>VZTX01007749.1:0-15268 GCA_013400915.1 Pardalotus punctatus | reverse complement strand
GATATTCTGTAATTCTATTATTTGTCCTACTCATCCTGAAATCTTTCCTAGAATTAGAGTCACCGAGGCCGGCCTCACAGACTGCATGGTGGGGTTTTGAGAAGAGCTGGTAAGAGTTTGGTTAAGCGTGTGTCCCTCAATTCCCCTGATGAAGCACCCTGTTTTCCAGCTTCAGGTCAGAGCTGCTCTGGCTCTCAGGGGGGATGGACAAGGTCTTTGCTCCACTGAACTCCCAGCACATGGATGGTCAGGCTGGTGATGAGTCACTTCCTCATACATTATGTGTGTTGTCCAGTTACAGCAAAGTGAAATAAACTGATATATGTGTAGCAGATGAGAGGACACTCAGGGAGCAGTAACTCTGTCACCAATCCTGCTGTCACCTGGCCTGGCTGGGTCATGAATCTGACACCTCTGGTCCAGGGGTTCAGAACCCTACTACAAAATGGTGACTCTAAACAGGAGGAAGGTGTTGGGATAAGTCACCTTACAAAACACAACCTCACTCCAAAAAAACTCTGCTCATGGCATGGAGGAGACACAGCTGCAGCTGCGCACCTTAATTCACAAGAACAAATCACAAAACTCTTGCACAACCAGGAGATCAAACCACCATCAACAGGTGGAGGAAAGCAGTGGGTGGAAGCAGCAAATGGCACCAGTGACCACACCTGTGAAGGACAACTTGCAGCATCAGCAGCCGCTGTAACCACCACGAGCTGCCTAGCCAGTTTGCTAGGGATCACTCTGGGACAAGTGTTTCCTATTCCAGGGCAAAGGAGTAGAAATGCTTTTAACGGCATCAAAATATTCTAATGAAGCCAGAGATATACATGAGTATACATGTGCAGGAGTTTGGGGAACTTGTACTACATAATTAATGAGAGATATTACATACGTAGATACATTGACAGGATGAGGGAAAACAACCTCAAGTTGTGCCAGGGGAGGTTCAGGTTGGACATCAGGAGGAATTTCTTCACTGAAAGGGTGTTTAAGCATTGGAATGGCTGCCCAGAGAGGTGGTGGACGCTCCATCCCTGGAGGTGTTTGATGAACATCTGGATGTGGCACTCAGTGGTCTGGGCTGGGTGACAAGGTGGGGATTGGTCACAGGTTGGACTTAATCTTGGAGGTCTTTCCCAGCCTCAATGATTCTGTGATTCTATTCTATGATTCCATTGCAACAAGAGAAAGGAAATGCATTTCAAAATGTTGAAGCTGGCACCAAGACTTTCCATCTCCAAATGAAACAATTTTCCAATGATTGATATATTTCTTGTTAAATTGCTGCTCTGAAGTCCCATAATCTCCAGGTGAGTATCCCAGGCTTTCACACTGGAAGCCATTCCAGATGGACCCAAGCTGTCACCATCTCTGCTGGACAGTACAAGCCCTCGTGGTTGTGCCTCAGGGGCAGCAGGGAAGGAAGCAGCATGAGAAGATGTCTCAGGGTACCTGAGTTTTTACTTTCTCTTTACACTCAGAAATGTTTTGTACTTTGGGAAGGCACTTGAGTGAAGGCCACCTTGGCAGATGCTGTCACTGTGACAGGGTTGTCACTGCACAGGTTCGCTCCCCTCAAGCAGGGGGGACAGAGTTCTGAAGTCAGGTCCTTTGTAGGGCACAGCAAACCCTTCCACCAGCACCTGACCCAGATGTGACTCAGCCATCAGGGCTGACTTCCAGGCAATCCTGCACTCAGCAGGGACTGCCCACCTCAGAACACCTGAGGAGGGGTCCAGCAAAGCCAGGACAGGCCATTCCTTACTCCCAGACCAGGAGGAGCTTCCAAATGCTCTGGCATGGCCACTGAACAACATCCTCTGTTCTAATGAAAACATGAACCATCCCAATTATCTGCACTGCCTCCCAGTTAAAAGGCTGTTGCTCCATCTGCCTCATTTCCTGCCCGTCCCCCTGCTCAGACCCTCAACAAGGTCAGATCCTGACAGGCTGCTGTGTCTTGCCTGGCCCAGGCACCATTGGAGGGCAAGAAAAATCGTGGCTGGTTATTTACCTTGCTGATGGCTCTGCTTAAAGTAATTTTGTCTGATTTTAGGTCATGTGGTGAGCAGAAGTGATGACTGGAGAGTGTGGGAGGATCCAAGGAACTCAGGCCCAGTTTAACTGGAATTTTATCCTTAAAATATAAAGAGGAGGAGGATGTCCTCCTGCTCCATAGCTTAGGGAAAATCTCCCAGGGCATCTCACTCACCATGGGTACAGAGAGAATGATGGAGAGGTGATGTGAGACAAAGCTACCAAAGACATACCTCTCCCACTTCAGAAAATCTCTGTTTCCACAGATCTGTTCCTGAGCTCAATTTCCAAGGCTGGGTGCAGGTCCTTCCCCATCCCTTTGGAATCCTTCACTTTGCGTCGGCAACATCCAATACACCTCAAACTGGAGAGGTGAGCTGCAGCAAAGGTACAGCCCAGGCAACATGGAATAAACCAGGAACAAGTCACCATTTCACCAGGTGTTCTTTATTTTCTAATGATCATACTCTCTGCATCCTCCCTTCAAGCCACTTGTTCGCTGTTTGCCGCTCTCTTCCCGCAGCCCATGGGTGCGGGACCCGGCCGGCCCCGGCTGCGCAGGGATGCTCAGGCTGCAGAGCCGGGTAATGCCGGTGAGCACCCGGCCGAGGCCTCCTCCAGCTAATCACATCCCCCTGATTAAGGAGAGAGAGACAATTACCCTTATTTGTCTTGTCAGAGCACGGATGTGATGTGTGGCTGATAGTAACCCGCAGCCACTTCGCCTCAGGGCTGCCCCGGGTAATAATTTACATAGCGCAGCTAAACTTGAAAATCCCACTAACATCCTCTTCTAATGAAGCTCCGGGTATCTTCCTCAAAGCCGCGGCAAGGCAGTGTCCAGGCAACAAAGACGGCTGTCCCTCCACGAGGAAGCGCTTAGATGAGCAGCTCCGCAGGGAAAGGACACTGCTAATTAACCCTTGGGGCAGCGCTGAGCTCTCCGCTCCATAACAGGGCTTTGGCATCCCCGCAGTCCGGAGGGTTCGTCCGGCTCTACCCCAAAGCTGCGCTCCGGGCACCCCGGCAGCCCTGCGGGGCAGCTTGGCTCTTGGGGCAGTTATTTGTTGGCTCTTGGGGCATTTATTTGTTGGCCCTTGAGGCAGTTATTTGTTGGCTCTTGGGGCAGTTATTTGTTGGCTCTTGGGGCAGTTATTTGCTGCCATGTGGAAGGAGTTCACCCCAACCTGCCTCGCTGCTCCTGGTGCTTCCCGCTCCCGAGCAGCTCCAGCGACCGAGGACATTCCATGGGAAGTTGTTAATGCAGGAGGAGCAGAACTTCAGGGTAAGGCAGGACTGTCCTGTCAGCAGGCAGGGAGCAGGATCAGCCCTGCCCCTCAGTCCTGCTGTCCCACCAGCAGCTCCATCAGAGCTCCACAGCACAGCTGAGACCCCAACTCGGGAAGCAGAGGAGCAGCATCCCCCATGAGGTCTGACATGGACAGTGGCTGTGTGGGCTTTGGGTTTAGGATTGAAACCTGGGGAGGATGCAAAGGGGCACCAAATGAAAAAACCAGTCAGGATGGGGGTCTCCAGACTTCCAGAGACCAGCAGGAA
Source organism: Pardalotus punctatus (assembly GCA_013400915.1). Lineage (NCBI taxonomy): Eukaryota > Metazoa > Chordata > Aves > Passeriformes > Pardalotidae > Pardalotus > Pardalotus punctatus. The sequence goes on along the minus strand of VZTX01007749.1, from coordinate 11,668 downwards.
TTAGTGGCTCTACATTGGAAAAGCCTCCCAGAGCACACAAGGGAAGAAGCTACTGAGGCTCAATGCTAAATAACACACAGGAGCTCGTCTTAGGGTTTTGGGGTTAAAGAGAGGCAATGTGGGCAGTTAACTCTGGAGCTGAGAACAGAACCTGCCGGTGCTTGTGTCTTAAAGACCTCCACAAAGAGATTCTCAGTGAAACCTCAGACAGCAAACACAGGCTGGAGGAGGCAGTGTGAACCGTCTGGAGAGAGACCCACACACTGACGGGAGCATCACTCATAGGCAAAGGTCCCAAAACCCAGGAGAGAGATGTGCAAATCCAATAGAGCAAAAAGGAAGGAAGGAAGGAATGACAGCTGTCAAACAGATCCTAGAATGGCAAAAAGGAATCACATCGTTATACCACAAAGTACAGAAAACTATTTAAAGGCCAGATCTCATCTTCTAGCTCTGGCCTTTGAACTATTTTTCATTGTGACTCCAAATGATCTCGATAAGCAGGTTATGAAATGTGATGTAACTCAACAGGAGTTGAGTTACAACAACTTCAGTTATTTTGGGACAGAAACTTCCATACATCAGATGGCAACATGTGGACAGACATAAGCTATTGCTTTCATGTGGCCAGAGTGGCACCTACAAGTGGAGTTTGATCCCGAATTAATGGAGCCAGCAGAGTGCTTTACAGGACTGGGAAGAGCTCTCTGCATCCTTAACTGGGAGAGATGTCATTCTGGAAATTAATGCCCCTCAGAGGCATGAGCCCCGTGGAGAAAGGATGGTTGACACTCTCCAGGGCAGCTCTGGAGGCAGAGCAGGTGGTTTCAGGGACACCCACTACATCAGACACACTTGGAGGAATCTGGAACAGAGGGAATACCGGGGGCCCTGGGATGAGGAGCAGTTATTTCACGTGGCAGGTGGACCTTAGGAGCTCCAGCAGCCTCAGAACCAGAGCCTGTCCAAGATGACCCTCTGGAGAGTGAAGGGTGGCTGCAGGAGGCAGAGGATGGCTCCCAGCAGTTCCCCTGCAGGGACACAGGACAGAGAAGAGATTTTGGCCCGAGATGTATCCTCATGCCAGAGTCATCCAGGAGTGTCCCCTGCAAAGGAACAGAGAGGGAAGGAGGGCAGGGTTTTGCAGGAGTCTTCAAGGCATCTGAAAATTTATCCTTCTGCAGTCTTCACGGAATTAGCATTGCAGGGCCTGCTGAGAGGGGAAAATAAAGCCCCTGGCCCAGGTGTCTGGGAGCTTGGGACACAGGCCTGGGCTGAGAGCATGGACAAGCTGAACAAAGCACAGACTAAGAACAAGCGGTGCTGAGAGCAGTCACGTGCTGTGAGGTCCATCATGGGTGAAACTGTAGGTACCAATCAGTGATTTGGTATAAAAATCCTCCAGGATATTCCTCACCAGTTTTGCTGACAGGTGAAGGAGAGAGGTGCAGCAGGCAGGGAGGTGGTTGTGACCCAGCTGGGTCTCTGCCTGGGAGCCCTTGGCAATCTCCTCCCCTTAACACTTGGAATAGCATACAGGACACTGCAGGAAAAAAAAAATAAATCACAAGGGTGGAATAGGACTCAGGCTCCAATCTTTCTGGGCAGACAAATACATTTCCTCAGCCATCTGGAAGCTAATCCAGAGATAGTGGACACACCTGGGGTTCCAAATGCACAGCGTCATGAGCCAGGTCCCCGAGGAGCCAAGTGCCAAGGCAGAAAGATTTCAGAGATTTCATTGATGAAATACTGCAGGCAGTGAGCACCTTCTGTCCGGTGTGTGCCGTGTCTGCCAGGCCAGGCACAGGTAGGTCACAGAGGTGACATACCCTGCCCGGTCAGGGACGTGGCAGTGCCAAAGCAAGGCTTTGCAACTAAAGCTCTGCGTTAAGGTGGCACAATAATCCTTGTGGCTTCCAACATTCCTGGTTGAAGGGAAGTGGGTCAAGCAGAACAAGCACAGGAGAACAGGTGAGGACCTGGTGCTCTTCTGCATGAAGGCAAGGATGGGCCACCTGAACACCCACCTGTGGCTATGGTTGGACCATTGGGACAAATCCATCGTGGGGCTCCCGAGCCCGAGAGGGAGCAAATAGGTTTTGTTTAAAGATGAAGTCTCCTTCGGCTGGCACTGAGCTCTGCTCTGTGCCTGTGGCTTCTGCAGAGATCTGGAATACCCAGGTGAAATATTTTCTTCAATATATATTTAGTTTCCTATTTACTGGAAACAAATGAAATACTGTTTTTTCAATGTCTTGCTAGTCCCAGGGTGTGCCACGTGCTCTGGGAGGACCCTGCTTGAGCAAGGGAGGTAGGACCAGGTGACCCTCTGTAGTCCCTTCCGACCTGAACCAGTCTGTGATTCTTTATCCTGTTATCTAGTGTTGGTTTTGGGCCATGAGCATGGGGGAGCTCAGACCCCAACTATATTTTTGGATGTACTTGTGATTTTTAGAGTAGGCAGTGGAAGGTGTGGTTGGACCAAGGACATGTGTACAGGGAGCCTTCAATTTTGCATCCATGTTGGCCATGTCCAGATGAAAGCCAAGCCCTAATCTTTTTGGATTGTTGTTTCTTTCAGCACTGGAGGAGAAAAGAAGAAGGTGAGGAATTACATCTGAAGTCCTGCCAAGTCTTCAGAGCTGATTTCAGTTACAGACACGTATTTAGACCTAAGATATTAAAAGTTTTTTCCTGAAATCAGATAATGCCCAGTGAATCACAGATGGAGGCAGGGATGATGTGATGTGCAGTGATGATGTGATTAGGCAGTGCAAGTCTAATGTAGAAGCCAAAGGGGCAAATGAAGCTTGAACAACTTTTCAGTCGGCATCTCTGCACTTTACCTGCTTGACTTTGCAGCCTTGCTGTTCTCAGCACAAACTTAATTTCTTAATTTGGACTCCACAGCATAGACATAAGGTGCGTAGGTCCCAAGGAAAGATTTAGCATGTGAAGGTGAGAATTTGTAAAGGTGCTCACAGGAACGATCCTGCCATGGGACGTGTTCCAGTTACTGTGTCCCCAGATTTCTCTTGGCGAGTGCTCCTTGGAAATCCTACCATTGAAGTTACTCCTGACTTGCAAGGTGACTTATTAAATGCATCAGTAAACTCCTTGGAGAGCCTTGGGGGAAATCACAAGCAGCAGTTCACTTCCTCACACCTGGAAATACCTCCAGAGCTCAGCAAACCTGCAGTTCAGCAGGACTGGATTTGATGTTGGTTTTGGGAGGGGCAGCCTGGGGGCACCTCTGCACGATGGAAGCTTGTAGCTCTCTCTTTAATTGGAGGTGAATTTAATTTCAGTAATGAGCCTGGCACATTCCAGTTCCTGATTAGATTTGCACAGTGATTAACCCAGCAGATATTCACTTGGCACACTGCCCAGTCCATTCCAGTTGCAGTGGACTGAAACCACTTCTGCTCCTACTCTCACACTGGGAAGCAAGGTCACCTGAAGGTCATTGTGGCAAAAGAGACATAGCAGGGCTCAAGCCCATGGTTTTCTGATACTCTTCTTGGGAAGGACCTGTCCAGCTCCTCCTGTTGGATCCCACTTGGACCACGATGCACAGTGGACAACTTCTGGTGCTCCAGGGGACAGAAGCAGCTCCTTGGAGAAGTTTCCCAAAGAGATTGCTGGGTTTGGATGAGCTCCTGGGGATGCTGAGCACCTCTCAGAAAGTGCTGCCAAGCTCTTCCACCTCCGTGTCCCTAAGGTGTGTGAGAAGATTCCTCTTGTTTTCTTTCCTCAAGTAACTCTGTTCTTGTCTGAGAAGAGATGGAGCTGTGGCTGCCTCCAAGGACATTCACACCTCTGTGCTGACCTGAGCTCCTGGCCCTGGGGCAGAGCTGTACGGAGAAAACGGGGCAGTTACCCAGCATGTTTTGCATGCAAAAAATCCCATCCCCAGGACTTCCAGGAAAATGTTCTTTACCTTCACTATTTGACTCTCAGAAGAATAAACCAGAAGCTACTTTAAGATGTAAAAGTCACCTGTTAGTTGGTCGGAGCTTCCAAGTGATTTCCATGTTCTCCTGGGGAGCTCCCACTGCTGTCCCAGAGCAGGACAAAGTGGTGGTCAGTGGCCTATCTGTGGTCACTGCCCTGTCCCTCTTGGACAGCAGGTCCCGCTCTGGGCAGGTGGGACCATGTCATAGAGCAAACTGAGAAGCACATACAAAACATCAAAGGATTTCCTCTGTTGTAATTCCATTTAATGGTTATTGGGTGTCTTCACTATGATTATTACCAGGGCAGAGAGTGAAAATGACCATAAACATTAAATCTATTGCAAAAATCCATAGTTGGCTCAGGAGAGACATGGAGTGATGGCTCTACCCTCCCTCACATGTGGTTTATAATTTTCTTATGCTGACAAAAGACATTCTTTTCCTTCATCCATGGACTGTCTGAAAGGTAAGTAAGCCAGAATCAAAGAGATTAGCATGTGTGGTTCATGTTTATAATTTGGCACTGATGGGATATTATAATATAGTCCAGATGCCTGGGAAGATGTTTAATGTAAGCCAGAATGATTGACATGTCTCCATACAGGATCTGAAGGCTGTCAGATCCCAGGTTATTGAGTGCCCCACTTACTGACAAATATATACACCAGCTAAGTAGGGCACAGATCTCCAGCTCACCCTGCTGAGCTCGGGCCGCTCTCCTGGAGCTGCTTTTGCATGAGATGTGAGGTGTGGATGGCATTAGCAGAGGATGTTGGCAATTCCTAAAACCATTAACGGCCCCAAACCGGCAACTTCCTGTTGCGTAGAGGAGGTTGGCTTTGGAAAGGGCATCGAGTCAAGTAAACTTCAGTAACTCTCATTAATCCATGACCTTGGGCTGCAGGAACAGCACAAGGACTTTGCCTCTCTGGCAGAGGGCTTGGCACAGCAGCCAAGCTCCTTGGGAAGGGGCAGCAGGGGGGACAGCAGGCACAGGTCACGCCAGGCTGCCTCCATCTCCCCTGGCCTTCAGGCGTGTCGTGCTGGCCGGGCTGTGCTCTCGTTTGGGGAGGCCACTGGCGTGGATCTGTGATTTCTGTGGTGGGGAGCTGCTCCAGGTGGCTCAGGAGAACAGTGGAGCTGGCACAGCAGGAGGGGAGCTGCAGCACCCACTGACCCTTGAATGTCAGGGAGAGAGGGGACCAGGAGGGAACAGTGACACCTCAGCCAGCCAGGAGCTTCTTGGGTGCACCAAAACTGTGATGCTTTGGGAATATTTCTGCACCAGGAAAATACACTGCACCTGGGCATACCAACATCTCTGCTAGCATTCCCTCACTTTTCATTGTAAAGGCCAAGCTCTGGGGTGATATTGCCATAGAGATGCTTTTGCCTGCATCAGCAAAGCTCTTCCAGACCCGTCTGGGCAGCTGCTTAGCAGGAGCAGTGAATCCAACCAGATATTTGGGCAAGAGACGTCAGAACAGATTTGAGAGCCGTGTCCTAAGGTGGAGCTCAGACATGATGAATTGACCAGGGCTTGGTGGCTTTAACAATTATTTCCAGCTTGACTTTGCCTTGCTGCAGCACCCACTCAGTGGGTCCTGCTATGATTCTACTACTGGTTAACAACCTAGTGGAAATCCATTTACTATTTATTCACCTAAGTTTCTTATGAGCTGTATCTCTCCCATTTCTTTATTAAAATGATTTGGTTGAGCAGTTGTGGGGCTTTGCTGGGCCTTTAATCATTCTAGAAAACCTTATCTGGGCACTTTCCATCTGGAGCCAGTGCCTGATAAGACTTCTGTGAATACCATCAGCGTCAGAAATAAGTGCTATTCTCTTTCTTGAAATGCCACCATGGTGATGGTCTCTCCACTTTGTTCTCTTCCCCTACTCTGCCAGGAAACCGTAGTCCCACAGACCCCAGCTTCAATCTCTCCTTCAGAGCCTCTTCCTCAGCCCTCATCCAAACCTCTTGCTGACATACCTCTGGACCAGGTTCGTCCTCAGTCCATCCTCAGGTCAGGCTCTCCCTTCCTTCTCACCCTCCAGCTGCAGGACCCATGCTGACCCTTCTTTGCATCCTCCAGGACCTCACATCACTGCTAAGAGCTCTTTGTAACTGTCAGAGTAACACACTGTGGTTGTGCCCTTACTCAGCAGCTTCAGCTGAAGGCTGGAGTTCCTCTGTGTGCTCAGGAGCTCCAGCACTGGCTGGGAAGGCAGCAATGGGAAGGAGGAATGTGGCTCTTGAGGGGAAGGCCAGGAGGAATTCAATGATGTCATCACATCATCTTAAGAGGTCAAACCCACTGCACCAGTATTTGGTAATTCTAGCTTTATTTTGGGTTTTTAAAGGCCCCAGAGGACTGAGGAACAGCTCCCACAGACACTTGGCCAGTGTCTGCTTTGATCTGAAAAGCCAACCTACATGACTCAGAAACCTGCAGTGGTAGAAGGTTTGTGAGATTGCTAAATCCTGAACAAAGATTCTTTCATTCTTCTCCTGATCACACTGAATGAAGAAGGAAATATGTGTGGAAAGGACCCCTTCCATGTGGAAGAGGTGAAATCAGCCCAGCAGAACCCAGCTGAGTCCCTGACACTGCATTCGAACCCTCAGAAGCAAAGGTGGGAGCGTGAGCCCCCTGGAACCAGCCCTGCAGGCTCCATCAGCACTGCTCTGTGCCATGAGGGTCGATTGTGCTCCCACAGGATGGGAAAAGCACCTCAGGAAGCTCTGGAATCAAGGCAGGCTCTTCTGTGGAACAAAAGACGTGAGCAGCATCTTTGCTGTCAGTCTCCTGGGTTGCAAGACACAACAGCGCCCTGTCCTTTGGATCCAACTTAATGGGCTCAGGCAGCATTAACTGGGAGCAGCATCCTGGGGATAATGAACAGGTGTCAGCCCAGACTCAGGGGCTCGTGTTGAGCGAGGATTATTTTATTATAATTAATATTCTTATTTCTTATATTGTTAATTACTGGCAGAAGCTCAGTGCTTTGGGGAACCTGCAGTAATGCCTCCATCAGTGCTCCAGATGATCCTGCAGACTTGGAGAGGCCTTGTCAGAGCTCATCAGGTTTTGCAGATGACTGGCTACATAGCAACCAGAGGTGAGCGGAAATATTACAGACACACAGGGAAATCTTCTTTCAGACTAATCCCCATGAATAATTTTGTTTGCATTCATGACCTCTTTTATATATGAATATTTGGTAGAAAAACACTTCCTTCTAAATAAGCACTCATGAAAAACAAACATGTCCTAATTACTCGTGCAAATATTCTCATTTGAGTATTTATGCAAATATACTTGCCCATGTGAGCTGGTATATCAAACTACTATTTGTATTTTCTTGAGAAAACACGTAAGTTGAAGAAACCTGCTTGTCCAACTTCCCTAAAATTCACTTCTTCAATATGACCGCACTTCTGTTGTTAGCATTCAACAATGACTGAATTTAGTATTGATAAACGCCAGAGTAAATTATGATTATGCACGTATATATCTGTTTAAATGATTGTGCAACAGCAAAGGGCTAACAGGCACATGCCAGGAAAAGACCTTTTAGCTAGAATTTCGTCCAGATTGTGCAACTAGAAAGCTCTTCTGAAGAAAGAATTCTTTTTCTTGTCCAGGCCTGTTGGCATAGCTGAAATGCTCTGTACCATGCTGATCCCAGCCAAAGGGCCCCATCCGCCCTGGAAATGAGATTTTGCCCTGGGTTGGCTTAATCATTTTCCTGACCCACTTCACATGAAGCCTCTCCAGACCCAGAGGACTTCATTGAATCATTTAGGTTGGAAAAGACCTTTAAGATCACCAAGTTCGACCCTAAACCTAAGACTGCCAAGTCCCACTAAACCACGTTTCTGGGTTACACACCCACACCTCTTAATCCCTCCAGGGGTGGTGGCTCCACCACTGCCCTGGGCAGCTGTGCCAGGGCTTGACCACCCTATCCATGAAGAAATTTTCCTTAATATACAATCTAAATGTCCTCTGGTGCAACTTGAGATCATTTCTTCTTGTTCTATTTTTTTCCATCTGTGAGAAGAGACCAGCCCCCACCTGGGTACAACCTCTTTTCAGGGACTTGTAGGGAGAGAAGGTTTCTCCTTCCATCTCCTTCTGTAGATGGGTGCCACGTTTGCAAACCTAAAGTCAACTGGGATCTCCACAATGAGTCAGGAGTGCTGACAGAGGATTGAAAGGGGTTCAGTGAGCGCCTCTGCCAGCTCCCTCGGTGGCCTTGGCTGGATCCCATCTGGCCCCAGAGCCTTGTGTGTGTCCAATGGATGTAGCAGGTCACTGACCACTCCCCCTTGGGTTATGGGGGATTCATTCTGCTCTCCATCTCTGGGTACCCTAAGAACAACTGCTCTTACATGAAACTAGATTATCCAGGAGAGTGAACTTCCATAAAGGAAGTCCATAAAGGACATCCTTTCCTGTGCTGTTTCTGGTTTGGGTGGAATATTAGTGACACTCATAATATTTCCTAACCTCAGAAGAATCTACTGTCATTTTTTAACCTTTTCCTAGCTCTTTTCTCATATCTTTTCAGTACTTAGAGGTATCCACTACACAACCATTCCTCACAAAATGAACAGATTTTTCAAATTCTGGATGAATTTTCCTACTGGAAAACAGTACAAAATGGTCAATTAACTGTTGTTTCAGCAATTTAAAGTGTAAATGAATGTCTGTTTGATCTGTAGCCTTTCCTGGAGGAACACTGGTGGATACTCACCTCTTGCAGATACTAATTTTCATGTAGGAAATTTCATATGTTTTGGACTTTGATTTCTCTGTGTAATCCATGTTAGCCAAAACTTCCAAATGTTCTTATAAGAAGAAAGATAAGATGCAGGCTGTTGAGAGGAAAGGGTTAGAACTGGAAGATTTGGTGAGGAGAAGGGAATAGTTTTGCTCAAGCTGACCTTGCAGCTAAGAATGCTAAAAATGTGTGGGAAAACTCATCTATTGTGCCTGGCGTTGTTCATCCTCTGCCTGTTTTGAGAAGCAGAATTCCTGTGTAGAGATAACACACTCTCACAGGCACCTGTGTCCCTGTGTGTCTCTCCCTGCTGGGATGAGCGGAGCCTGAGGGAGCAGCGTTCCTGTGTGTCACCACCCCGGTGTCCCCATGTGCCTCTGCCACCCAGGGGTGTTAGCAAGGTAACGAAATAAATCCACTCTTTGCATTTTAGCTGTGGCCTGGTTCATTGCCCTGGCTGGTTCACACACAGACACACAACACCCCTGCAGGAAATCGTCTCCTTGGGACATTTGGGTTATAATCTTTTAAATATGAACGCGGCAAAAATAAGACACACTCACAAATAATTTGTGTTGCTGAGTCTGTACTTTTTGTCTAAAAGTTCCAACCCAGCATTTTGCCCAGCTCAAGAACAAGGAGGTGTTGACATCTCAGACCTGACCCCATCTGCTACCTCACAAAAATAATTTCCTCTGAGCTCCTGGGGGTCCTTGGGGTGCTGTCCCCACACTGCAGCCCACTCAGACCTTCCTGCTCACTTGAAGTTCCTGGGTTTGGCATTAAAAGGAGGAAACAAGCTGGAGTGCTTTGATTTTCTCTTCGAGACTACAAATCACATTATGCACTGAGCCATTTTTACAACACATCAGACTGGGGGGTATTTTCCGAGTCCTATGACGAGAATGGCTTAAAAAAGCATGCAACTGACGTCTCTGAAGATTGACTGTGGATAAAGCACGAACAAGAAGTCATTCACCACCCCTCAATGATAACACGGTGGTGATCAGAGCTCCTGAAGAGGCAGCAAATGGTGACTCTTTAATGACAAGCATAAATTTAATTTGATTGCTAGGAATAATTGAGTGTTACAGCCCTCCGCTCATTGCAGTGGATTTGAGCAAGTCTAATTGAAAGGGACATGTGTTTTTCCCTGAGTACTCCGCAGTTGCTGATTAACCTCCCAGGTGCAGCATTTGAACGTGGTGCCAGCTCTGGGGGAGGACAGACACACTGACCCAGCGATGACAGAGCTCTTCCTCTGGGACATCCCTTGGGATGTGCACACGGAGCTCCAGGCACAGCAAGGGAAAGGCTGTGGTTCGTGCTGAGCCTCACCTGCCCAGGAGAAAAGGTGTGGATTATTCCTGTCAGTCCGATGAATGATTTCATTTGGAAGATTTTAACCAGAGGAGTCACTGGCTGTTCCAGCTTCGTGTCCTCCCGTGAGGGGTTGTTGCTGGCAGACCACGCAGGGCTGCTGACCAGCAGCAAGGACAGCACCACCTCGCTGCTGAGATGTCCCTGTGTAACCCAGACATCCCAGTGGGAATGTGCATGTTGGAGTAGCTTCTACAGAATCATAGAACTGCAGAAGTGTTAAGGCTGGAAAAGATCTTTAGGATCATCGAGTCCAACCATCAACCCAGCACCACCACCATGGTCCTAAACCATGTCCTTAAGTGTCACCCTTACACATTTTATGGACAATTCCAGGGATGGGGACTCCACTACTGCCCTGGGGAGCCTGTGCCAGTGCCTGACAACCCTGTCCATGAAGAAATTTTCCCTGCTTTCCAGCCTAAACCTTCACTGGTGCAACTTGAGACTGTGCCCTCTCATCCTGTCCCTGTTCCCTGGGAGCAGAGCCCGACCCAACCCGGCTGCCCCCTCCTGTCAGGGAGTTGTGGAGAGTGAGAAAATCCCCCCTGAGCCTCCTTTTCTCCAGGTTGAGCCCCCCAGATCCCTCAGTTGTTCCTGGTGCTCCAGCCCCTTCCCCAGCTCTGTTCCCTTCTCTGGACACATTCCAGTGCCTCAATGTCTTTCTTGTAGTGAGGAAAATACAGAAAAAATATAGAAAATCTATAGAAAAACTATGGAACAAGGCTGTAGAAAACCTCTAGGTTTATAGATGAGAACCACGGGGATTAGAGGTGGGCTGGGCACTGAGGAGAGCAGCCTTGAACCACAGTCGGTTCTGTGCTGCTCCTCCTGATCCTCTGCCCTACCCAGACACTTCCTCCTGATGTGCACACCCAAAAGCTTTTCCTGTTCAGCTGATGGGTGGAATCGAGGCCTGCTTCAGCAAGACAGTGCTTGCTGCAATCTGCACAAACTTTGGGAGAAGTATTTCCAAAGCCACCGGAGGGACTGGTGCTTGCCTGGCACCCGCAGAATGACTCAGGAGCTTAAAGCTGGGCAGTAACGATGGCCATGGCAAAGGAGTATAATTAAATCACACCTGCACAGGGGAGGAGGAGAAATGTCACTCAAGGTCAGAGAAATCACACCAGGGAGACTGGGGATAAGTGAAGGTTACCAGCCTCTCCCCTCTTTTCCCCTCCCTGCTGCAGCAGATTGGAGGGGAGAATTGGAGACACAAAATTTAAAGATCAGGGGTTGAGATAAGAAAAATTTAATGTAAGCAGCAACGAGATAACAAAAGGAACGGTAACAGCAACTACAGTAATGACAGAGGGTACAAAAAAAGAAACAATTGACATGAAAATTCTCCCTGGACAATAAACAATACCGGTGTCTCCTCCCCACCCCCCTTTTTCTTGCCTGGGAGGAACCCATTGTCCTTGGAAGAGCCTCCCTTCCCCTGCCCCCGGCAAGAGCTGAGGTGGTACAGGAAATCCTCAGGGTCCTGACCGTGCCTGCTCCCGGCTCCTGCAAAGATCAGCCCTGTCCTGGAT
>VZTX01007747.1:0-22729 GCA_013400915.1 Pardalotus punctatus | reverse complement strand
AGCTGGAGGGTGCGGGCACCGTGTTCGGCAGCAAAGCACCCGGGCCCGCCATGTACGAGCGCGTCTCCCGGGCCCTGGCCGAGCTGGGCTACGAGCGCACGCCGTCCCAGTGCCGGGAGCGCATCAAGGTACCCCGGGCGGGCGGCGGCGCGGCCCGGGACGGGAGGGAGGGCTGGGGGCTCCCCGTGCTCGGCCGCCCGCCCGCGGGTGGGTGAGCTCCCGTGGTGGGTGGTCTGTGGTCACTCCCCCGGAGAAGTGTCCTCCTGAGCATTCTTTGGTCCTGGGTGTGGGGCACCTTGTCCTGGGAGTTCAGTCCCTTCAGGATCTGTCTGGAGCGTCCTTTGGCGCTTGCTGTGGGCATCTTTCTGGCTCAGCCTGTCCCTTGACCCTGGGTTTGGGGGCACCGTGTCCCCAGGGTTTGGCCTTTCAGGGTCTCCGTGCTGCAGTTTTCTGGAGCATTCTCTGGCTTTGGCACGGTTGTCCCCAGGACAGAGCCCAGCCCTTGCCCTGGCTGCAGAGTATCCATCCCATTCTCTGGCTCAGCTGCCTGGCTCCCTGCAGTTCCATTGGCATCTTCTGGGTGCCACATCCTCTGGGTTCCTCCTTTGCACCCATAGCCTCCAGCAGCACCTTTGGGACACGGGCACTGTCCCATGGGTTCAGTTCCTCTCGTGTGGGTGGGCTGTGGCTGTATCCTGTGGTCCTGAGTGGGGAGGCACATAGCATCCCAGTTGTTTGTGTCCCCTCGTGGGAACAGCCCCAGCAGGATCCTTCCCCTGGCTTTTTGGGGCACCACTTCCCCTGGGTTTCCTCCTTTGGCCCCAAGTGCTGTGGGCATCGTGGTTGACTCTGTCCCCTCACACATCCTTCAGCATCCTCTGTCCATGAGGGGCTGGCACTGGATGCTCCCTGGAGCCCCCTTGGGAAAATGGGGCTCCCAGTTCCCCCAGTAACGAGGGGTGGCTCTGGTTGCTCTTGCACTCCTGGCTCTGTCCTTTGCTGTCGAGTTGTTTTGTAGAATCTGATGGCTTCCCTGGCTCAACAGGAATGTGCTGCAGCTTCACAGACCTCTTGAGTAATTGATAAACAGCTCCATGGGCTGTATTTTACAGAGGGGGTCTTTCCAGTTCCATCACTCCCTGGGAAAAAAGGGCTGGGTTTGGGGCCTGGTTTGGGAGCAGTCGCTCCATGCATCCTGCTTTTGCAGAGAGGAGATACTCGGATGGTGTGGAAATCACTGTGGGGTTTGAGTTTATAAATGTGGATGGTGTTTGGGAGGCTGAATTACACTCTCTGATCTCCCTCTGGCTCTGATTTCCCCTTTGTTGGCCCATGAGGCTCCTGCAGCCACTTCAAATGCTAGTGGATTGAGAAATGAATGTGTTGTTATTGCTGGGGCGCAGTGGGCTGGTTGTTTCTCCTTTCCTCTTCCCATCCCTTAAATACACCTGTGCTAGCCCAGCTGGGCTGGGGCCATCCAGCTTTGTACACCTGGGCTGCCTTTGATTTGCAAAATGCATGGAATAAGGGATGCTGCAGAATAAGGAATGCCTGGGAATAAGTAAGAGATTTCCACTTTGATCCCTGTTGATTAGAGCAGCCTGTTCCGGAAAACAGATACTCAAAACAAACCCACTTTCTGTAGAAGTTTTGGGTTCTCAATGTATTTTCCTCATGTCTGTGTATTTGCTGCTCAGGGATCTTTTTCTCTTGAACACATCCAAGTATTCTTGGAGAGGAATGTTGCTGCAGTGCGAATCCTCTTGGAGTCCTTCGTTTTCCTGGTGCCTTTCAAGGTGCTTGTTGCTTGAAGCAGCTCTTCTGCAAAGCCATGGGCTTTGCCAGAGGCAGATGCACGATGGAAGAGCTCCTTGAGTTGGTTTGGCTTTGTCTGATGGTTTTGGGCTGTGATGGGAGTCAATGCAGTGGCTGTTCAGGCCCCCAGCTCCAACTTTGGCCGCAGCTTTGGGAGATGCTGAGCAGGCTGTGAGGAGTTGTCTCACTGTTAGAACAGCCCAGAACTGGGTATTTGGGTTTGAATGGTGCTGTTGGATGGAGCTGATGGCGGGGGCATTTTGGTGGCTCCCAGCAGTTTGAGCTCCTTGCAGCTGAGGATTGTCCCCTTTCCCTTCAGGAGCGAAGTTTGAACACATCTTTGCCACTGAAACGTTCAAGCTTGGAAAAAACCACCCCTTAAACAGCAGTAAAAGAGCTCAATGCTAATATTTATCACCAAGAGCAGTTCGTGACAGACCTCTTAGATATTTCTAGATCACAGGACATCTGGGTGGGCTCTCCTTCAACACCATAATGCCCAGTTGGAAGAGAGTTATCCGTGTTCCATCCATGTGCAGTGCTGTGCTCAGGCTGGCTGCACCTCAGGCTGTCTGCAGGAGAGGAATAGCAGGTGGAAAGCCCTTGTGTCTGGCACCATACACGTGAGCTTTTGTGTATCCTGGATCCCCACAGTGAGGGCCTTCCTCAGCACAGCTGTCTGGAGGGGAAAAAATGTGGTTTTTTTGAAGCCTTTGGGCTCTCAGTGTGTTTTTACCTGGAACTGCTGTGAAATGAGAGCTTGTTGAAAGCTGGAAGTTCTCCTGGGTGCCAAGAATTTACCTTGTTACAGGGATTATTGAGGTAGTTGTGGTAGCTGTTGCCAACCCTAAAATCCCAGGTTTTGTAGGATTCCGGGCAGGATTGGCTGCTTGACTGACTCTTCAATGCTCCACCACAAACAAAAATCACTTTTGGATGTGGAGGGGTCATGCATGGATCCCTCTCTGAGGCAGAGCAGGAGGACTGGTGTGTGCTGCAGGAGCAAGAGGAGGGCACGGGAGCTTCATAATCCTCCACACTGAAGACAGAGCTGGGGAGATGGTGATGAAGGAGCACACAGCTGTGTTGTTCCATTTATTACCCAAAATGTTCTGTGTTTCCATGATTTTGTAGGATACTTAATGCCCATCAGGAGACAGTAGCATGAGGCTTTACTGCTGGATAATAAATGGTGCTTCAAACATTCCAGGTTCAGCTGGTTTTATAAATGCGTTTTAGATAAGGACACAGTACTGCTTTCTTTGGAACACCTGCCTTCCCTGGACACAGCCAAATCCTGAGTCTCAACAGCCAAATCCTGAGTCTCAACAGCCAGTTGAGTTGGGAAGGAGCAAATCAGCTTGTAAGCAGAGGGTTTTCCAGTTGTGTGGCATGGATGCATTCTCTCTTAATTCAAACAGGGTGTGCAGATTTTTGCCAGTCTCTCACCATCTGCATGTGCTTTTCTGCACATCAGCAGCTGCAACGAGGCTGCTGTCAGGTTGGAGCTGCTCTGGAAGGGTCTGTTTCAAATTTAGGGATTCGCATGTAACTGTTCCAGCAGCTTTTCCTTTGGAAAGAGACCCTGAGTCTGACTTGGTGGCTCTGAGGTCGGTGGCTTGGGGAGCTCTGCAGTTGGGAGCTGCAGGAAGAAAGGAACATCTTGATTTCTGCCTGTTGCATTCACAGAAAAGCTGTCCTGTGCACCATAGTGTCCTCATCCTGACAGGTCACGTTGTATCCTTAATCCTTGCTTGTTCAGTGACACTCTGGTCTTTTCAACCGGCCCTTTCCTGTTCCCCATGTTCCTGAGCAAGGATTTAGCCTGGTTTGTCTGTCCTGAACTTCATCACCTTCCCACAGCAGCACATGGAGAGCTTTTTAGTTTTCAGGTTTGACCTTAGGGCCAGGGTTTTGAGGCAGGTGATGGAGTATTTGGCCAAACCCTTTCCAGTCGTGCCGGGATCCTACACCCTGCACCAGGCGATGCTGTTTCAGCCAGGCAGCAGGAGGTTTGCCAGGAATTTAAGTATGGGAGAATGAGCCCTTGCCTCGTGCTGTGAAGCTGTTGAGTGAAGGCCATGCAGCTTGGAGATCACATTCCATAGGGTGCATGGAACATGTTCCATAGGTATGCTGGAGTTTCTTTGTTTCATCCTCTTCCAGCCTTCCCAGCTGGCTGCAGTGACAGGGGATGCTCTGGGAAAGCACAGGTGAACTCGGGTGTTGCAGTTGGAGCTGTGCGAGTCAAAGGGGCATTTTCAGGCAATAAAGGCTTTTTTTTGTTTTAAAGGAATGTTCTCAAAATAACGGACTCCAGTTGTTTCTTCAATACCGGATTTTAGGCTTTTTTTTAAACCCATGGGAAAATTTCTGCCTCTGTTGCTTTCATCTGCATGGAAGGTGGAATCAAAGACACATCCTCCTGACGGCGCAGTGGTCAGCTGGCCTGAGAGAGTATTTCAGGGCTGGAAATCCTCTGGCTGTGGGTGCAGCTGGAGAGCCTTTCCCCAGCATAGACAAATCCCTCCTTAGAACTTGCTGTTAAAACTAATTTGGGGGCCTTTTTAATACGTCATTTCTTCAGCTAGTGCAGAAATGTGAGTTCTGCTTTTATTTTGCCTTTCCCAGAGTCGATGCCAACCCATTGATTCAGAGATGCAGCTCCAGCATCTTAACTCCTGACTGCAGGAATTCCCAAGTGTCATTGCCAATCCAGTTCTGCTGTTGTTGGTTTTTCTGTACGTAGCGACCGCCTCCTCCCCCCAGATGGGTTACTGGAGGTTTTGGCTGGGTTGTGGTTGTTGACAAAAGTAATTTATTTTTCAAAGGGAAAGTAAATACCTTGAAGATGCTGGTTCAGTGCTTGGAAAGAACTTAGGCAGAAAGAGTAGGGGGCAGTGCCACAAACACATGAAATGGAAAGGGATGGAAAATTACACCTGACTATCAGCTGTTGACATTTCTTGCTTTAAGCAACACTAACGTGATGATGACAGGGTTTGTTTGTGAGTGGACTGTGGTTTTAGCTGCTTTGTGATGTAAACAATCTGCTTGTGAATCTTGCATGGAGTTGTTTTTTAAGGCAGGAAAAGCTGCTCCAGCAAAGCTGTCTCGGAAGCAGCGCTTGCTGTGATCTAGTGTGACCTGCTGGACGTTACAGGGTTTCAGCCAGAATTCCATCCTTGGGTCCAATAACACCCAGCAGAGTGGCTGTCTTTGTAATTTGAAGATCTTAAATGATGGAGCATTGCTGCATTTCATAGCAACCAGCCAACCATCCACCTTCAAAGCAACTTTGATTTGAGCTGACATTAGAAAGATGGAGAGGGACTTTTTACAAGGGCCTGGAGTGGCAGAGCGAGTGGGAATGTCTTCCCAGAGACAGAGGACAGGGTTAGATTGGATACTAGGAAAGAATTCTTTACTGTGAGCGTGGTGAAGCCCTGGCATGGGTTACCCAGAGCAGCTGGGGCTGCCCCTGGATCCCTGGCAGTGCCCAAGGTCAGGCTGGACAGGGCTTGGAGCACCCTGGGACAGTGGAAGATGTCCCTGCCATGGCAGGAGGGGTGGAACAAGATGATCTTTAAGGTCACCTCCAACCCAATTCCCTGATTCTGGGTTTCTATTTTGAATGTGATTTATCTTTATCTTGAGTTAATCTCGGTCCCAGCTCCCCATCCCAGCAGCTCCCTGGGCTGTGATGTGTGCAGTTGTTCAAGTTACCTCCCATTCTTCCCTTGGCTTAAATAGATTCAGATGGCCCATGCTGGGCTGTTTTTTCCCATTCCTTGAATCCTTCCCAGCAGCCCAGCTTCACACTGAAAGATCTCATGTACTCTGATAGGTGGGAGCAACTTTCTGTTTAAATTCATAGCTGAGAAAAATAAATTCTTCAGTGACAAAAAGCAGATTTATTTGTTTCAATCCTTTGTGGGGCTGTGGCAGAAGAGTATTTCTGGGATATGAGTGTCACATGGAATGAACCCTCTTGGATTTGCTCTCAGCTGTGGTATTTGCAGAGTGCTGGAGTGCTGGTAAGAATCTGGCTTGATTTGCACATGCAGGACAAGTGTCTTTACAATCCAATGGCTTCTGCAGCCACATTATGTGTCTGTAATATCTGGTCTGATCATTCTGGTGTACCTGGGCCATCCATCGGTGCAGAATGATTCCCAGAGGGAGCTGGGAGCAAGCTGGTAGGTTATCTTGTTGGGACAGAAACAGCTGATGGTCAGGAACTCGTTGCAGGAGGACAGATTTGCTGAACTTGAGCATTGAATCTCATTTAGGGACATTTGTGAAGATTAAATCCTAGATTGGGCACACAAATTTTTTTCCTATAGTGCTCTCTGACTATGGAGGACTTGGGAAGATGTTAAAAATCCTCCTGATTCTTGCACTCTGCTTCAAGCACTGTCACAGATTCCTGGTTGCCTCCCTCTTGCTGTGTGTGTAAATTCAGGGGCCAAGCTGACAACTCCTTCTGCACTGCTGTGGTCTCACCTGTTACCAGACCTTTCACCTCTAGTGGTGAAAATTTGGGTTCAAGCCACTTTCAGTATTTCAATTCCAGCTTTTCCTGTGGATTTAGAGATTGGTCTCCCCGGGAGCATTTTCTCAGCACAGTTGAAGTGGTGTGGACCTTCCGCTAGAGACCACAGGATCACACACTGCTGGGATGTGNAGTGAGGTTTCTCTTAAGTGAGGTTTCTCTTAAGTGAGGTTTCCCGCAACATTGGTGACAGTGTGGATTTTACAATAAGTGACATTCTGGGACAGTGTTGGATGTCAAGTTTTTTAGTGTTCTGAGTTACACAAACCGTTTTCCTTGTGGTGCCCCCATGGTGATGCTTTCTGCTGCTCCACTGAAGCTCATTTTGGAAAGGAGTGTTTTCCCTCCCTCCTGCAGAATGGAAGCTGCTCTTCCTCTGCTGGATGTGCTTGTGGTCTCACTCCATTCATTTGAGAGTGGGGACCAGTAGGGATTTGAGTTTGTGGTCTCTCGAGGCTTGCATGGACGGGACTTCTTGAGTCCATCTCGTACCTCTTTTCATCCAGGCTGATGCAGTTTGGATTTTCCTTAAAAGTCTGGTTTTGTGAGCAGTGTAATGATGTTTGTCCTGATCATAGCAGATGCAAGAAACTTCGAGTTTGGTTTTTGGAATGAGCTTGTTTCTGGAGGCAAGATAACCTACTCAGATTGCTCCAAAGCAAGAAATGTTTGAACAGGTTGTGCCAGGAGCAGGTTGAACCTTACTCAGGCATCTCATCCATGTAGGCTGGATATCAGGAAAAGGTTCTTCCCATGGAGGGTAGTGGGGTACTGACACACAGGCTCTCCAGGAAATGGTCATGGCCCTGACCCTGCCAGAGCTCCAGGAGTATTTGGGCAGCAGCCTCAGACACAGGGTGGGATTGTTGGGGTGTCTGTGCAGGGCAGGAGTTGGACTGGATGATCCTTGTGGGTCCCTTCCAGTTCAGGATATTCTGTGATTCAGTGATCTCTGCAAGCTGAGCTCTGTCTGGAGCACCACCCACCCCATGTAAACTCTACAAAGCCGTTGACTTGGTGGCTCTGGAGCGGGGTTTTGCTTCTCTGCCTTCTCAAGCTCTAACAAGTTCCCAGTCTTTTTGTCCAGTGCTGGTTTAAGAAAACCAGGAGCTCTGAGCATTGAGAGGTAGAGGTGCCCAGCCACCAGCCTTTCTGCAGGCAGTGCTGGAGTTTTCTCTCTAGGGGTCTGGCTCAGTTGGCAACAAATCCCTGAGAAGGGTCTGAGTATTCTCAGCATTCTGGTAGCAGCAGCCCATGGAGCACCTTCCCAGGCAGCTGTTTTGAGCCCGCAGCACTGTGGGGTCTGTTGGGGTGGCACCACATGTCACTGGTTCCTCACCCCGATGGGACACAGCCCGTTAAACCCAGCTTCGTTCCCTCTGGGCTGCTGGCAAAGTCCTGGCTCATGGGGGCTGACCCCTGCAATTGGCTGTGGCACTTCTGTAAATAATTCCTGTCCAGGCAAGAGCTGTTGTATTTAATTGTGATTTAGACATTGGCAGTGGTGGCTGTGAGTTTTTGTTTGGTTCCAGCTCTCACTAACAAAAACCTGGCTCTGCCCTGCCTCGAATGACATCCCTACCTGTGTCTGTCAGGGTGACTTTGTTTCTTCTTTGTCCAAAGAGAGCTCTGGTGGTTCTTACCTCCATCAAGACAACCAACTTGTCTATATTTAGCTCCCCACCATTCTTCCCTCAGGGCATTCCCATCACTTTTCTTGTGTACTGGAGCCAGATCCTTCAGGAAGTCCTTATGTGTTCAGGTATATCGGGATACAGCCGAGGCCTTGCTCTGGTGTAGAGTGATTCACAGTGACAGCCAGTGTGTTCCCTGTGCTGCATCCCCAGTGCCATGCTCGGGCAGATGTGCAGCCAGCTGTGGGGCTGGAGCCTTTGCAGACTGGGCTGTGTCAGCTCCTGGGACCCACACTGAGCTCTCAGGGGCCTGTGTGGGTGCAGAGCTCTTGTGTTCTGCACAGGAGCATTCCAGTTTGGTTCCTCATGCTGGAGACATGTTGGTGTCCTCAGCTGCCTTCCTGCAGCGGTGGGTGGCTCTCCCAAGAGTTTGAGGTGCTGCTCTTCTCCTTTTATTTTGGATAAACTGCAGAAATGGGGCTCGTTGAGGCAATGTGTAAGTCTCGTGTTCTCCTGCCTTGCACGTAGCTTTTAACCTAAAAGCTTATGAGCTGCAGTTATTGCACAGATTTGTTTCCATCTGCTCCCAAGAACTTAAGAATGGAGACTTCAAGAACTTTCACTGTCCCCTACAACCACTCCAGGCTTCAAAAGCTGTTTCTTTTGTCCCAGGGTAGTTTCATCTTGTGTTGCCTGTGCATATCCTGTGTGATGAGGGAGGGAGCTGTTTGACACTGCTGTACTTAATTCGGGATATAAAGCTGAGAGCTCCTCTCCATTAAATAAAAGAGCATCTTGGAAGCTGAGTGTTGTGCTAAGTGGTGCTCTGGGACATCAGGACCCCTTTAGGCTGCTATCAATTAATCAACTTAAATAGATGAATGTGGACACAGCCTTAGGCCACCAAACTGCTCTGCAGAGCCTGTAGCTTCTCCCTGAGTAAGAGCATGTCTCAGAGCAGGGATCTGCAATTCCCTGGGTTGGACCACCTCAGGTTATATATAAAAAGCTTGCTGTGGTCTGGTTCTCCCTCATCTTATTTTTTTGCTGGAAGGAGGACCATGTCTGCAGCCTTCCTAAAGCTGCTCCCTAAGGTTTTTCTCATCCTGCAGTTCCTGCAGAGCTCCAGGTTCTTCGGTGGCTTCACTTGTAGAGATGAGGACTCGTGAGTTAGAAATGGTGAGAAAATCCACCTTGAGCTTTGTGACTGTCTCCTCCTTTGGTTTTCCTAATTATAAATTAAGCGGGGATAACATGTGTTCGTGTTGCAGGCAGTGTTGCAGAACAATAAGCAAAAGCCTCGGTCTCTTCCAGTCTGAGCAGTCACTGGGCAGTGATCAGGTCTGTTTTCAGTTACTTGTCCTAAATTTCCTGCTTTCTGTATCTGTATCAATCTGTGTATGTGCACTTCAGGAACCACGGAGCAGGAGTTGAGCTGGACCCCGGGAGGAATAGAGGAGGTGCGTAAGAAAAAAGCAGATCTTAGATCTTGGAGATCAGAATAACCTGGTGAGAGAAAGGTTAAGGATTATAAAATAGACAGGTTTCCTGAGGTCAGAGCAATTATTTAGGTCCTAGCAGACTCTCTGAAGAAGAGAAGCCTGTGGGTTTAGGTGAGACAAGGCTGGCTCATGGTGTTTGGAGGGAACATCACGAAAAGTTGTAGGGACTGCACGTTGGAGACCCTGGGGAGAGCCTCGGAGAAGAAAGAGCTAGCAGGAATCTTGGCTCTCCAGCACACAAGACCAAGGAGCCACCAGCTGCTTGGCCACAGCCCTTCTGGTGCTTTGGAAAGCCCCAAATTTGAGATTATCTCCCTCAGATTTAAGGTTATGGGGTTCCAGAAGTGGAGGTGACACAGCCAGATGAGCATCTGGGCACTACCCCTAAAAGTATCTTGACCTTTAAGAATAATGAGCTCTGTTAATGAACACCATTGCTCATTTATTTTCATCCACCTTCCTTTGTTGCTCCCTTTAGTTTTTCTACTAGTCTGCATTGACTTGCACCTAAATTATTTTGATAGTAAAATAAGCCAGATTGCATCCTGACTGAAATAATTAATTATTACTAGGCTACAACCCAGTGTGGGATCCTCCGTGACCCCATCGGTGGGGAGAGGTGTTTGAAGCACATGCTGAAAATAGAGTGTGAAAATAAAGTGGCTGTGGGTGTTGGGCACTCCCAGAGGCCTTGGCCAAGAGTAGGGATGCTTTGGAAACAGTTTGTTTCACTTGAAGGCTGCTAATAAATTCAGCTGGAGGCTCTAAATCCATGTTTATCTTGATGGATAAGCTGGGGCAGATACAAGAACTGGGATTTGAGAAATGAATTTTTTAAAAAATCTAACTTGGGTGGATTTTGGAGTCTGGGAGTGAAATGACTTTGCCCTTATCATTCAGTGAGATTTGAGCTGAAAGGAGAGAAATTGCACTGAGAAAACTGAATTCTACCAAATGTATCTCTACCCCAGCCTGAGGGAGCCCTCTTTTCACCAGCAAATACCTGCAGGTTTCTAGGCTGGGTTTTGGTTCTAGGTTGCCACAGCAGGTTATTTTCCACCCTGCTCACAGGCAGAAACTTAAAATGTGCTGGTGTCCATCCAAAGAGGATCTACCTGTTTATCCTGAGGTAGTTGTGGCAAAAGTGGGAAGGGTTCCACCTTAAACTGTGGAGTAACTGGTGCCTGTTGCTCCCTGTGTGTTTATATGGGTTATATTTTTTTTATTTTGTGTTATATTCCTGTGTTTTTGTTTAAAACAGCAGGGTAATACTGATTTGCTGCTTAGAGGTTTTGCTTCTGCCCCCAGGGCTCTGAATCTCAGGAGGAAACTGGTTAGAAATGTATCCCTTTGCTGCTGATGCTGTTAAACCAGTGTATGAGGAGCATTAGGTAGGTTCCAGCTTTCTGGAGTTTTAAAAGTTCCTTTCTTTGGGGGGAAAAAACAGGTAATTTTTGTAATGATGTGGCCGTTACAGTCCTCCTGCAGAAAGCAAGGTAACAGGATTCGCTCTCCCCAAATTAATTCCTCTCTTGAATTCCAGAGGCAGCTTTGCCGTTCAAGTTAGAACCTCAGCAATCTGATAATTTTTTTTTTTATTAAATGAATGTTTTCTAGCACTTTACCAATCTGAAAACCAAGTAAGGTCTGGCAAACCTGAGGCACATCGTTGTCTTTCAAAAACAGAGCAGTGGTAGAATTAAAACCACATTGAGGGTTGTGTAGAAAGCTTTAGTTTTTTTACCCCCAAACAGCTGTGTTTTGCTCCAGATTAGGGGGAAAACATGGATGGAACCGTAGGCTTATACAGCAGCAATGAAGTGGCTTAGCCATTGGTGTGGGATGTCAAAGGGATCACCAAAAGTGGCTGAGGCTTTGGCATCTGTGTGGGAGGTTTTGCCCCAGCTCTGTTTGAGAGGCTGCTCAGACCGAGCCACCTCAGCGCTGTTACTTACTTGATGCTTGATATCAAAGTCTGGGAACTGGGAGCATTATTGATTTGACCTCTTTTAAATTTCAGCAGCTTCACAAGAGACAGAGTGAGTTAGTAAGGAATGCAAAAATATGTAAGTAATAAATATTTTCCTAGCTGAATAGCTTAGGCATATCCATTTTGTACCTTGTGTCTTCTTACCAGAGTAAGGAAGGTTGGACTGTCTTTGCTTTGGGGGAAATCTTTCTCTTTTTCTTTCTCTCTCCTCCCTGCTTCCCCCTCTCCAAGCTGTGGGCCCAACACCAGCTCTGCTTTCTCCTCCTCGTAGTAGGTGTGCATTTTCCTGGCTGATTGGTGTCTCTGACTGGGGGGGCTCTTGGTATTTTTATTTTATTTTTTTCCCTGCATCCGTAGCAGATCCGGGGATTTTATTTATTTATTTTTTTTTTAAGTGGGAAGGAATAAATCGCCCAAGTTAAATCTGAGGAATCTGTAGCTGCTACACAACTTGTCCTGTGTCATAGATGTTAACGCTAAGTGGGAATGTCGGATGTATATGCTGCTTCCTGGTGGGTGTAGATTAATTTGGGAGCACTGCTCATGAGCGTGGGGCAAATCTGACCAGCAGAAATAACCCCCAAAGCCCTAAACTCTGCGTGTGTGGCTGTGTGTGAGTGCCTGTGTGCTCGTCCGGCCCCACACCCCCTGACTGACCTGCTTTTCTCTCTCAGACCCTCCGCAGGTGCTACAGCCGCGTGAAGGAGCATGGCGTGGGCAAGAGGAAAAGCAGCTACACGTTTGAACAGCTGGAGCAGGTGTTTGGGCAGGGAGGATGGGACTCCCAGCCCTGCCAGCCCGTCCTCATCAACAGCAGCGGCTTGTACCAGGAGCTGGAGTCGGACGGCAGCACCATGGAGGAATACTCTCAGGAGGACTGGGGAAACCACAGTCAGGATCTTCACTGCTACCAGACCGGCGAGCAGGAGCTGGGTAAGAAATCTCCATCCTTGGATTTGACCTGTGCTCCTGGCTGTCTCACACGTGCAGATCTCTGTAGTTGCAGTGTTTTAGGATTTTCCTTTCTCTCTCATGGAGAATACAGATAAACTGTACTTTCTTAATCTCTGTGTTTTGTGTTAGAGGTGTACAAGCCATAACCAATAGGTCTTTGGGGGTGGATTGTCTTTGGCCAATAGACAATTGTTTATTAGTGTGTATAAAAAGAACTTCTTGTAAATAAAATCTTCTTCTGCGCCATCTTGGAGCCTGTCTGCCTGACCTCTCTGCCTGCTTCCACAAATCCCACCAACAACAGAAAAGCAAACCATAGATCTCGGTACCAGCTGTCGTCTCCCGGGCAGGATGTGCTCACAGTGCTGAACGCATCCTTGTGGAGAAAAGGGACAGAAATTCCTCAGTTAATCAAAAGCAAACCATGGTTCTTGAAGTACTTTAGGATCAGGACTGGAGTTTGGAGAGCTCGGCAGGAGGAGAGAAGGGCTGTGTGGCCAGAACCAGTGGAGGTGCCACCTTCACTGTCTCTCCTACCATTTTCAGTTTTACTTTCCCTCATGGGATTTGGGAGATATTTTCCCCTTTCAGTGGTATCTGGGTGTTACCATTCAAATACCATTTGCTTGAATGGTGAACAGGACTTCAACCTGCTGCTGGCAACACCAACAGCTGTAAAAAATGTTGCTCTTTTTTATATATTCTGATATATTGGTATTAAACATGTCAATATGTTTGTATCCAGAGGTGTGGCCTTTTTTAAATGAAAAAGTAGAAAGCAAGCTCACACTTGAGGTTTGAGATCTAAACCAAATTCCTCCACATGCTTTTCACTGCCTGAATTATTTCTGTCTGTGCCTAAAAGTCAATATTTTAATTAATTTGGAGGTTTAATTGTTGCTTGTGGCTTTTTGAACTTTCTTAAACAGATCGAGGTGCCACATTCCTGATAGCAAACACACTTCAGTCTGAGCAGTTCCAGGAAGAAGTGGGTTTCTTCAGGCATGTTTCTCTCAAGCTACTGCTCCTATGGGTGTGTGTTCCCCCCTTGCCTGAGCAGGGCTTTTCTCACAGCAGAAGCTTTAAGTTGATAAGATCCAATGGAGATGCAGGGGAAGAAGGTGAATGGGATAAAGGCTTTTTTTTCCCCATTTGTAGGATGAAAGAGGGAGAGGAGATGCAGTCAGGTATCTGTACACATCTGTGTTTGGGGGACTGGTGAGTCAGGATGCTTTGAAAGAGCCTTAGATCACAGTTTAATGTTAAAATTTGCAAGTTGGCTGTTGAGTGCGTTCCAGTTCCTCAGACTTCTTCCCTGGGGGATTTAAAAGTCAGAAATATGTGGGAGAGAAACAGTGGGGAGAAGAAAACGTTACAAAACGTATGTAAATGATGGCTAATTCTGTCTGGTTTGGCTCGTTACGGTGAGTCAAGCTGGGATTTCCTGGTTTGTCACCAGTTTTGGGGACGTTTGCGTGCGCTTGGGCTGACGATGCCCTTCACGCTCAGAAGTTGTGAGCAAAGCACTTGGCACACAGCGTCGAAATCGAACACAGATGCAGTTCTGCTGCTGCTTCCTCTTGAAATGTGCCATTGGAAGCAGAATTGCCTTTTTGTTTTGTTTTTTTTTTCTTGAAACAATGTAGTTAGCGGTTCAGTCCATGTGTGATTTAATAGCAGGGATTGGAGCTTTGTTCGTGAAAGGTTTTGCAGTTGCAGAGGGAGATTCAGATCTTAACTGACCACATCTCTTCCAAGATAAAGAAAAACCCAAAAACCCAGTCAATTACAGCGGGTGTAGGAGCTGGAGCTATCTCGTGCAGAACTCCAGCAGATTGCCTGGCTTAGGAAGCAATTCAGATTTATTTTTTATTTAATTTCAGCCTCTTAAAAAAAAAAAAAAAAGCCCTAAGAACATTATTTAAAATATAATTATGTGTTGGAATTTTACCTTTCAGATGAAATGCCTACTACAAAAAGAACATTAAAGATAAAACAAGAATCTTCAGAAGACACGCAGTAAGTAATTTATGAATGTTTTACCCTGGAATGTATTTCCCTGGGGATGTCGTGCAGGAGGGGAGGATATTTGAAACTTCTGTTTATAATTATAAATACATTGTGCAAGACTATTCATACAGTTAAATCTGCTTTATGCGTTATTCCCATTACCTCAGAACAGCTGAAAAGCTTCACAATTCTGTTCCTCCTTGGCTTTGCCATTCAGCGAGCAAAACGAGACTTACTACATGGATGCAAGGACTTAAACCACGGATAAAATCCCCAAGAAAAGCTCCCTTCCTCGGTGGGAAGGCATGCCAAAGCTTGGAAGTCTTTTATATTAATTTTTATAACTTTCCAGACCTTACTTGCAACCTTTTGGCTGGGTTTATTCTAGCAAACACTGGAGCCTTTTGAATGCTTTGAGCACGCGGATCTCCCTTTCCTCTCCAACAATAACACAGAGCATTCCCAAAAATGAAAGGAATTGAGCTGTATTTGCTCCATCCAGAGCTGCTTTCTGCCAGCCTTTAGGGGTGGTTGTGGATCTGTCTTGCAGTGGAAATTTGCCACGGCATCCAGACCTTTGGGGTGGTTCCACACAGGAGCTCCCACACCAGCGGGTTGTGGTGTCACCTGGGGTTTTCCGTGGTGGAAAATGAGCTGCTCTAGGGTAGGAGGTCGCCAGCCCTGGGAAACAGCAGCAGAACATCCCTGGTGAGTCATATAACAGAGGCTTTGTACTGTAAATCAATGAAAAAAGTCCTCTAAAAATTGAAAATAAATAGAAATAATTAAAAATAGAAATAGTTTTAAAATAAAATAACTTGAGGAAATAAAAAGAATTATAAAATAGAAATATTTAACAAGAAGGTTCCATGGCAGTGGTGCAGCTTTGTCAGACTCCTCACTTCAGGTGGATATGCACAGAGCCAAAGGTGACTCTTCTCTTCACATAGGGCAAATTCACTTTAACAACTCGGGGACAACCTGCAGAAAAATAACTTTTTTCAGTATAAATGTTCTTACTGCCTCTTTGAACAGTGTCCCGGTGCTGTTCTGGGGTAATTTTACCTTTAAGGAGCTGCATGGTAAATAATCCTGAATTTTCTGAGGTGGAGACTTGAACTGCCTGAATCTCCTCTTCCAAGTTTTGATGTGTGCGTGAACAGCTGAATTAGATTTTGGTCAGTGAGACCTTTCAGAGTTTTATGTTCATTTTTCCCCCTCCCAAATTCCCTCTAAAATGCACTGGAGTCTCTGAACTCCGGGGTATTTTGTGAAGTGTGCCGCGATAAACTCATCCTACGTGCGGAGTGGAAGCACAGAGCATTTTCCAACATAGAGATTTGCTGAAAGCTGCTTTTGCCCTTGTCTCTGAGGAAAAGGAACTCATAAACTCTGACTCAGTAGGTTAAAAGCAGTCATTGCTGATACAAAGATAAGCTGGGTATTTATTTATTATCTTTAAAAAATCGAATTGCATCTAAAAGCCACAGTAGATAAATAGTTGCCAAACTCTTTCACCTCTTTGTACAGCATTTAAAAATGCAGATAGCTTAGATCAAAGTCGGGTTCATCTGCCTTCTTGGTCAAGATTTTCAGCAGAAATGGTCTCCAGAAATCATTCAAATTCTGGTGCAGCTTGTGGTGTGTTTGTGGACATAGAGACCCAGAATTCTAGAATGGTTTGAGTTTGAAGGGACCTTAAAAGTTCATCTCATTCCCACCCCCTGTCAGGGGCAGGGACGCCTCCCACTGTCCCAGGCTGCTCCAAGCCCTGTCCAGCCTGGCTTTGGGCACTGCCAGGGATCCAGGGGCAGCCACAGCTGCTCTGGGCACCCTGGGCCAGGGCCTGCCCACCCTCACAGGGAACAATTCCTCCCCAATATCCCATCCATCCCTGCCCTCTGGCAGTGGGANGCCAGGGCTTGTCCAGCGCTCACCCACCAGCTCCCCAAGGGCTTCTCCCCAGGGCTGCTCTCCATCCTGTCATCCCCAGCCTGGATTGATCCTGGGGGTTGCCCTGACCACATGCAGCACCTGCCTTCGAGGGTAGGTTGAACCTCATGAGATTCCCCAAAAGCCCTGCTCGAGCTTCTCCAAGTCCCTCTGGATTCCATCCCATCCGGAAATCCGGGTGTGGCAGTGCCAGTCTCTAAGCAGGTGGATATACCACAACATCTGGATCTTCAAAGCACTGTAGGAACACCAGCTGGTGCCTCACCCTGCAGAGCCCCAGCCGTGCTGGGTTAATACCTGTGGTATTTGGCTGTGCTCATAACAGGCAGTTTTTTGCCATCAGCTCACGTAGCCAAGCACTATGGGCAGAGGAATGGATGTGAGCAAAGGAGAAAGCAAGGGATAGGGAATGTCTGGACCAGGTTCCCCAAGTACCAATTAATAAGTATGGTTGGGTGAAGGAGGGCTGGATGAAGTTGAGGTGTAACAGCCCCAAAACATGGAAGGGGCTGGAGAAAAGTGAGTTATAAATGTGGGAGGTAAAAAGGCCCATGGCTGATGGTCCTTTAGGGGTTTAGTGGACATCGTATGGAGAGCTTTTAGTTACAGCATGTGTATGACCTGTTTGGGTGTCAGAGGGCAGATATCCCATCTCCTCTGAACTTCCCAACCATGTGGGACAGCCCAGCTGCCCCCACTGAGGCAGTGTGTCTCCAAGTGATGAGGTGAGAGCCATGGGCTCCTCTGGGGGGACCTGGGGAGGGTGCTCCAAAGGGCAGAGCCCCTCTGCTCTGGAGCCAGGCTGGGAGAGCTGGGGGTGTTCACCTGGAGGAGAGAAGGATCCAGGGACACCTTTGAGTTGGTTCTAGTGCCTAAAGGGGCTCCAGGAGAGCTGCAGAGGGACTGGGGACAAGGGATGGAGGGACAGGACACAGGGAATGGCTTCCCACTGCCAGAGGGCAGGGATGGATGGGATATTGGGCAGGAATTGTTCCCTGGGAGGGTGGGCAGGCCCTGGCCCAGGGTGCCCAGAGCAGCTGTGGTTGCCCCTGGATCCCTGGCAGTGCCCAAGGCCAGGTTGGGCATTGGAGCTTGGAGCAGCCTGGGACAGTGGAAAGTGTCCCTGCCATGGCAGGGGTGGGAATGAGATGAGCTTTTAAGGTCCCTTCCAGGCCAAAGTGTTCCGGCAGTCTGTGACATACAGGGACTTCCCACCTTTAGTTTTGACAGTATAGGAAGCAGAGGGCAGTAGGTAACCCGTGTCCGTGTCCGTCCTCCATCACGATGCTCCCTCCCCATGTTGCCTGCCCCTGGCTGCTGTCTCCAAATAATCTGTTTTGAAAAGTGAAATACTACTTAGCGACTTTGAGAAGTGATTTGGTTCACTGCCGGTGTTGGGAAGATGAACTGGAGGAAGCTTGTGGATCTTCACTGAAAGCAGCTGTTCTGGGCCCTTTGAAGTCTGCTTGGTTTGGAAACAGCGCCTTAGAACAAATTCGCGCCTACTCTTGTCTCAAGTCTTTCCTCATTTGAATTGCAAAAGCTTCCAAGGAGGAAGAAATGCAGATCCCAGACTCCAGCAGGGAGGTGATGGTTTGAGGATGGGGGAAAATCCAGCTCTAGGGCACCTTCTGCAGCTGAAAAGTGAGATTGTCCCGAGACACACGACAGGTTGAACCCCCTGCTCAGCTCCCATTTTCCTCTTGAAAAATGAATCATATTAACAATGTAAATAAAGCAAATATGTAAGCACATATTTAATAAATAATTTTAAATAGCTGAATGAATGAAAATTAAATTTTAAATTCATAAATAATTAAACACTAATTTTTACTGCTTATGATACCTCTGCTTGGCCAAGTCAGCGAGATCCTGGGTAGAGCCTGGGAATGCAAAGCTCAGCCAAGTCGTTGTGTCCCGGCATAAGCGAGAAGATGCTTAACCTGAAAAGCAAAAAATTCATCTCTCCCTGTTTTCCTCTGTGCTGGAAGTGGTGGGTTCCCTGTGGAAAGCCCTTCTCTGTCTGCTGCCGGAGCTCTCCTCTCATGCAATGATTCCCGTTCCCTGCAGGAGCAGTGGGAGTGACTAATGCAGCCGAGCTTCGGCTCTGGATTGTGCCGAGCTAAAGCGAGCAGAGTATTTATAGTGCAGTTAATAAAGGTGGGGGCTTTGCTTTCAGTTCCTCACTCTGTTCCTCAGCTGTTGAATGAAAACCTGCCCACGCCGTGCTCTCCTGTCTTTCCTTGGGAAGGGAATAACTGGAGCTCAGCTGCCGTCAGGAGTCGAGCGTGTGTGCCAGGGCTGAGACACCGTGCTGGGCTCCAGCACTGCCCTGTCCCCTCATCTGTCCTACCCCCTTGTGCTCAAAAGGTAAACTTGCACTTCCAAAAGCCTCAAAAAGACGTTTTCCAAGCATGGCAAAGCATCAGGGAAGCTTTGAATCAGTATTGCCACGGTGTTCATGTGTCAGTAGAAATGGATTTGGGGTAAACACGCATTCTTCTTGCCCTGGATTTCTCTGTTGCTGCTGGACAGTGGAACTGACTCCTCAGGAATGACTCGCAGTAAGAAACAGGACTTTGGTGCTGATGGAACCAGTGTTTTTAAGAACCCCTGGCACAATTCTCTGCTTGTCCAGCCAGTCCCTCCTCAGTGCTCTAGAAACTCAGTTACGCTCCAATCATGGTGGAAATGCACTTCCCAAAATGCCTTTTAAGGTCTTTTCAGGGGCCTTCTGGCATTGTTGGTGCTGCAGGACAGGTGAGATGGATGAGGTGGTGATGGACGTGGTCCCAGTGTCGCCGTGAGGAGGGAGCTGTGCCAACCTGGATGCTCAGAAACCCTTGGGGGGGCTTGGACACGGCAGGTGAGGTTTGCAGGTGTGCAGCAAGCATTGTACATCAAACCAGAGCTCTGTGTGCTGAGCCCAGTGCCCTCAGCCTGCTCCAGGAGTGCTCCATCACCTGCAGGACAGCTGGAGAACCTTCCCACAATCACGGGCGTTGTAGTTTGTCCTGTGAAAGCAGCTTTTTTGGGATGAGGGACTCTGAGGTGGGGCCTCTGCAGCTCCCAGTCCAGTTTTCTTTGAACACCTAGGTACATTATGATGAAAAAAGACCTGCTCCCCATAGGGATTTATTGAGCAGGAATGCATCTGCAGGAGTCAGCCTTGGTTGTGGGGTGTCATACCTGCTCTTAGAGGTCTTCGTGTCCCTCACCAGTCTGATGCTGGACTCCGTTGGGAAGCTGTTAGGAAAGGCTGGTTTTAGGGAGCTTAAGTGATCTTGAGGAGTCTGCAGGAGCAGGGAAGTTTGCATGTGCCCCACAGAAGAAAACCTGTGTCACCTGGTACAGCATGTCCTCCTGGAGGGGTGTGGAAGGAGAAAAAATCCTCTTGGGAGTGCAGTGACCTTCCCAGTTCAGCTTTCCAGGTGTGACACAGTGGATAAAGGGAAGGAGAGTTGCATGGAAAGACCTTTTACATCCCGTTTGTTGGACCAAGAGAGATTTCTTTGTTAGCAAACGAGTTGCACTATCTTCCTACAGCTTTGATTATAGGACAATAACTTCCCAAATTAGGAGTTCTCCCTACCGGCTAATTACACCCTAACAGTCTCATTTCTCCTGGAGGAAGCTGTTCCAGCTCGCTGCAGGTGCACACGGATGCTCTCTCCTGCTGTAAACCCTTCTCTGAAACCTCGCTGCTGGGAGTGAAAACAATTCTTTGGGAGCGCGGGGATTTCTCTATTGGCTCTCTGGAGGGATTCCCGCTGTCCATCCTGCAGCATCTGGAATGTGTCTGGGAGCATCTCCTGCTCCAGGGGGTTGGTCACTTGAGCTGTGTTTCCACCCCAGCGCGGGGACAGAGCCTGTCAGAGCCACTTCATACTCGCATTGGGGTTTTACAGTTACAGTCCTGTTTGCTGGCATTAATTTTGGGGTGACAATGAGGCGGAAGTGTTTTGAGTGGCATTTGTGAGTTCAGGATGCAGCTCATGGACCACATGCTGATGGAAGCCCAGGGTTGTAAAGAATGACCCAGCAGCTGAGCGTGTATTTATTCAGCAGGGCCAGATAGGTGCTTCCTTAGAGTTGCTTTGATATCAGGAGGAGTTTGGGTTGGGTTTGTTTTGGTTTTGCCCAGATTAATTAAAAAAAGTCCTCATCAGGGGGTTGTAACTGCCCCAGCAATGTATATAGCAGTAAGAAAAATCAGCCGAGAAAGCTGATTGGGATCAATGTTTTCTGAAGGTTGATGCATTCTCTGGGAAAAAGTTTTTCGGCTCTGATGCCTTTATCCTTCTCTCCCTGTTTCTTAATTTCCAGGAAGCGTGACGTCATGCAGAACATTATGCAAATCTTGGAGTCGGTCCAGTTGAAGTGGGAGCTATTTCAGAGCTGGACGGACTTCTCCAGGCTCCACCTTTCTAACAAACTGGCCATTTTCGGCATCGGGTACAACACCCGCTGGAAGGAGGATATCCGTTACCACTACGCAGAGATCAGCTCCCAGGTGCCCCTCGGCAAGCGGCTCCGGGAATATTTCAACTCAGAAAAACCGGAGGGTCGGGTGATCATGACCCGAGTACAGAAAATGAACTGGAAAAACGTTTATTACAAATTCCTGGAGATCACCATCAGCGAAGCCAGATGCTTGGAGCTTCACATGGAGATTGACTGGATTCCCATCGCTCACTCCAAACCCACCGGAGGGAACGTGGTGCAGTATTTATTACCAGGAGGGATCCCAAAAAGCCCTGGCCTGTACGCCATTGGATATGAGGAGTGCCACGAGAAACTCCCCTCCCCGCTGGCCGAGCACCGGGCACCCGACCCCGGCAATGAGACTCCAGGGGAGCTCGAGGTCC
Organism: Pardalotus punctatus; assembly: GCA_013400915.1. Classification (NCBI taxonomy): domain Eukaryota; kingdom Metazoa; phylum Chordata; class Aves; order Passeriformes; family Pardalotidae; genus Pardalotus; species Pardalotus punctatus. Next base: position 1,448 of record VZTX01007747.1, on the reverse strand, counting down.
CCTCGCCACAGGCCTCCCTTCGGGTGGATATGGAATCCGCCCGGATTATCTACTGTTACCTCGGCATCGCCGAGGTTCGGACTCTCCAGCAGTGCCTGTTTTTACACTTCCAGGCAAACACCAAAACCTTCAGCAAAGATTGGGTCGGGATCAACGCCTTTTTATCTCAGAACTGCATCGTAGAGCCCGGTGTCTCACCCAAATCCATCTACATCAAATTTGTGGAAGTGGAGAGGGATTTTCTGTCTGCCGGCTCTTTGGTAGAGTGCCTGGAAAAAGCCATCGGGTACCCCTTAAAATTTAACAACTGAGCCTCGTCCTTCATAAGGATCAGGGCTTTCCGCCCCATTTTCCATCTCACTCGGATCCTGTCCGTTCACATCCGGGCACATTGGACTTTCCCGCCTGGAAGCGCGTTTTGGGGTGCACAGAGGCTCACGGGGCGCTTCCCCCACGCCGGGCCCGGCTCTCTGGCCAGACCGGCCGGTTCCCCAGCGGAGCGGCGTGGCGAGGAGGAGCGCCCGGCCCACGAGACGACTGTCGGTACATTCCACATGGGACAAGCTCGTACACGCGGCGTTTTCATACAAAAAACTGAGGGTTTGGTCTTTCCTTTATTCCACAGTGTCTCATTTGGATGCATCCGTCTCTAAGTGTTACTATGGATCTGACTCAATAAGCAATAGATAACGGCGAGGGAAACCCCGACTCCCGGCCCGGGGACTGTTTTTCAAAGCCACCCTTAGATATCTTGTATATAATTTAGAACTTCACTTTTTTCACCATCGAGTGTTCTCCTCTCTCCGAACAGTGTTGCCTGCAAAGACTGGGTTCTGTGACGTATTCCACATCCTTAGTAGCGTTGCCATATCTGCTTTTATTTTATTTTATTTTATTTTTTTAACATTAAAATAATTCCTGGCCTTTGTATTTTTTCTTTATTTTTTCTCTTTGATTTTTCCCTATTTTTCTCTTTTTTGCTCTTTTTTATCATTATTTTTCTCTTTTTTCTCTGATTTTTCTTTTATTTTTTCTTTTTTCTTTATTCCTCTTTTTTAAAATCTTTTTATCTTCCCTTTTTTGTTTTTTTTTAAATTTCTTTATCATTTTCCTTCCGTTTTTTTCTTTTCCTTTTGCTCCTTTTAATTTTGCTTTTTTATTATTTTTATTCTCACTTTTTACCTTTTTTTGTCTTTTTGTCTTTCTTCTCCTTTCGTTTTTTTTTTTTTTTTTTCCCTTTTTTCCTTTTTTTTTTTTTTTGTCTTTCTTCCCCTTTTGTTTTTTTTTTTTTTTTTCCCCTTCCATCGAGTTCCAAAACTCTCCTTCGAGAATAACCTGGCAGCTGGGAAAACTGATGATTATTTTTATTTGTTTTCTTGTCGACCCATTGCTTATGGATACAATCAAAGCTGTGAGAAGGGGAAGGTGGGGAGGGGGAGGGAGCGGGA
>VZTX01007746.1:0-49865 GCA_013400915.1 Pardalotus punctatus | reverse complement strand
TATATATATATATATTACATATTCTATCTTTATTACGTATTTCTCCATTTATATTACGTATTTAGAAGTTACTTAAAATGAATGATCCATTAAGGGAATTAATGGGGTAATTATTGTTATTATGACTGTTATTAGTGCTATTAGCATCATCATCATCATCCCTATTCTTTTCCCTCATCATCATTGTCATCATCACCATCACTCCTGGCTTTTCCCTGCTGGCAGAACCTCTCCCAGCTGTGTTCCTGGGCCCTGGGGTGGTGAGGAGTGATCCCGGTCTGTCTTAGGGTCAGGGAGTGAAGGGCAGTGGTGCCTCCTGGTTTAACATCAGGATCTTTATCCACAGGGGTTGCTCCAGGGAGCCTTGTCCTCTGCCCAGCACAAGGTGCTGGGAGGAAAAAAAAAGAGGGAAAGAGGGAATTTTGTCAGCTCTTCCCAGCCCTGCTCAGCATGGCCACTGTGGCATCACACTGATTAAATATAAGGAATTTAAAATTCCGTTCTCTTTTTTCCACTAATGGGGATTGGTCACTGCTGGATGTGAACACTGAATATCCTCCCATCCCATTTCCAAGTTGTGTTGCTTTTCCAGTGTTTTCTTTCCCACTCCTGCAGCTGAGGGAGCTGGGAAAGGGCTCAGCCTGGAGCAAAGGGGGCTCAGGGGGGACCTTGTGGCTCTGCCCAGCTCCTGACAGGAGGGGACAGCCGGGGGGGTCGGGCTCTGCTCCCAGGGAACAGGGACAGCAGGAGAGGGAACGGCCTCAGGCTGGGCCAGGGGAGGTTTAGATCAGATGTTAATGAAAATTTCTTCATGGAAATGGCTGTCCAGCCCTGGCACAGCTGTCCAGGGCAGGGATTTAAAAGCTGTGGCACTTGGGGAGATGGGTTATGGTGGCCTTGGCAGTGCTGTGGGAATGGTTGGACTCAGAGATCTTAGAGGGCTTTTCCTTCCTAAGTCATTCCATGATTTTATGGCTTCAAACAATGATGCAAATTTAGTGCAACTTAAGCGCAGAAGAGAGAAGTTCAAACAAAATAGCTCTTTAATTGAAGCTAATAAAGAGGAAATGTTTATTTTGCTCATATCAGTGTTGTGCTGTTCTTCAGCCTGAAGCTGCACCTAAATCTACTTGTGTTTCCATGTGAACATTTATTCCTATTTCAAGTTCTGCTCTGCCTCCCCAAAACACAGACAGGGTGCAAGGGTAGGAATGTTCCTGCCCAACAAAGCCACTTTTGTGGAGCGAAACACAAATGTTGTTTTGTTTCCAGTAATGCTGCAGCCAGTGGTGATTATTTTAGTAATAACCCCCAGCAGGAAAGTCACCCTTGGTCCAGACGGGGTGTGTCAGCTTTAGGGACAGGAGTAGAAAATGGGGAAGAGATGGAGAGTTTGTGGCTTGGCAGGGAGGAAAGCCAAGGTGGATTTTTGCAGTCTAAGCTGTCTCTGTCACCAGCACATGGAGCAGGTGACAGACACTGCCACTGAATTGTCGTTATGACCTAAACTGTGTAGGGATACCATGAGCTGAATTTCTGTAATTTCTCCTGCTTTTCATCACGGATTCTCCAGCAGGACTCTGGAAGTGCCTTTGTGGCGCTGAGATGGGCTCTTCATAGTGAAAAATAATTTTAGAACAGCAGGCCCAGGACTTGTGATCCCAGCCACAGCATCCATGGACTCATCCCCCGAGGGGTGTGGAGACCCCGAGGGGAAGCTCCACCTTTGGCAGAGGAGGTGCTGGGGACACGGGGACCGTGGCCAGGCTGGTGCCACACGTGTGGCTCACGGACTCGAGCTGCTCCGGCCAGGCTTGCCCAGAACTGCCAATCTGGACTCCACGGAGCACTTTGGAAGCTGCATCTTGGCAGGCGAGGGCTGGTGACAGATGCTCACTCTTTGTTTTTCCCGGGATAAATACGGTCAGGCTTTTGGAGGTTGTTATTTATTATTAGCATCGGCGTTCCAGGCTTTTCAGGACAAAGTGCCTCTGCCACGGCTCCTCTCCTCGGGGGGAGAAAGACATGGAGGGGCTGGAGAGAAGGGAACGGAGCTGGGAAGGGTCTGGAGCACCAGGAGTGGTCGAGGGAGCTGGGAAAGGGCTCAGCCTGGAGAAAAGGGGGCTCAGGGGGGACCTTGTGGCTCTGCACAGCTCCTGACAGGAGGGGACAGCCGGGGGGAATTTGGGATCTGCTCCCAGGGAACAGGGACAGGAGCAGAGGGAACGGCCTCAGGCTGGGCCAGGAGAAGTTCAGACTGGATATTGGGAAAAACGTCTTCACTGGAGGAGTGGTTGAGCACTGGAAGGGCTGCCCAGGGAGGCGGTGGAGTCGCCATCCCTGGAAGTGTTGCAAAAACAAACGGATGTGGCGCTTCATGATACTGTTTATTTGTCATGGTGGTTTCCAGGCCAAAGCTAGATTTGATGATCTTGGAGGTCTTTTTCCAATTCTGATGATTCCAGTCAGTTCTGAGATTCTCCTTCTGGTTTCTCTGTCGGTTCAGCCCCGGATTCCGGACTGCCAGCTCTTCGTCTGCCTTCAAAACCCTGTTCCTCTTTCTTTCTCCCAGTGGCACAGATTCCCAGGAGACTGTGAGCTTTTAAAATCCTTTCTGTGACAGCACTGTCACCCACAGGAGACACGGCATTCCAGCTCTTCCTCCCCAGCCTACCTGGCACAGGGAAAGCCTCTTCCCAACATTCCTGCAGACACAGCCGGTACCCGGCAGCTCCGCAGCCACGTGGGGCCGTGTGTGGCAGAAATAGTATTTCACAACGTGCTTTCATTATCTGAACCTGCACGACCTATTTCTGCCGCGCCACCTCGCAGCTGGTGGGAGGCAGGAGCACGGGATTTGTTTCCTCACCTTGTTTGCTTCCCTTGGAAGCGACACAGGATTGAAATAGAGCATCTCCCTGGGCTCGTCGTGCCTATCCAGGCGTTTGTTCCCATTGCTGTTACTCTCCTCCTTCTCCCGTTTCCCTGCATTTGTTCCCATTGCTGTTACTCTCCTCTTCCTCCCATTTCCCTGCATTTGTTCCCATTGCTGTTATCTCCTCCTCCTCCCGTTTCCCTGCATTTGTTCCCATTGCTGTTACTCTCCTCCTCCTTCTCCCATTTCCCTGTATTTGTTCCCATTGCTGTTACTCTCCTCCTTCTCCTCCCGTTTCCCTGCCTGTGGTGGAGCACCAGTTTTGTTCTGCCACGAATGAGACCAGGACATTTCACAGCAGGGATGGAACGGCCCCAGTGGGGAGCTGGGTCCTGCCTGGGGTCTGAGGGTGACAGCAGGGAAGGATCCTGCGAGCAGAGATGGCCACAGGTGGCTGTTCTTTTAAACCTGGATTAACAGGTGAGATTGTGTCGTTAACACCAGTATGAGGTACTATCAGCAGCGTCAAAAAGTTGTTGCTTTGGTTCCCGAAATGCTGTTTAGGTGGGGTCATTCCTGCTGGGATGCTCTTGCCTGTGATCCTGGTGGAGTTGGTGTGGGAATCCCAGCTGGTCACCCAGTGCCAGCACTCTGGGTTGGGAAAACACGGGGTCAGTGTGTGTTAATAGAGATTTGACATCTCCTTTGCCCAGGGCAGCCTTTTCTCCCTGCCCCAGGAGCTGCTCTGGGGCAGGGATGGCAGGAGGGGAAGAACGAGAGGCAGCGTTTCTCCCCTTGGCTCCCCGCTGGCTTTGAGGCACAGAGGGCTGGCCTGGCCTTGTGAGGACACTGGACCTGCCCCACACTGCCCCTCTGCTCTGGGAATGTTCACCTGGAGAAGGGAAGGCTCCAGGGAGAGCCCCTGGCAGGGCCTGAAGGGGCTCCAGGAGAGATGGAGAGGGACTGGGGACAAGGGATGGAGGGACAGGACACAGGGAATGGCTTCCCATGGCAGAGGGCAGGGATGGATGGGAGATTGGGAAGGAATTGTTCCCTGTGAGGGTGGGCAGGCCCTGGCCCAGGGTGCCCAGAGCAGCTGTGGCTGCCCCTGGATCCCTGGCAGTGCCCAAGGCCAGGCTGGACACTGGGGTTGGAGCAGCCTGGGATGGTGGGAGGTGTCCCTGCCATGGCAGGGGGGGAACAAAATGATCTTTAAGGCCCCTTCCAACCCAAACCATTCCATGATTCTGTGGTTTGCCATAGAGGGAATTTCTCTCTTCCAGCTGCATCATGTGGAATGTGGACACTGATATTTAGGATATGCCAAAGGCAGGCAGACCAGAATCCCTTTTTTTATCACAATACTCTTTGATTAAGATCATTACAGCGACTGGGAGCAGCACTGCTGGTACGAGTGAGTTGGTATTTCTGTCTCACAGGCTGCAGCTCAGTGTTCAAGCTGTCAGCCCAGATGCAATTTTTTAAAAAAAAACAACAAAAAAATAGCAGAAAACCAAAAATGGGTTTCATCCATTGAGCCGTTTTAGAGCTGTGGTTTTAAAAAAGCGAATTCTAACTTGCTGGGGAATATTTTTATGGATATGCATTTACGTGTTGTAAGATTTTCAAGAAAAATCTCCTGTACATTTTCAGTTTTTCTTGAGTTTGTCATGTTTATCTCATGCCTGTAAAAGGGACCTTTGATGGGGATTTGGTACCGAACAGAACTGCTCTTTGCAGACGGTTTTAAGTCCAATTTAATTTGCCATTCAGAGCTGTTTTTTTGCTTGTTTTGAATCTCTGTGAAAAGAGGGAAACAATGCAGTGTCTTGTGTCTTTGCTTTTCCAAACAAATCGACACCATTTAATGCAATGGTGACATCATGCAGGTAAATCAGAGCAGGAACTGTAGCAACTGTGGATGTGTAAGGGTGGACTCGGGGGAAAATATGGCCAGAGTGGATAAAAGGTAAAAGATAAGGAACATGGTGAATCCTTAAATGCTCAGAAATTGTGAGACTGGCTTAAATCATGCGACTGAAAAAGTCAATCTTGATTTCTTTTATGTGTGTGCCGGTTTTTTGAGCTTCTAAGTCATACTTGGCTCATGTTCTCAGGCATTTCTTTGCAGTTTGGTGGGCCAGGCACAGGCTTTTGGTTCAGGTGAGGCTGTCAGGTCTCAACTCCAGGAGCTCAGTCATTCCTAAAGGCACCAGACGGTCAGAGCCGATCACACAGGGCGAGCTGGAAGCACTGAAATTAGATCATTTAAAATCCTTCCCTTCTGCAGTGCTGCTGGATTGTTAACCGAGGTGAAAAACCCATGGAAGTACTCTGAGTTCCAAATTGATTGCATCCTTTTAAATCGAGCATAAATTCCGTGTTGCTTCACCTCCCTCCCACCACCAGGCCCAAAGAGCGAGAGGAACGCTGTCGTTTTCCTCCCCAGTCTATCCCAAAAACAGATATCAGGGATCTGTTAATGAAATATTGGCAGATCCATGCCAGGAAAAGCAACAGTAAGAGAAATCTGTGCTGGTAGACAGGGGAGTTGCAGCAGTGACCTGACACAACTGAGCCAATTCAACCCAAAGATCTGCTTGCTATTGAGAGAAAATATTCCTGGCTCCAAGAAAGGAGGGTGAAAACCCTTTAGTGGGATGCAGTTGCACCATCTGTGACACCTGCATTCAGCGCTGGGCACGGGGGATAATAGGGAAGGAGATTGTAGAGCAAAACATGCGTCATTTACCTCAGAATAAAAAGGTTTAATTTCTGAAAGGCTCTCAGCACATCTTGAAGTAAATGGGAGCCAAGGCCGTTTGTCATCTGGCAGACTGAGGCACGGAACTGGACTTGATAAACCTTGCAGGGCTCACACGTGGAAATTTCCTGCCTGGCCGTGGAGCTGGAAGGGGGGTGGGAGGCCAGAATCCCCACGGGGACACCTTTCTGGCCCCTTCTCCCCATGCTGGTGGCTGTTGTCCGGGTGTGTGAGTGGCAGCTCGTGGGCATTCCCTGCCCAGGGATGGGGAGTGAGCCCTGGGGCTGGGGAGCGTCCTCTGCACCCCCAGCCCTGCCCCGGTTCCCTGGGTCACTGCAGGTACCAGAGCCACTCATGGTGGGTTGTCTCCTTGATACAAGCCTCTCTAGAAAGAAATAAGGCCAGGGAAATGTTGAATATTCTTAGATTTTAAACACGTGCTCAGTTGATGCGAGCCTTGGAAGTCTCCACCTTTTCAGTTCCCTCGCTTTTTGGATCTGGGTTTTGTTAATGGAATCCCAGAATCATTAAGGCTGGAAAAGAGCTTTGAGATCAGCAAGTCCAACCAACCACTCCCCACTAAACCATGTCCCCAAGTGCCATAACCACGTTTTTTTCAACACATCCAGGGATGGTGACTCCTCCCCTTCCCTGGACAGCCTTTCCCAGTGCTTGACAGCCTTTTCCATGAAGAAATTTATCCTAATACCTAACAGCAGCCTCCTCTGGTGTAACTTCAGGCACCGTGAGCAGCCTCCTGCCAGCTGTGGAGGACAGTCCTTGCTGAAACATCTGGCCAAACCCCCTGTGAGTGTGTGCAGCTGTGTCTGTCCTCCACAACAGCTCTCCACTCTTCCAGACATCTTTTTCTGGTCACTCCTGCACACAGGTACTTTGCTTTTCCCCTTGGATGGGGTTTTCCTCGTGGTTTGGCAGCCAGGGTGTCAGCACAACCTCTGTGGGCCCTGGCTGGGGTTGGGTGCAGAATCTGAGCCCTACAGGATGCCTGGGTGCCTGGTGTCTTGTCCCAGGGGATTCCCAGTTCTTCCAAAACCCATTACACGTGAGCAGGCTCTGTCATTTCGAGCAAGTCATTCGCAGACAAACAGCGGTGAAAATGTTTTACGGACTGAATCACTGTGAGTGCTTTAATTGCTTCTTTTCTGCAGCACTTAATTCTTGCTGGGATAAGTACTCCTCTGGCAAGACCTTTGTGTTTTTCAGGTGATGGTGAACCCAGAGCAGAAGGCCTAAAGCTCCTCATCCATCCCATAAATTGTTTTGAACAGGGGTGAGCCAGGCTGTAGCTCTCAGGGTGCTCCTTGCCTCTGGAAGAGCTCTGGTTTCCCTACACAGTCATGGAATCACAGGATCGCTCAGGCTGGAAAATCCCTCCGAGACTGTCAGGTCCAACCATTCCCCAGCACTGCCGAGGCCACCACCGCCCCGTGTCCCCAAGTGCCACATCCCCATGGCTTTAAATCCCTCCAGGAATGCGGCTCCACCACTGCCCTGGGCAGCTGTGCCAGGGCTGGACAAATCTTTGGGAATTTTCCCCTGATGTTCAACCTGACCCTCCCCTGGTTCCCTCTCCTGTCCCTGTTCCCTGGGAGCAGACCCAATGCCTCTGGGCCACAAGGTCCCCCCTGATCCCCCTTTTCTCCAGGCTCAGCCCTTTCCCAGCTCCCTCAGCCGCTCCTGGGTCTCCAGCCCCTTCCCCAGCTCCGCTCCCTTCTCTGGACGCACTCCAGCCCCCAAATATTTTTAAATATCGACTAACTTGCAAATAAACCTTCCAGAGCACAGCCCAAGCCCTTGGAAATGGCGCCAGGGGCTGCCTGGGGCTGACAGCTCCTGTTCTCACTCAGGCAGCGACAGCTTCCACCTCGCCGTGCCCAGGCTAAATTGGCTCTTTTTGAAAGCGCTCACATTTCTTGGGGTGCAGTGTGAGCTGCGCAGCCCTGAGCTCAGCACAGCCCATTTATCAGCTCCTGCTCAGAGGTTTTTAGCAGGGATATCATGTGGGTTTAGCAAACAGGCCGGGAGACGCCATCCGGCACCTTCCCCATTAACCTCTCCAGCGTGGCGAGCCAAAAGCCATCACTTTGGATTGCTGCAGGCCTTGTCCTGCTGGGAAAGCAGCCTGTCCCCTGCGCTTTAAATATACTTGGACATGCCAATCCCCATTTTTAAGATCCAGGCTGGGAAAACAGGCTCTGCCTGCAGCATCATGGCGTCACCTCGCCATGGTAATGTCCAGGAATCCTCTAAGTGACTTTAAGATGCTGTGCTAATGCCTTTTCCTTAAACAAGAGCCATGGGCACAGCTAGAGGACTGGTTTAGGACTTAATTTATGCCTGGCTCTGGAGTTTATTTAGTGGGTTGTTGCTCTTGTCTTTCTTGCTGAGACAAAGGATTGATTTTTCACAGTGATGGCTCAGGTGAGACCCCACAGCACAGGAAGGACCTGGAGCTGCTGGAGCGAGTCCAGAGGAGGCCAAGAGGTTGATGGAAGTGGTGTAACTCCTGTCCTGTGAGGAGAGGCTCAGGGAAACCTCAGAGACCCTTCCAGTGCCCAAAGGCTCCCAGAGAGCTGGAGAGGGACTTTGAACATGGGCCTGGAGACAGGACACAGGGAATGGCTTCCCACTGCCAGGGGGCGGGGATAGATGGGATATTGGGAAGGAATTGTTCCCTGGGAGGGTGGGCAGGCCCTGGCCCAGGGTGCCCAGAGCAGCTGTGGCTGCCCCTGGATCCCTGGCAGTGCCCAAGGCCAGGTTGGACAGAGCTTGGAGCCCCCTGGGATGGTGGGAGGTGTCCCTGCCATAGCAGGGGGGAAATGGGATGAGCTTTAGGGTCCTTTCCAACCCAAACCATTTTATTATTCTGTTGGTCTGTTTTGGTGTCTCCCAGACTGTGAGGGATTTCTTTTTCCATTCTTCAGTCAGGAAAATACTTCACTGCATCACTGGAAAGGCTGCAGTGACTGCAACTTGTTCTGTGTGACATCTCTGCCCGCTGCCCACCTCTCTTCATCCCACCATGCTCACCCTCCAGGCTGGAGTTCACAAAGCTCCCATGTTCCAGCTGGATTTTTTTCTGCAAAGAGTAAATTTGATCAATTGCTGCTTTGGAATTTTGCAGGTGGAGTTCACCAGAGGTCCAGGGCCAGGACAAAGGTTTCGGTTCCTTCCTGTCCCTTCCGAAAGAGGCTCAGCCCCACCTTCCCTGCAGCCTCCAGCCCCACCAGCTGCTGCTCCTGCCACTGCTCCCAGAGGCAGAATCCCTGATTTGCTGCAAATCAAACGCCTGCACATCATTTGCTTTAACCGAGATACCTTTGAAAGAGTTTCTACAGACTGAATTTGTAATGTGCGTTTGGGAAGGCTTTTTTTTCCCACCGTTATCAGCTCTAATGAAATCCCAGGTCAGTTTTAGGCAGCCTCTTATCTCTGTGATCTGGGGCTCTGTACTAATTTCCAGGAGTGTAAATCTTCCAAATGAACTTTCTCGTTTTGGGGTGGATGTGGCGTTTCCCCGGCACGGATCCCTGGGGCTCAGGAGGAGCAAAGCCCAGGCTCTTCTCCCTGGGCAGCAGTTACCCAGTGCACTCTTTACCCCATCTTTGATTTTAAAAGCTTGTTGTGTGGTTGGCATCTCTTCACTTTCAGCTCTGTTCCTACACTGGCTTTATGGTCAGAGGGATTTTGCTGTTATTTCCTTTTTTATGAACGTGTCAACCTGCAGACCTTGCAGTGGCACCAAATCTTTCCTGCAGCAAATCGTGGAATCCCAGAATGGTTTGGGTTGGGAGGGATCATAAAGCTAATCTGGTTCAGGTTGGACATTAGGAAGAAATTATTTGCAATTAAGGTGATTAGACATGGGGAGGGGCTGCCCAGGGAGGTGCTGGAGTTCCCATCCCTGGGGGTGTGTAAGGGAAGACTGGACATGGCACTCAGGGAAACACTTCAGTGCAGGGCTCTGCTTTGTCCCTAGACACCATCTCAGCCGGTTAATTTGATTTAAATGATGTTAAATAAAACCTGCACAACATGTTTTGCTGGACTTCCATCAAATTGCTCAACAATAGCACCACTTGCGGTATGTACAAATATGACTTTTCCACTCTCTGAGTGAAAGTAATTTATCAACAAGTGGTCCTTGTCCCTGTACCATGGCAAGTGTTTGTGAAATCCACTTTTTAGAGCAGGCTGTGGTTTATACAATGTGTGTCTTCATTACAAATGTGCTGTATCTTTTAAATGGTAAGATGCAGAAGAATGGAAAGCAAGCGTGCAGTTTGGAATAATTTTTGAAGGAGAAAGCTCTCCATTGTGCAGACACTCCTTGAAGTGAATAGATCTGCATTAAACGTGTTCTTGAACTTGGCGATGGACTTTGGTTCCACCCACTGTAGGGGGTATTTCACCAGTGGAAGGGAGATGGTGGAAGGGGGAGCTGGGTGATTTGTCCTTCTGTCTGCACCTTTGTATTCCTGCAGAGAGGGCATTGTTCCCCTTCCCTCTTGATCAGCTGCTTGGGACAGTCAGTGGCTGGAGCACCCTTTGGCACACAGGAGGCTCATTCTTCTGCCAGAAGGTTTTTATTCCACATCTCCTGAAGAGCTGTTTGCACCACACACTGAATCCAAACCCTCGCCCTCCTTGCAGTCTGAAGGATGATTTTTGGTTGATCCCACTGAAACCTTTTGGTTTTATTTTATTTTATTAGAAATCAGAACTGATGAGTTGGAAGATAAGAAAACACAGTGTCACGGTGTCATCGTGTCTCCATGGTGGGACTTTCCTTGTCTTGGAGTGGGATTTGGTGCCCCAGGTTCTACAGACCCTGGTGGGAGTTGCTGGGATCTCACCTGACGGTGCAGAAGGGAGGGATCCATCCATCTTCATCTCAGGGGATGGAGACATGGACTCTCCTTGCAGGCTGTTAGGAAACAGTGTTGGTTTAGAGCTGGAGAAGGCAGAGCTGAGCAGGGTTTGAGGTCAGGCAGGGGCACCCACATGCTCGGGGCAGGCTCTTTCCTAAGGGTCACAAAGCCCCATCTCGCCCTTCTCCCTTCTCCGGTAAAAGCATTTAGAGACAACTTGGCATAAGAGGAATTTTAAATCTTCTCCTTCTTTTGTGTCTGTCAGGATTTCCTTGGAGAGATAAATTCTTTTTCAGCTGGGTGAATACCTGGCCTTTCCCAGGTATGGCTGACCCTCAGCATGTTCACGATGCAGAGCTGCAGCGTGATCTGTGTGTGCTGGTGTGGGTGGCATTGGGAAGGCACCTGCAGCCTGGGAAAGGCCATGGCCACCACAAAGCCACTTGCTGTTCTGAAAGTCCTGAAATCTGAAAATCCCAAGTGTTGTTATTGCTGAATTGAAGCGAGCAGCCATCTGGAATCTGGAGCGGGGAGAAACTGGGGAGGCTGCAGCATTCCAGGCAGGCAAAATGATGGCTCCAGAGCAGGCAACCTCAGCTCAGCATTCCCTGGCTGATCCCAGTTTTCTGTCTCAGCACTGATGTTATTTTAATACAGTTCCATGGCTGGAGTTGCTGTGATTAGCAGAGCAATTTGCAGCGCGTTCTTCAAAATTGCCAATCAATTTGAGCCCAAAATAGACGGAAGCTGCTGCGGAATCGACGGCTGCTGCCCAAAAAAGCCCTGAGTGGTTTGGAAAGTCTGAGCAGGATTCGAGGTGCCCCCGTGACGTGCAGGATCCCCAAGCTCCTGCCTTGCACCCCTTTTCATTGCAGAGTGGAGAATGAGATTGTTAAGGCTGGAAGGGAATGAGGTGGTGCCGGGATTTGGATAAATCCCTTGGAGGTGGCTGTGTCTCCTTGTGCTGCCATGGCACGCCAAGGTCACATCCCTGCCACCTCCTTTTATCCCGGCAGCAGGGCTGGCTTTAGGAGCTTTAGAGGTAAGGTTTAGAAGGGAAGCCACTTTCTCCTCCTTCAGATAATGAATGTGCACCCTGGTGATGCGCTAGCACTGCCTTTGAGGGTGGAATGAGCTGGATTTTGTCCAGCTCAGGCCAGTAGCGCTGGCAGCGGCTGCTGGAGCTGGAGCACCACAGGGCACAGATGGCACCGTGCAGCCACATCCATGTTCCTCCCTGGTGGGGTTTCTGCTGCCAAGCCAGAGCCCATGGGCTCCATTTTCCTTTGTATTTCCCCTCTCCTTGCTGTTTGCAGGAAGAATATCAGTCGGTGGAGATTTTGGGTTGGGGAGCTCTGGGTGCCCATCCATCACATCCATCTTTCCCTTGGAAACCGAGCTGTGCTGCCCCTCGGGCAGACGTGCAGCCAGGGACTCCCACCAGGGTGGTCATCCCTTAAATCTTGGTTCTGGTGGCACGGGTGGGTGACAGAGGGGACATGAGCAAAGCCCACCCGAGGGGAAAACATCGAGGTGCAGCCTGAGCATCATCCGTAATCTGGTCTTGGTTTTTCAAGGAAATTGGTACAAAACTATGAATTCATCCTTCAGCTGGCATTTATTCATCTGTTTTTGGTTGGGTTTTGACTTTGTTGAAGTCTCACTCTTTACAGTGGGAGGCTCAGAAGTGTATCCAGAAATAAGATGGGACTTGAACCAATATAAAATATTTTTTAGCTTTGCTAAAGTGAAATTGGGCTTTTGTTTGGTTTTCCTTTTTCTCTGCAGTTCCATCACTGCTCTCAATTTATCTGGGGTACTTTGGAACTGACAATGAAGTGTCCTTGAGAGGCTGGGAACACATTGCTGCTGACTCCTGAGAAAGTTTTTTAAAAGCCCGATAGTTTATTTTGAGGAAAAACGACAAAACCCATATTTTGTGGAAAGCAAAGCCCCCTCAGCAGGGCTTGGCACGAGGTGGAGACAAAGAGAGGCCTGGAGCATCCAGCGGAGCCGAGGTTTCCCTCCCGTCACATCGTCCCTTGCCTCGCTCACGTCGTGAACACAGATTTGGATACGAGTTTTTAATTTTTACTGAGGAATTGATTTCATGGCTGCCCTGAGTGAGCAGAGCTGTGATGTATTCACTGATGTCAGGCAGGGGATGTTTCCCTATTTGTCTTGGCTGCGGCAGCGCCTGTGGTATTTTCTCCCTCTGTTCTCCAAGACTCATTAAACATTTCAGACATCAGCGAAGTCCTGATGAAACAATTGCATCCTCATGGCTTGATATGCAAATAACACCTCCAGCAAAGGCTGATAAATGCCTGGCTTTGTGATTTTTTCTTCCCACTATGTTCACATGGAAGGGAAATGTATTGACTTCCTCTGCTCCAGAGCCAGGCTGGGAGAGCTGGGGGTGCTCACCTGGAGAGGAGAAGGCTCCAGGGAGAGCTCAGAGCCCCTGGCAGGGCCTGAAGGGGCTCCAGGAGAGCTGGAGAGGGACTGGGGACAAGGGATGGAGGGACAGGACACAGGGAATGGCTTCCCATGGCAGAGGGCAGGGATGGATGGGAGATTGGGAAGGAATTGTTCCCTGGGAGGGTGGGGAGGGGCTGGGATGGAATTCCCAGAGCAGCTGTGGCTGCCCCTGGATCCCTGGCAGTGCCCAAGGCCAGGCTGGACACTGGGGTTGGAGCAGCCTGGGACAGTGGGAGGTGTCCCTGCCCATGGCTGAGCTTCATGATCCTTTCCTACCCAAACCATCCCATGAATTTTGCTCCCCAGGCTGTGCCTGATGCTGCTGGTGAGATCTTGGGGCAGATCCGTGGCAGCCCCAGGTTGTTCCGTGTCCTCTCCCATCTCAGGGCTTCACCCCTCTTGCCCTGGGCGAATGGCTGCTGCGTTTGTCCCTCTCTGTGCCCCCGTGAGGCCGTGCCAGGAGCAGTCGGATCCTCCGGGAGCTGCGGCGTTAACGCTGGGGGAGTCCCGGGCTGACTGATTGGTGTGGCAGGGTTTGAATTCTGCACTGAATATGACTAATAATCCATGACCTGGCTGTGATTATAGATGAAAGAAAGCTGATGAAGAGACCCTGCAGTGGCACAGAAAGGAATTAGCCATTGTCTAAAGCCGGGGCAGTACCGGAGCATTTGGATTTCACATCTGAGATTCACGGGTGAATAATTCAGCACTTGAAAAAATGCTTCAGCCTCAGTGTGACATCTCCACATCTTCTTTCAGTGATATCCAAGACTTTAACTAAACATTGCTTCCCAGGGAGCTGGGGCAGCTGTCCAGATATTTTTCCTCTTAAATATCAGCATTCCAGATTGTTACCTGGATACGGATGGAGATTTGGACTGATATCTTAGGAGATGCAATCTCTCTCTTTAATGCAGGATTTTGCCTTCAGAAATCTCCGACATTTGGTGGAACCCAGAATCTTTCCCAGTAAAATTAAGAGATGTGGCTTTAGATTTAATTGTTGCTTCCATCTAATCGGGTGATCTGCTAGGGCCTGTGGAGTCGGGATGGGGTTGTTTGGGAATTTTTGAATAAATGAACCAGTTTTCAAAGGCAAAATGTTGGTGGATTCTTAAATGCGAATAGGAAGGTGGAGGAAAAGTAGGTTGTGTGTTAAACAGCCTTGGAAAATGGCTTGTTTTCTATAGGGGCCCTATAACCCTAAAACTAAATCCAGTGCTATTAAATCTCTGCATTTGAGTGGAAAGGAAGAACCATCCAGGAATGTAAGTGTTAACGTGCTCCTACAACCTCAGCTCCGCTTCTCCAGCGTATACATTAGTATAAGTCTTTAAATAAATGATCACATATTATTCCTCAAATAATTCATCCATTTTCTGAATTATTAGCTAAAAATGGATGGTATCTCATAATTGTCATCAATTCCGACTCCTTATCGGGTCTAATAAGTTCTTTTCTCGGTGTGATAAGTGTTTTGATCATTTCCTTTTCCTACCTCCCCTGACTCCCTTTACAGTCAGAAGCATTCGCTCCTTGGGATGCACATGACGGGATGAGACTGGGAAACTCTTTACCTGTAAAATCTGTGGTCCAGCTGGGTCAGCTGTAGGAAGGTACTCAGGAAAATAAACCCGAGTCTGTAGGTGCTGCGTGTTCTCCCTAAATGCAGGTCCCTTTTAGGCTCACCTTGCCAGGCGGAGCCGCTGCACCGAGCTGGACTTGGGGAGAAATGATGATGATAGTGCTGATGTATTTAAGAGTTGCTGCCTGCTTGTGTAATTAAAGGTTTTAAAAGCAAGAGCAAACGAGCAGAAGTAACCGCAGCTTTGTGCTCCGGAGCTAAAAGCACAGGCTTTCCTTTCCAAGCACGAGGAATTGCATGAAGTTGGGAGTTTAAAAAGGAAATCGTATGGAAGGGCCCATCTGCTATCAATGCAGTCATTTATATGTACACAGAAAGGAAAAATCCTCAAGAAACTTGGGAGTTGTTCAGGAATATTCAAAGGATCTGGCTAGAAACTAGGGTATAATGTCTAAGGGATTTTTGTTTTCCACATCCCTGTGGAAAGTCACCCTTTTTTTTTTTTTTTTTTTTTTTTGGGATTTCTCACCATTGCCTCTTTTCTGGCAATCCTGAGTTTCTTGGAGCTGATGATGGCCCAGGATTTAGCACATGGCATGGCCCTGCCGATGGGAACAAGATGAGCTTTAAAATCCCTTCCAACCCAACAATTCTGGGATTCTGGGATTCCATGTCCCATAGGAAGGGAACAGCAGCAAGCACACCCTGAACCAGTTTTTTGTGTAAAACACAGGAGGGACGAGCCCTTCCTTCCCTTGCTCCAGCTTAATTCCTTCCTGTGCCTAAGCCAAGCACTCCATTGTTTGGTTTCTTATCTGTGCTTTTATGAAAATTATGTGTACTTTAGAAATTAACACTTTTTATCCAGAGTCCATGTCGGCTAATTGCTAATAAGAGACAAACGAGATTCGTTAAAATTTCTTTTTTTCCTATAAAATTTCTAATTTGAAGATATTAGAAAAGAGAAATGTTTACCCCACTAGGGTTACTGCAAATATCCTGATGAGCTTTCACATCCTCCTCCGGCACCAGCCTAATTACCCTCCTTAGTCCAAACTTTAATATATTACAAATTCATACAGAAAAAAAAATATCCTCTTTTCATCCTTCTTTTTTTAAACACGGTGTTCTTTTTTTAAACCTTTTTTTTTTAACAGAGAAAAGAAGAGAATATTTCTCATAGGAAAAGAGGCAGTGGTAAAGTTTAGGACTGAGTCTTTTCTTCAGCATATCCCTGTGAAATCCAACTCTTTGTGCTGGTTTGCCTCTGCATTAATCCATATCTCTAAACAAAATTTTACACACCCTTCTTCAGCTGAGTTATTTGATAATACCCAGTGTGTGAGGGACTCTGAAACATTCCCTTTCTTCATCAGCTTCTGTAATCTTAATGCACTTGACCTTGGTCTCTCCTATTTCCTGATGAGGCTCATAGGAAGAGTTTGTTAAGCTTTTCAGAGCCTGGTTTGTCAATGGATCCCTAAATACAGCAGCAGAAGGAGAATCTGGGTAATAAGTTCATTTAAATGAAGCAATTCTGCCCATCAAGAAATCTCCATCCCAAACTATTCTTTGAATGGCTTTTGTTATTTTAGAGCAGACTGATGTATAATTAGCTTTGGAGAGTCCTCGTGGTTTTGTGAGGTTAATACCCCCGGATCCTGCTGAATTTTCAACCTTTGCAGATTTATGAGAGTTGGAGTTTTTAATCATTCCACTCTAATTTTCTCAGAAATCCAGGCCCTTAACATTTCTGATTTCTCTTAACTTTATATCCAGGGATGGAGTGAAAGCGACACGTTCGGAATACCGTTACTTTTAAAGGAGGAAAGGCAAAAAGCAACATCATGGGCTGTCTTTGGGCACCTCTGCTACTTAAAGGGAGCTTTGAAAAAAGATGGAGAGAGGACAAAGAGAACAGTTTTAAACTGCCAGAGGGGAGATTCAGATTAGGTGTGAGGAAGAAATTCTTCCCTGGGAGGGTGGGCAGGCCCTGGCCCAGGGTGCCCAGAGCAGCTGGGGCTGCCCCTGGATCCCTGGCAGTGTCCAAAGCCAGGCTGGACATTGGGGCTTGGAGCAGCCTGGTACAGTGTGAGGTGTCCCTGCAGGGTAACAGTGTGGATGGGCTTTAAGGTCCCTTCCAATCCATTCTGTGATTCTGTTAATTAGAAATGTTTTTACTTCTGGCCATCACAGCTCAGCCAAAGTTTGTGTTCTTGCTCATTTTCAGGAGATGAAAATCTCCCCCTCACTTGCCAGTGCTTTTCAAAACTGTGCAGCTGCTGACACTAATTATTGCTTCATTTCCTTTCACTTCTATAAAATATGAGAGAATGACCCAAAAAAACCCCAGTAACTCTTCTTAATCATCCTCCCTTGCTCTTTGTGGGCAGGAATTCTCTTTATGCTTCTCGACCTCAAAATCAGGTGCACTCACTGAAACCCTCATGAGTCCACCTGGGTTCCTGCATTCCCTCACCCTCATTATTCCCAGGCGAATATTTACCTGGCCCCAGGTGTGAATTCATCCCACATTTGGTAAAAAGGGATATTTGTTCTTTCCTCACCTGAACCATCAGGGTTTCCTCAGGTTCTTGATCTCTGTCTGTGGGGATGTGGAGTGGAGCTGTGCTCATTTGAAGCCACCAGCCTCTGTTTGTGGCCTTGGACCGCCCTTCTCCCTTCCATTTTCTCAGCTTCCCTGGTCTCCATTTCCCCATCAGCTTCCCCTTCTCTCCTGTGATTCTTCCCTGACTCTTCCCTTTCTTGCTTTGCATTTTGGAGCTCTCCTCTCTCGGCTTTGGCAGCGCTCCCTTCCCTAGCTCGGGACAGCATTATGCTGAAATACTCCACATTTCAGACATTCCCTCATGCGTTTCAGCTTCTCCAGGATTTTAATTGCCACCTTTTTCCCTTTGTGATACACTGCTGCTCTTGATGTCTGAGAATACATTTACAGAGAAGGCTCCTTTGGTATTTAACGTGTGCTTTGTCAGGAAGGCTGTAATTTTGTTCACTTCCTTCCTTTTGCCTTGAAGTTGTTTGTGACAGGTCTTGAAACACTCACACCTTATGTCCTCCCAGAGTAAGGTCAGAAACTGTCATTTATTTCAGAGTTGGCTTTTAATAGCCTGTTCTTAATATCATATCTGGGGGTCTGCTGGAGTTGGGGCCTGGGCTCTGCAGTAATTGTTGCATCTGCTTTCAGCTGAGGAAAAGTGGAGGCTTGCTATGAATATTAACAACTCATCCATCCTTTACACCTTATGGGAACACACCAGTTCTGAAATTGTTTCCTCTTTTCATGGTTTTTGTGTTCTCCATTTTCTCTGCAAGCTTCTTTTTTTAATCAATTTTATCCCCACCCCACCCCACCCCCAGATTTATTCCTAATTGGAGGCTTTTATATGTATTTATACCTGAACCTATTGTCAGCTAGCATTGGCTCTGTCAGGCCTTATTTTTTTACAGGGTTTTAGATGTCTCGCTGCTGGGATTGACCCACAAAACCCTTCCTTGTTTCCTATTTCTCCTTCACTTGGCCTTTTCTCCCATGTACTCACCATTGTTGATAGGAAAAGCTGCTGAGAGATGCAATTTCCTTGTGAGATTTTCCTGGGAAAACAGCTTTGAAACCAGAACCCTCGAGTCCAACATCCCATCCAGGATGGTTTCACACCTCCTTAGGAACTTCACCTTTCCAACCTGTCAGTCCTGGAAACCCTTGGGGACCCGAAATTTTTTCCTTATCATGGACAAAATTCAGAGACCCTTGGCCTAGGTAGAAATGTAAATTCATGGGAACAGAGCTTTACTCAGAGAGGTGCTGTGCTAGAGACTTAGTATTAAAATGCACCCCCATTTGCTGGCAAGGGAAAATTTTGAGCACTTTATCCATCAGTTCTGAAATTACAGTGAAAAAACAAGGATCAAATGGAATCCCTGGAATAAAAAGGATCAGGGAATTTCAGAATCTGGTAGGAAAACAGCATCCTTCAGGCCAGGGAAGGACCAGCCTGGCATTGCTGTAGCTTTGGGTGCTGCGCCACCACCCTTTCTCCATGGGAAGTTCTGTCCTGTGTCCTGCCTCGGGACTAAAGAGAGAAAAAGGGGAAAAAGAACCCAGGAGAAAGCCAACCAAGCAGAAAACCAGCTGGGCACTGTCCTCTGCAGAGGTGCAGCTGCCCATGTCAGCACAGGGCTGTGGTGTGATGTCCTGGCTGCTGAGAGGAGCTGGGTGCTCAGGGACGGAGCCTGGAGGGGACAGAGAGGTGGCTCAGGATTCTGGGGACAGCCTGGCTCCTGTTCCCAGCCAATTCCTGGCCCTGAGCTCTGCTCTGAGCTCCTGCAGCGGTTGCTGAAGTCCTGCAGGGGCAGGAGACATCGTCAGGAGGAGCATGGTGTGTTCAGCATCCACCCATCCACGGGAGAGCTGGATCCTCTCCTACGATTACTCCACTGACTGTAAATATCTCGGAGACATTTACATGGTATTTCTTTTTAAGTATATAATGTTTTCATTCAAAAGTATCACAATTCTTAAAAGACCTGTCAGAGGCTCTGACATGTAATTAATTTCTCTAAAGCTCTTTTTCTGAAAGATACAACTGCATATATAGAACACCTGCACTTATTCACAATTCTGCAGGAAAAAAAGCCAGCTTCTTCTTCTTCGCTTTCTTCCCCCACTTCTCCATAAAAAGATTCTCCTTCACTTTGGATACTCCCTCTCCATCTCCCCTCCCAAGCTACAGCACTCAGGATGGAAAAGCTGTGTGTAAACAGGAGCTGGCGCGTTGGGTTTTGGCTGGGTGTGAGTGACCTTTTATTTATTCAGCTTGATGCTGAAACACTCTTGCAACTTTAATTCCAGAGCAGCCTTCCCTAACCCAGGATCTTGTCCCTCTCATGGAATTCCCACATGTGGGGCTGGGCTTTCAGTCAGGCTCCTGGGCTGGTTTTTATTTTTACCTGATAGGTTTTTTTCCCCTCGTCTGCCTGGGAGGAGAGTATTGAGCTCTATGGTGTAATGGCGGTGCCCAGGAAATATGAATGAGGTGGTGTTTGACCAGCAGTGGGTAAATGTCTGTATTTATCGATATACAGAGATATTGATACACGGATTTAAGTGGCCAGGCACTGGATTCTGTGGCAATCATGGCCAGCTCGTTTGCTTTAACCCCTGTAAATGCAGCCAGGGCATTGCTGTGACCATCCCTGATTGTGCTGGAAAATGCCATGAGCCAAATCACTGCTGCTTCCCAAGGAGGATTCTGGAGGGAGTCCTCGGGGGGAGGAAATGTCTGCAGCAGGTCCCTTGGCACAATTCCTCCTTGGGTTGGCATCTGTGGAGCTGGGGAGGCTGAAGGGGATTTCATCTCTCCATGGCGCCTCTGACAGAGTGAAATGATGGACCTGTGCCCTTTGTAAGCATCCATTCAGAAAAGCTGCGCCAATACTGGGGGAAAATGGGCATTTTCTGGCTGACAAAGAAACAAAGCAACTTGTTGCTCTCTTTGTAGAGGGCAGCCATTGAGCAGATGCTTCCTTTTGGTTGTATAAAAGGGTGGCATTTCCCCTTTTGCCTTTGTAAAATTAGTGTTAACAGGAACATGCTGGAATCCAAAAGTTTGGATGGGTTTAAGTGAACATCAGGTCCATCACTGATGTGACTGGAGGTGAATGTGGGGATGTGTCCAGGATTTTTAGCTTTGCAATTCAGGCGTTTCCTTCTCTGTTCAAGGGTTCCTTCCAACCCTAATCATTCTGGGATTCTGTGATTTTATGAACTTATAGAAGAAGAAATAATCTGATTTTACTCCAAGGAGCTGGTGAAGGGACATTCCACCAGGATCTCTCCCTGTATTGGGAGCAGAAGGAGCTGGTGGGGCCTCAGCTAAGACATCCTTTTCCAACCACATTTGCCTCCACTCCAGCAACAGCAACACCCCATAAAACTTCCCGATTGTCTCAGGAGGTTTTTTTAATCCAATTTTAAACCCAAATCCTTTGGGTTTGTTGGGCACCTGGGCTGAAGGAGCTGCTCAAAAGCAGCAGGAGGTTTGTGGCAGAGAGGTCACTGCGCTGCTGTGTTTGTGCTCTCCCAGCCGTGTGCACGTGGGCTGGTCACTAACAGGTTTTGTATGGCCCTGTTAGCACTAGAAATGTGAAAACTGACAGGAATTGTGAGGAAGGGGGAATTTCCTCAGCCATGCTGCTGAGGGTTTTTTGAAGCACTAGCAGTCTTTCACCTGACCTGAGTGATGGGGCTGAAAGGGCTTTCTCCAGGTCACTGAGCCCTGTGTATCGCCACCACAGCACTGCATCCTGTCCTTCTGTCCATTAATTTGTCCATCTTGTGCTCAAAATTAGTTGGATTATTGTTCAGCTCCACTGCTCACTTGCTGTGCCTTCTTCCCCTCCGTCTCCTTTCCTCGCCGGTGACTCTCTGTGGTGCCAGCTGTGATCTGAGCAGGCCGATGCCCCGGAGTCCGTGGTGCCATCAGCCAAAGTCCTTCGGAATTCATCCTAGCCCTGATCGTGCTGTGCCTGTCCTTGCAGCGCAGCCAGCCCCGCTGTGCTCCTGTCCCCCTCCTCCAGAGACCTGCAGTTCCTCCAACCCCATGGCTTTGCCCATCGCCTTCTGCCCGCCATCCTCTTCCTCCATCCACTCTGGCTCCAGTCAAGTTCATAAACTTCAAGCTGGTGCCTGATTTTCCTCCTGCCAGCTCTTCATAATAGCGTGACCCCAGCCGTGCCTCTCTTCAATGGGCTGGCACCATCTGAAATCTATATTCTCTTCCTTTTATGCTTCAGTCTGCAGATGACTCTGTGTTCTGTGCTCTCCTGCTACCCAGTGTGTTCTCTGCCCACCACCTTTAACCCCCACACCTCTCCTGGTTTTGTTTTTCTTCCCTAGGACCTAGCTGTTCTTCTCCTCTTTGTTATCCCCAGCTTTCTGCTTCTCCCTGTTCTGCATCATGTCCAGCCCCTTTGTCAGCTTTCCTTTCCCACTTGCTGCTGTTTCTCCCTGTCCCTCGTGGGATCTCACCTTTCCTGGTCACACTGGTCCCAAAGGTCCCCTTGTCCAGCAGGTCTCAGCAAACCTGGATTGTCTGTCCCATTTGTACATAATCTCTGACTGACCCTACAGGAAGATCCCCCATCTGGACCCTTCTCAGTTCTTTCCAGCTCCTTTCTGGAGCTCAGCTCTGCCCTCTGGGTCACGGCAGTCGAGGAAAAGCATTGTCCACAAGCACATCCCCATCATTCTTGCATTTCATTGTCTTCATTGTCTCCTCCAGCCTTTGGATCTCGTCCACTGGGAACATCCCTTGTGAGTTTCCCTCCTCCTTTTGCATGCACATCCCAAAAAATCTTAATACCAGGAGATTAAAAGTCTATAAACTCTCCCTTTGTGCCTGTTTGCTTGGCTGCCTGTGTGCCTGTTGCTTGCCCCTGTCTGTTCCCTGCTCTCTCTGTGAAGCTTGGCCCTTGAGTATCCATCAGAATCAAGGAAAGACAGACTCCTTCCTCATGGACCTGTCTGCAGACCACAGGCGTGGAACCCATGGGTGGGATCCTGCTCCTTCCTCCTGCCCTGGAAATCCCAGCAGGAATTGGATGGTTCCATCCTTTTAATGCCTGGACTCTTCCTTGGGGCACTCACCGCTGTTTTGTGTCTGTGGTGGTGTTTCCTCCCTGGGGATGTTTTGTGTGCTGGAAGTGACAAATTTACAATATTGGGGAATTACTGTTCCTGCTTTTGTCCTGTGCTTATTCCTTGCAGGCCATGACTGTAACGTGGTGTGATGGTGTTCTGGGGTGTTCTGGGTGGCATTTTACACTAAATCCCTGTAAACCCAGGACACGCAGGGAAAATCAGGTCAGCAAAGGTGCTGCTGGTGCTCCTGAGCTCAGAGCTGCAGGTCTCAGCTCATCACACCCATAGAAAGAGATCTGAATTGCAGGGTGAACCTTCCCACAGAACCTTGGACCAGCTCGTACCCCTCAGTGAAACACTGAACAGGGAGGAGGAATTCCATAGTGTCCCTGTTTGGGTTATGTACTTGGATACCTTGAAATGCTGCCATGAGTCTCCTGTGAATATAAATCTCATTAAATACTCAAATGATGGTCATGCTCCAAGTCCTTTCAAGGACTGAGGCTGCTCTCCTGGCAGGGCCTTTTCCCTTTTACTCTGCATGGCTCCAGGGAGACTTTGGAGCCACTTCCAGGGCCTAAAGGGACTGCAGGGGAGTGGGAGAGGGACTTGGGACAGGGGTCTGGAGTGGCAGAACGAGAGGGAATGGCTTCCCATGAGAGAGGGCGGGGATAGATGGGATATGGGGAAGGAATTCCTGGCTGTGAGGGAGGCCCTGGCACAGGGTGCCCAGAGAAGCCCCTGGATCCCTGGAAGTGCCCAAGGCCAGGCTGGACAGGCCTTGGAGCAGCCTGGGACAGTGGGAGGTGTCCCTGCCCATGGCAGGGGTGGAACAAAATGATCTTTAAGGTCCCTTCCAACCCAATCCTTTCTGTGATACCTCAGCCCCCTCCCCAGCAGCCACACTGGCCCATGTGTGGGGCCAGTGGTGCTCCTCCGGTCTCCTGAGAACCCTCTGCTTCTCCCGAGGCTGAAGATATTTTATTAATATTTTCATTAATAGATATTTTAAAAAACTTAATTTATTAATACTTCTGTTAATTAAGGCACATTTAACAGGCAGGAGATATTATCCAGGAGGCACGAAGCTGAGGCCTGTCACTGGCAGATGCAGAGCAGCTTCCACACTCAGACATTAATCTCCTTCATGGAAAAATAACTGTGCTCTGGCTTTTGGAGCCTCTTCTGCTGCAACACGTCAGCGATGAAAGGCCACGGAGGGAGCTCAGGGTGTGGGGAGGGTGCTGGCAGCAGAAGGGTCTTACTACAGCAAACCAGCCTTGGAGAGCTTTGAGATGGGGATTTGCATCAAAGGAAAACTCTCGGGGTTAGTTAAGTATTCCTCTAAATATGCAAAGGAATGGAGTTACTGATGCTTGTTATTCTTATCTTCCTCTCGGTGTCACAACATCTTTAAGTTGGGTGAAGGTTTCACTTACTAAGGCGGTTGTAAAGATTTCACGTTAATTAAGAGGACTCCACTGCAAATCTGAATATGAATGAAGTTTGGCTGCTGAACCCCAGGGCAGTGAGTACTGTGGGAACAGCAGACATTGACAAATATTGATGTGAAAAATAAAAGACCAAACAAAACAAACAAACGAACAAACAAAAAACCCCTAAGAAAAACACCTAAACCAATGCTGCAATCTAGTACCTGTTCTGTGAGAGAGAAAAAAATTGAGTTTGAATTGCCAGAAGGGAATAAAATAGATTTTTACTTGAATTTGTGGTCAAAGAGGTGAAATTCTGTCCACAAGGAGCACTGGTGTGGGTTTCCAGTGCCACCCATGCCCAGGTTTCAGCCACATCACTCCTCTCTGTAGGCAGGTGGTGGCTTTAAGGGTGGGGGGTCTTCAGTGGAGCAAGGGAACAGATCTGGGCTGGATCCTGACCTCGGGTTCGTTGCTCTGGGGAAGCCCCACCACAGCCTGGACTGCTCATCACTCCCTGGAGGTGAAGCTTCACCCGTGGGGACAGTGGGAGCACTCACAGGGTCTGCGGAATGAGGCTTCCAAGGATGCAGCTCTCGTGGGGAGCAGTGAGACTGGACGTACTTTTCCACAAAAACCTGCTTTTTTGGGAAGTTTTTCATACCTGCCAGTGCTTGGAAGGGCAGTAGCTGATAGAGAGGGTGAGAAAAGCTGTCACTCCTGTGACAGTTGTATTTTTTCCAACTCTATTTTGCCAAAATCTGTGTTTTGTCCCAACTCCATTGTAGAGTTGCTGTTGATGACCTGGGATGAATCCTCTCCTCCTCATCTCTCCACTGATCCGTCTGGAGATGGATAAGCTTTCCTGGCTGGAAATGGCTAACACGCCTTTGCACAGCAGTTTTGGGTGATGTGGAGGGTCCTGCAGAGGTGCCAAGCACTTCTCCACCTCCCAGAGCAGGACTTCGGAGGAGGAAATGCTGATACACAACATTTTCACCTTGCTGAAATGCATGGGGCTTGGCTTTTGGAGTGGAAAAGTGACAAGCTGAGAGCCTAAATAAATTGGATTTGTCCTCTTAAGGAGGGTGCAGGCAGCGTGCGAGGCTGTGCGGGGGTGTTTTATTGTTGTTATTTTTTATTCACGGTTCCTTGAGCTGATCCTGGGGATTGCACTGACTGTGGTTGTGTTTCTGGAAATGTGCAGGTTGGCCAGATGCAGTGGGGCATGGAGTGAACAGAAAGAGGTTAAATTGATGGATGACCAACAAGAGCAGGATTGTGCCTCAGAAGACCAAGAAACTATCCTGATTAATGGGGTGAAAGAAAATGGTAAGGAACTTAATTATGGTACATGAGGGAGCAGTGACAACTTGGAAGCCAACTTATTTTCCTAATTCCTTCTGTGCATTTAATATGAGCAGTTTGTGGGTATCTCTGCAATGTGGAGCAGGGAGGTAAATGGGTGTTTTCTGCACAGGAATCACTCCAGCCATGAATCTACACCTTTTTAGGCCTTAGCAAGAACAGCTTTTATCCGTGCATGGGCATGGCTGGGAATATTTGCGTGCACATGCAGTTTGAATTAGAGATTTTAGTTTGGTTTCTTAGGGGAAAAAAATGTCATACAGGACTTTGTAGCCCCTGTCTGTTGGGAATCTTTCCCTCTCTTAGCATTAGGAACCCATTAGCCAATATTAGCAAAATTTGGCTGAAGGATACTGAGTCCCTACAAACTGGGGGGAAATTTGAGATTGCGTAGGAGGAAAGAAAAAGGATTAGTGGGAAGGGAAGGTTGGATTTCTTGTTCCTTATTGCCTGTGTCCCATCAGTCACCACATGGGATTCCTGGTCCTGTAGTCCCTCTCTACCTACACAGACAAGGTTTTGCTCCTGGGAGCCACCAGGTCATTCCAGCAGCCACCAACATTGGTGGGGAAGGATCAGCCCCTTCCAGCAGCCCCCCAAAATGCCCAACTTTGTCTGTATCTATTTCACCTATTCCATATTTGCTTTCAGAATAACTAATCAGGAGTAACAGTGCTCAGCTGTCTGAAGCCCTGATTGAAATAAATAAGCCTCTGAGCATTTCCTGAGGTCGTTTGGACTGCAGTCTCTGGCCACAGTAAATGCAGAGGGGAGGCAGAGCCTGATGCTTTCATTCTTCATGGTGTTTTATGTTTAATTTCATGGCTTTTTATGTTTTGTATTGGCCTATAAAACTTGAGATAGATAGATATATTTTGTTTATATATAAATTTGATCCTGTTAGATATCAAGGACTTGGTCCTCTGACATTTATATTTTCAGGTCTTTGTGTCAGCACCAAACAAGGTGGTAGAGACAAATGTTCTTGTTCTTTACCAAAACCTTGGAGCCACTCCAGCCATGTGGGTGCCCATGAGGACCCTGTAGCTCCTGCTGGTGGCAGGTGGGGCACACATTTGCTCACATTTGCTTTGGGATGTAATTTGGGAGGTATCTGTCCCTGTCAGCTCATCTCCTTCCCGACTACCCAGGGTAAAGCTGCAGCTGCTGGAGCTGCAAGGGGATTTTCTAGCCATGGTCCCCTTGTCTGACCCAGTGGAGAGCAAAATCGGCACTGCCCTGCTCAGTCAGGAGGGGGATTTCTAGAATCTCATGCCACTTCCATGGAATTCAGTTAAACAGGCCTGAAAAAGTGCTTCAGTTAGACATGGAGCTATAGAGTGGTTTAAGGTAGAAGAGACCTTAAAGCTCATCCAGTGCCACCCTCTGCCATGGCAGGGACACCTCCCACTGTCCCAGGCTGCTCCAAGCCCCATCCAACCTGGCCATGGACACTTCCCGGGATCCAGGGGCAGCCCCAGCTTCTCTGGGCACCCTGTGCCAGGGCCTGCCCACTCTCACAGCCAGGAATTCCTTCCCAAGATCCCATCTCAGCCTCCCCTCTGTCAGTTTAAACTTCCAGTTTGAACAGTGGTGTGTGGGAGTTACTGCTGAATCCAAGGCCAGGAGCCAGCACGAAGCTCTGGTGCTGCCACCTCCCCTTGCCCATGTGCTGCTGGGTGGGTGCTGAGCGAAACTGGGAAAGGGGTTTTGCTTCTCCAGCATTTTCTGTGTGAACTGTACTCCCTTGGAGCATCAGTTGAACAGATGCCTGATTTTAGGCTGATACAGAGCCCCAGAAAATCAGGTTTTGGCATTTGTATTTCACAAGAGTTAAGTTCACTCACACAAGTATAAACCTAAAGAAACGCCCAGAGACAGTTTATTTTATATAATAGCAGCTTTGCCTATTGAATGCAGCTTTTGAGATTGAATTTCAGCTTTCTGCCTCCCCCTTCTTTGAGTCTTACAGCATTCACAGACATTCTTCTTTTATCCTCAAATTTTCCATGCTTCCTGTCAGCTCCAAGCTGATTTTTATTTTATTTTACTTCTGAAGTGGAACTGCACTGGTTAATTTGTTTTGGTGCTTAAGGAAAAAGATACCACCTCTGCATTTCTGATCTGAAGACTGGTGGGAGAGACTCAAAAAGCAGCTTTTTTATTTATTGCCTTTTTTTAACCCTTTTCAAGCAAGCCAGTCTGACCTTTTCCAAGCTGTCCATGTTGAAGATGCTGACAGGCATTGCATTGCACTTCTCCTTGGACTTCGGGAGTCTTTGGGAAAAGGTTTAAAGTCCTGGGAGCGCTGCGAGGCTCCAACTGCGGTTTGTACTTGGTTCAGACTTCACTGATGGCTCCATCCCTGTAGCACAAAGCTGATGGGAGTGTTTGGGATGAAACTGGTGGGATTTTGACCTCCTGCTTGGCACAGGCAGGCATCCCACTCCTTCCATAGCTTCCTGTTCCTTTCCATCCTGCCCACCCCCTGCTGGGAGCCCCGGGCGGTTTTCCGTCGTGCCGGTGGTACCTGTGCCAGCACAAACCTCCCTTTCCCAGGCTGCCAAGGATGCAGGAGACTCACTTTCCTATCTGTTTGGGATAAAAGCACTTGTGGAAGGTCACAGCCAAATAAATCACTTTGGATGCCCCATTTAATGCCACATCCTGGTGCTCTGGTTGTGTTTTAAAGCACTTATCCCTCCTTGGAAAGCTTCTGCTCTCGCCCCTCTGTCTTCAGTGGAGCCACCAAAAAGGAAAGCCCTGAGCCATGACAAAAGCACAGGGCTCCGAGCCGGCAGAGCTCTCTGGCTGGGATGAATGCGCTCATTGGAATATATACTTTTTTTAATACAGAGATATCAGAGCGTGTTCATGGATGAAAAGACATCGTATTTAAATTTCAAGGGTCATATCGTCCGTTGAGCCAGGAGTCAGATAAAAGTACATTCATAACTTTATTCTGCCATAAAAGAAGCGCAACGAGGTAAAACTAAAAAAATTCTTAGGTTAAAAAATCCTTACATGACTAAAAAAGACATTTTTAGCGATTAGGGAAGAATGGAAAACCCCACAATAATTCTCACAATAATTGCTTTAAACCCCATGTTATCTTCTGCCTTCCCCTGGCCTGGACAGTGACAAAAAGACTGCTGGGGTTTTAAAATCAGCCGTCACTTCCTGACTCTGGAGCAGTAAAGCAGCTCCGGTGTGTGCAAGCTCAGACCCCGCAGTGGGGTGCTTTGTTTCTTTAAGAATCTTATTTTTCTGTTAATTTTTTCAACGTTAATGAGAACATTTTTATTAGGCTTGTTTTGTTTTTTTAATAACATTGTGAGGTTTGAGAGGCAGTTTCCAGGTAACCGTATGGATATGAGGAGGGAAGAGCGGATGGGTTGCGTGTTTCAAACGTACTCTTGTACCTCTTCCAGCTGGCTGCAGGGAGCAACGTGTTTACCTCTGCCTTCCATGCGCATCACCACGTTAATTGGATCCGGGAGGGAAGGATTGCTGGGAAGGGCATCCCAAAGGGGCACTTGGGAAAAGTCACCACCAAACCCTGGGAGAAGGGGAGCAGGGGTGGCGAGTGTGAGGACACCTACAAGGGTGGTGACCCCTCTCTGTTTTTCTCCCTTCCCTCCCTCCCTTTTCCTGTTCCCCGCAGAGTCACACGCCCTGGACGGCGATGAGAGGCCCTGCAGCGCCGCCGAGGCCGCGGCGCCGCTCCCAGCGCTGAGCGCGGCTCCCAAGGAGAGCCCCGCGTGCCACCGCGCCCTGACGGCCAAGAAGCCCTGCCT
Source organism: Pardalotus punctatus (assembly GCA_013400915.1). NCBI lineage: Eukaryota > Metazoa > Chordata > Aves > Passeriformes > Pardalotidae > Pardalotus > Pardalotus punctatus. The sequence continues at coordinate 21,004 of VZTX01007746.1, read as the reverse complement.
GCTGAGCCCCCCGTCGCCGCTGCGCCTCACGGATGTCCCCGAGCACGCCTCGGACGACTCCTCCGCCCACGCCATCTCCCTCACGTCCTGCGTGACCAAGGGCATGAGCTCCTGGTCGCTGCCGGGCGACTGCGAGAAGGCTCCTTTCACCATGATGGAGCCCGGGGGGATGTCGGCGCTGACGGGAGACTGCCTGATGCAGCCGAGCCGGACCTGTCTGGGCTGCTTTATTGAATCCAAGGACGGCATTGATGCGGAGCCGGGAATAAGCTTGAAAGTGGGGGATATAAATAGGGATTATGACACCTGTTCGGTCTCTGATATAGGGATTCACTGCATGAGCACAGGAGAAACCATGAGATACGGGGATCAACTGCTTTCAGACCAGCTTTTAAGCTTCCCTATGCATAAATCGAGGGCAGCGGACAAAAGAGATGCAGAAAAATCTGACAGTGATTCAGAGGACCCCACTCAGAAAAATTATTACGAGGGATTACTATTAGACAAATGCAATGGTGAGGAACCTTTACTAACAAATCCCAACCAGGAATGGGGCTATTTTGAATCTTTCATTAGTGAAAGTAAAATTGAGCTGCTTGACCTCTGCTCCAAAAATGAGCTTTCTGTAAATCTGTTTTCTGAGGAAGACGTGGATAATTACATGTTCGATGATGACGATTCCACCTTGGGAAGTGATGTCTGCTCCCTAAAGATTAGATACGAATCTTTCCAGGACAATGTGCGGGAGAAAACCACCACCCTACAAGAGGATGCCCAGTTCAACTTCTTCCCCAGCGTGTTCAGCAACTGCACCAAAAGGGACAGCAGGAGCACCCTGAAAAGGGGGCCCAGCGGTGCCACCGACCCTTCTCAATTCAAATCCGAGGAAGGCATCATCTGGGGGGAGGAGGAGGAGGATGGCGAGGAAGAGGACGGCGAGGAGGAGGAGAAAGCTGCCTTAAATAAATCTTGCAACAGCACAGAGATGGTGCAGTATGTAGGCTCCAAGAGGAGCCACTTCTTGGACTCGGTGAATTCCACAGAGGACTCTGGCGAGTTCAGTGATGACAGCACTTGCACGGAGTCCTCCTACGACGTGCTGCGGGATATCAAGGACTGCAGCCGGTACCTGGCCCGGGACCACTCTGGCTCCTTCATCCAGCAGAACTACGGGCTACGGGCAAAGAGGAAAGTGCGATACAGCGACGACTACCTGTACGATGTGGACTCCATCGAGAACGAGAAGATCCTGGACAAGAAGGAGTGGCTCCCAGACGGGCCCAAGGAGGAGGATGACGATGAGTGGTGCCCCAAGAAACGGCGAAAAGTCTCTCGCAAGGAGCCCCCCGTGATCATCAAGTACATCATCATTAACAGGTTTAAAGGGGAGAAGCATATGCTGGTGAAGCTCAGCAAAGTGGATGCCAACGAGACAACTGTTACTCTGAACGAGGAGCTGCTCAGCAAATACAAGAAGCTGGCCCCACTGAAGGGCTTCTGGCAGGAGAGGCAGCAGAGCCGGCTGGATTTGCTCAGATCGTCTCTCTACCACAAGCAGAATTTCTATCTTAACGGCTCAGATGCTTCGTTCCTCCCTCACCCACGGAAGCGAAAATGCAAGCTAGCAAACAGGCACCGGATTCAAAGAATTAAAGCCATCGAGCAATCAGTGAACAAGCTGGGCTCTTGCTCCTCTGATCACAAGCAGCCTTGCAGCAGTAAGGAGGACGTGGGCCTGAAAGGGCTGTCGGCGTTAGCCATCGCCACCCCCAGCTGTGCCAACGGATTACACGTCCACGACATCGCAGGCATCGCCGTGAAATGCAAACCGCAGGAACGGGAGCACAAGGGGACGGAGCGGAAAGTGCTCCGCAGAATCAAATTCAAAAGTGAAGCCAGGTTGAAGTGCAAGAAAATCAAAGCTGCCACCAGTACGGCGGAGGAGTCCCCAGCACTGGAAAACCAGGACTCTGCAGCGCGTCTGAAGGACGAAAACAGTCCCTGTGCTTCAGACAGCTCCCATCTCCCAGAGTGCCACGAGGATAAGGTTGCTAAAAATTCTCCTTTCCTACCATCCACCTCCTCTTCAGACAAGCCTCTGCCATCTGCTAATATCACCACCAATGTACCCCTGATCCCCGGAGGGTATCTGCAGACGTTGTTAGATGCTTCGGATCTGTCGAGCAACACCGGTATCCCGTACTTCGCCCAGCACCCCTCAGAGCAGCAGCAGCACCCGCTCCCCAGCATCGTCCCGCCGGAAAAGCCCTTCCCGTCCCTGCAGCCGGCGCAGAGCTGTGTGCTCTCCCCTCCCTCCGAGTCGGAGCTGCAGCAGTCGCCCGGCCACTTGGAGATGGAGCAGGGCGGCTTCGGCAGCATGTGGCCGGCCAGCAAGGGCAGCGAGCGCCAGGACTTCCCCGGGGACATGCCGGAGGCGGCCGGAATGCCGAGCGAGTTCACACCGGGCACGGACGGCCTCCCCGCCTCTGGATACACTCAAGTCAATCTGAATAGCGGCAAATTGCTATACCAAAAAAATTACATGCCGGATAGCCAACAAGTGCAGTCTGATGATTCTTATCAGTCATGTCATTTCAATAATGGAGAGGGGCGCTTTCATTTCCAACGAGGTACACTCAGTACGGATGATGGCAGGCTCATTAGTTTTGATTCAGTGGGTTCATTGTCAGTTAGTTCTAGCAATTACAGTTCTTTAAGTTTAAAGTCTTGTGAAAAGGATGGCGAGGATGATATTAATGATGATTTCTTGGCCCACTGCAGTCCCAAGCTAGTGATCCAGCAGAGCATAGATGAAATCACCCCTCTGAAGGAGTCCACGGACCTTTTAGACATTTCCAACTTCACGCCTGATAGGTTCCGCCAGTCGTCGCTTTCGGAGATGTCCCCTCCGGACACTCCCAACCTGTCCCCGCAGATAGCTGGCTCCGATGCCAAGCCTCTGGGCACCCTGAAGGGCTTTCAGGAGAGCCCCCAGGCCGCCCTCAACAGCTCCGAGAAGGTCAAGTGGAACTGTGGGGTCCTGCAGACTGAGGATCAGGCAGATAATGGGTTTGCTTTAAATAATCACCAGTTCCAGTTCCATATGTTCAACGATGAAGATTCTGTCAGCCTTCTCGAAAAGAGTCCATGCTTGTCAACATTTAATGAGCCATCTGGTCAAATTAGCACCAATAGCAAAGTGTCAAAATCGAAGAGGAAAAGTTCATCCAGCAAGAATGTGGGTACAAACCAAAGCTCTTCCCAGAAAGCCACCCGGAAAAAATCGCCCAAAACCAACAAAGGAACCGATAAGCCGCAAGGGAAAAACTCCAGGCAGGCGCCCAAATCCACCAGGAAAGGGAAAAACGCGGCGGGAGTCAACGGCGAGAAGGCTCCGGCCGTCGGTGGCAGGGCGGTCACTCAGCTGGGCACTGTGGCCACGGCCACCAAGGGCGTGGCCGAGGGCACTCAGCACTGCGGCCCGGCCGGGGTGAAGCTGGGCAAGCACAATGGGCTGTCCAGAGAGTGGGCGCTGGGAAAAGAGGGGGGCACGGGCTGGTCGGAAGCCAGTCTGGGCAACGCCACCAGCCTCCTGGATGACGACCAGAGGGAGTTCGAGGAGCCTTCCAACATCCTGTCCAACATCGCGTCAGGAATGGCCGATGTCCAGAGGTTTATGATGGCCTCCATCGAGCCTTTGTGGGGGCCTGTCGGCCACAACAGCGTTCCAGACATATTCCGGTCACCGGAGTCCAACAGCCTGAAACTGAAAACTCTTAAAATTTTGGCAGGGACATCCCAAGAGTCGAAGAAGAAGGCGAATGGTGGCTCGCCGGGGGCGGCGAAGAACCACAAGTCAAACAACAAGGGCTCAAGCAAAAACAGCAAAGCCGTGACCTGCGACGCCGGGCGCCCCAACTGCTCCACCGGCTTCACCACGGACATTCACGCTCCCTTTTTTGATAAAAACTATAGTAACCTGAGCACTTTAGGCAATAATGGACCTACCCATAAAAAACTCTACCGTCATAAATCCAGTTCGAAATCACTGAGGGATGAGAACTGTAAAATCAAGCGGACGGACCGCGAACAGCCCCACAAGGACCCACCCGTGACAGCTGCTTTTGAGAAACTGAGGTAATGCTGCACCAAACTGGCTGGAATGCCCCTAACCTCCCTCCCACCTGCTAGGCCTGCTGTTCCTCAGTTTTTCCTTCCTGAAAGCAAAAGTTTGCATGAAAAAAAAAAAAAAGACATTCCCCTTTTACAGTTTTGGTTGGTTTTGGTTTTGGGGTTGGTTTCTTTTTTTTGTTTGTTTGGTTTTTTTAATTATTATTTTTAAATGCATGAAAATACTTATGACTTGCAAGCTACCTAAAAGAATGACCAATTTTCTGGCTTGGCTGGGGTTAAAAAAACTAACAAGGCTACTCTTTTCTGCTGTTTGGCTTCTTCAGTTTTTAATTACTTATTTATTGGGGGAAAAACAAAAACAAAAACTAAAAAAAAAACCAAACCATGATTACACGCTCTTTTTAATGATTTTGTCGAGGAAAGACTTTTTTTTTTTTTTTGGAAATTTTTTTAAAAAAAAAAACCAAAAAAAAAAAAAAAAAGAGGTTCTGCATCCAAAAGCCAAGATCTCGAAACTTAAAGGCTCTTTACTTTGCAAATGAGAACTCGTTCCCAATTGAGCTTCACGTGGCAATTTTTGAGTGCTTTCTGGCCCCCTCTGCTGTTGTGTCTCCTAACCTGCATCATCTAAAGCTGCATCTTCTCTACCCGCCCGCCTTTAGCGCGTTCGCTCCGTCGTGGTGACTCCAGACGAGCTAACTAAGATGGCATCAAATGTTTGATTTTTTCCTGCAGGGAATCAGACTCCATTCTTCTTAAAGCAGAAACAGCATTTTTGGGTTTTCCTGTATTTGAAGAAGAGACTCCCTTTTCTAGAAAGACGGTTGATGTTTGGTTCTTTTCTTACCTTTTTTTTTGGTTGTTTTTTTCTTTTTTTTCCCCATCGGTTCCTTTTCGAAATCTGCCTTGTGGTCTGTTGAAATGTAAGTGCTGAAATGAAGAGTTTGAAATTGTGGGAATTTTATTATTTGAAAGCAAACCTAATCTGGTATTCTCTGTGAAAGACTGTTTTAAAAGTCATACTGTTGTACAGTAGTTTATGCACTATTACCCACAACAACAAAAAATTGTGCCAAACTATGAACAAGTGACTGTATTGTATATATTTTTACTTCTCTATCAACATTGGGTTGTGAGTGTTTTCTGCAGCTATGCCTTTTGGTTTTACTAGAAACATTCCAGTTGTTAAGTACTAACCACCCCCCTTCGAAAGCACCTGTAACTCACGATGAAAATGATATTGTTCACTGATACAACTTACCAAAAGTTTTATGGACATGACTAAAAGTGTGCCAAATTTACTTACCTCATTTCATGGATTCACCCTGTGGTTTAAAGCTCATAAAGGGAAAAAAAGAAAAAAAAAAAAGAGAAAAAGGAAAAAAAAAGGGGGGGAAAAAAAAAAGAAAAACAAAGGAACTTTGAAACCGATGCTGGGAAATGGTAACGTCCTCTCTTTGAAACCACGAGCAGAAAAACTTAATGGTAAATGTTGAGTTTCATTATAGGAGAGAGTTGCAATGGTGGAGGAGTTCAGAAAACCACTGACGGTAAGTTTGCCAGGAACTCAAGTGTCTGCATCTAGAGACTACAAAACAGCTGCTTTTCAAGTGTCTGTTTTCTTAAAGCAAAACCTGTAGCTGAAGATCATATGAAATGCAAAGTTACATTGCTAATTCTTTGTATCTCAGTTTTATATATTTTATAAGAACCTGGGATAAATTCTAAAATAGGTATAAAAACAGAACTAATACATTTCATACATTGCGTGCTATTTACTTTTTCTTTGAGTAGTTTCTTAAACATTTTCGATGCAGAGCCTGTCAGAAGCGCTCTCCCATCATAGCTTTGGTGTTTCCTCCATGTCTAACCTTGCGATGCCAATATAGTTTGAACTTTCAAAAGCAGAGTCATTCATTTTAAATACAACTCTGAACCTTTTCTTTGATTCAGTTCATGAAACAAAACCAACCAACGGAGCTATTTGTGATCTCACCAATCAGGGCCGGATCATGACTGGACTTTATTAAGACAGCGTTAAGTATTGAATGCTAAATGTATTCTCAAAAGGCCTTATTTATAACCCTCCTCACCACACCCTTGCCCTCCATGAGAATAACTAACCCAACAAAGATCTATTTTCCTTGTGCAACTGAGAGCCTGTGCGTTTTGCTGCTGATTTCTCATGAAAAACCTTGATATGCAAGAGCCCTGGGAGCGATTGGGAGCAGAGGGATGCGAGGCTTGGACACGTTATGCAATAGCAGGTGGTGAGGAAGAGGAGCCTTTCTAGCAGTGGACAGATCGCGTTGCTGATACGGCCGAAGGCATAGAGTGGTGTCACACAGAGGGCAGGACTGGGCTCGGGTTTCCTCCCGAGTCGGTTTTTTTTCCACCCACGCGCCAGGCAAAGCAGCAGAATTGGTTTCAAGTTAATTTAGCAGAAAAGCAGAGCAATCACTTAAAATCAAAGTGAGAAGCAGAGTGTTAGTTTAGAATCATGTTTTCAGTGCTTACAGATCTTCAGGTGCAGCTCAGCTCGGCTCTGCCATTCCCTAGAGAACAGCTCAGTAGTTGCATTGTGTTTTATTTAACAGGTGAAAGGACGAACTCTGGAAAAAAAGAATAGTAGTTACAGAAAACATCCTGTAAGTTCATTTTTTCATGGAATAAATGCTGGCATTGCCCAGAGTGAGTTGCTCTGGATGGGAGTGGTCCCTGGTGCCCCATGGGATGTAGTGTCCCACCCCAGCTCTGGCTCCAGGAGGGAGATCCAGAAGATGCTCAGGATTTCTCCTGGAGGCAAGAGCTGCGGTAGGGCTCCATCCCTGGGCGCTGGGCTGGCCTGAAGCCACCACGGTCTCCCCGTTTCCCCAGCAGCTCTCTTCTCTATTTGTAGGTTCATCAGATCCCACAAGCTCCAACCGCTGCTGTGGCATTGGCATATCCCAGTTTTCCAGCATTCCCCGCACGTGCTGCAGGAGAGCAGCTGGCAGCTCCTTTCTTTTGGATGTTCTGGCTGCTGCTCTTACAGAGACAGGTCAGGCCCAGGGCTGGGATGTGGCACAGCCCTTCTTTTTGACCCAGAACCATCATCTGAAAGCACATTTCACCTGGCCTGCATTGTGCTCCTTATGCTTAATGTTATGAATATGGGACTCATAATAAAACCCCTTGTACTGGATGGGATAGCAATACTTACTGCATTTGAGGAATGTGCAATAGGGCATGAAGATCAGGCATAAAACATATTGACTGTTCTATCCATTAATACCCAGCTAGGTGTTTCAGAACGGTGTTAATCTCAAATTCCAGCTGCCTTGTTGCTCTCCTCTGGTCCTTCCACCACTCCAATTGCTGACAGCTTTGGTGGTCATCCCATGTCCTCCAAAAATCTCTGACCAGGGAGATGTTAAAGAGCCTGGGTCCCTCATGGTGTGGTACTAGCCCTTCCTTGTGTCTGAAAAGGTCATTGCTCTGCTGCTTGACCCCCAAAATTGCCTTGAGCCAACTATTTTCCTTCTTCCCTTTTGATCTTTATTTGGGTTGGAAGGGACCTTTGAAGGTTATCTAGTCCAACTCCCTTGCAAAGAGTAGGGACATCCTCTACTAGAGCAGGCTGATCAGAGCCCTGACCAACCTGACTTTGAATGTTTCCAGGGATGGAGCAGCCACCACCTCTCTGGGCAACCTGTGCCAGCATTTCACCACCCTCATAAAAATTTCTTTCTCAAGTCTTTCTTGGCAGGGCTTCTCTCAATCCCTTTATTCCCCAGTGTGGATCCCAGGGATTGCCCCATCCCAGTCCTCTTCTCGAGCCTGTCCATGTCCCTGTGGATGTCACTCTGTTCCTTGGGCGTGTCAGCCTCACCACTGAGTTTGGTGTCATCTGCAAACCTGCTGAGGGAACTCGATCCCAGTGTTGCACCATTGGTGAAGATACTCCACAGTGCTGGTCCCAGTACAGACCCGAGGGACAGCACTCGCCACTGATGTCCATCTGGACAGTGAGCTGTTGACCACTACTTTGTGGGTGTGACTGTCCAACCAATTCCTCATCTGCTGAACATCCATCCAATCCATCTCTCTTCAGTTAAGAAAGAAGGGTGTTGTGGGGGACTGTGTCAAAGGCTTTACAGAAGTCCAGACAAATGACACCTGTAGCCCTTCCCTTGTCCATGGATGCAGTCACTCTGTCCTGGAAGGCCACTGGGCTGGCCAGGCAGGCTTGCCCTTGGTGAAGCTGTGCTGGCTGTCCCAAGTCACCCCCGTGTCCTCCATGAGCCTCAGCAGAGTTGCTAGGAGGGTCTGTTCCATGGTATTCCCAGGCACAGAGGGGAGGCTGACAGGACAGTGGTTCCCAGGGTCCTCCTGTCTACCCTTGTTAAAAATCAGTGCAATATTTGAGTTTTCCCAGTCATCCAGGACTTCACCTGACTGCCAGGACTTTTCAGATACCATCAAGAATGACTTGGCAACTACATCAGCCAATTCCCTCTGGGCTCTGGGATGCATCTCATCAGGTTCCATAGATTTTAGGTACGTTCAGGTTCCTCAGGTGGTCAAAACTTGATCTTCTCTTACAGTGGGAGGGACTTCGCTCCTCCAGTCCCTGTCCTGCTGTTCCTCCACTCAAGGGAGATGGAAAGAGAGGTTGCCTCAATCCTCTCATCTGTTGTTACCAGTTTTCCAGTTGTGTCACACCTGCTTTGACCTTTTCATGCTGACACACCTGTGGAGGCCCTTGTTACTCTTTGTCTCTTGCCAAGTTAGCTCCATCTGCACCTTGGCCTTCCTCACCCCATCTCTACACAACCTGACAGCATCCCAGCACTCTTCCCAGGATACCTGTCCCTGCTCCCTCTGCCTGTGCATATCCCCTTCAGCCTGACCAGCAGGTCCCAACTCAGCCGTGCCAATCTCTTGCCTTCCTTGCCTGATTCCTTACACCTGGGGATCAAGAGCTCTTGCTCTCTATGAAAAGCATCCTGAAAGATCTGCCAGCTCTGTTCTGCTCCCTCGTCCCTGAGGGCAGTTTCCCAGGGGATCCTAGTGACTAACTCGAAGAGCTGGCACTTTACCTTCCTAGGATTCATCTCCACTTGCCTATCACTACCTCACGGTTTTCACTTCCCACCTTTGCCTCATCCCTCCCCATCCAAGTTCTTATTCTCCATTTGCATTTTTGTTTTTCGTGGCACTGCTCACAGCTGTGGGAGAACTGGGATGGGGGTCCCACCCATCCCTGCCCACCACTCACACCCCCAGGGCTCCCTGCACCTACTTGAGCTGTCTCCCACCTTGCCCATCCTCTTGCCCAGTCACAGTGCAACTTCCATCCTCCTCTCACATCTTCTCGTTGGGCTCCTGGCTCTTGGGAGCAACGAAGCCAAGCCACACAAAAGATGTTTATTCCGCAGCATCCCTTAAAATGTCTTTTCTGCTTCATCTTGTTTCACTCCTGCTCCAGTGCAGGATGGAAGGATGGTGCCAGCAGTGTAGCTGAGCCACAGTGTCACTGTCGCCTGGGTGACTTAGAATTGGCATTGGCATTAGAAAGCAGGAACTGGCCACCTCCAAAGATCATAATATCCATCTGAGAGGAGAATTACACAGGGCAAGGTGATGCCACTCTCCCACAGGAGTATGGGTCTCACTTGGCACAGGGATAGGAGAGATGTCCTGCAGAAAGGAATCCTGCAGCAACCCAGCAGGAGCCAGCCCACCCCATGGCCGTAGTTTGCTAGAGACACTTGCATTTAGAGCTTTTGTAAATAGAAAAATATCAGTGATGGGGATCCAATAAAAACCTGTTGGGTTTTTATTACAAAATAAATCTTACCAGGTTTATGTCTTGCTTTTCTTTTTTTAAGCATAGGAGGGTGGATGTTTTTAAAAAACATCTTGAGAATAATGACTTGTGGACCCAAGATAGCCAGGCATTTTGGGAGGAGGAGGAGGAGGGGGGCAGGGGCAGCCACAGGACTGTCCCTGCCGCTCTGTGCCGTCCTGCCGAGGCTGGGTGTGCTTGGAGAGGAGAAGCCAAGGCTGGCTGGTGGTTGGTTTCAGAAACCATTGCGGCACCGTTTGCTCTTTTAAAAAATCAGGATTGCTGTTAATTTTTTCAGTATTATGGCCCAAATGAGCCACGAACCAAAATAAAGATGTTTAAAGCATTGTTATCCTTTACCTGCTGGACCATGTTCTTTCCCTAAGCTCCAGATCTAGCCAAGCACTTAGGTGGGAGCTCGCTCCCAGGAGGTCCCATTCCCCAAGTGCTTTCACAGCCAGTGATGTCAAGTCCCAAGAAAAACTCCCCTGAAGTCAGTGTAAGTGGGAAGAGAGGATCAGGTGCATGGGCTTGGGTTGGTGCAGGAGCAGGCCCTCGGTCTTTACTTTCTCAGCTCGGTGTGTTGGACTTTGCCTGTGCAGCTCCCAGGGGGTCCAGTGGAGGTTGCATGGTTCAAACCACTGACATCTATTGGAGAATGTGCCTCTTTATCTCTTCAGCGTGTGAAATAATGCAAAAAAAAAAAAAAAGAAAAAAAAAAAAAAAAAAANAAAAAAAAAGAAAAAAAAAAGAAAAAAAAAAGAAAAATATATAAACCAAGTACAATGTCTGTGGTAGAAGCAAGGCTTTTCAAATCTGTTTCTCAGGTAAACAAGTGACACTAATGACAGTGGAGTAACAGCCATCTAAGGGAATTGGGATCTGAAGCAGGAGGATTCCCTCCATCTCGCAGGATGCTTGGGTTGCCAGACACGTTTACTGAGCCTTTAAACACTTGGTGCAAAAGGAAACGAGAAATAAAATTGGTCTTTTCACTACCCTTCGCTAGCTAGACAGACAGACAGACAGACAGATGTCCATTTCTAAAGCACAAAGGGAAGACTTAAACCTAGACTAAACCACACACACACAAAACCAAGGTACCAGTGAAACTCCTTTTGTCTCTTACTCCCGGTGGGAAGCAGGGTAGAAATCCAAGGAGCTGCTCTGTTCCGCTGCCCCGGCGCCGGCCGGGCGCTTCGACTGCTGCCTCCAGAGATGTGAATGTACTGCTCCTTGAGTTCCCTTCCATAGAACTAGAGGCACCTCGTTAGGAAGTTGCTCCTGTTTTATGGTGCTAAAGAAAACTTTTATCCCCCCCTCGAGCATCTAAGAACTATTAAATGGCCCTTTTTATGAATGTAACATATCCATTTCTGTTCCACATTTTACACTGCAATTTTAACATGTTTGGAAATGATTTGCCTTTTTTCTTTTAGAATAAGCTTTATAAATATTCTGTAGAGTCAATTGAAGTATAATTCTTAAGGATCACTCTAAGACGCCTACAAAATCTTGTATATTTTTAAGTGTGCCAATTTGTAAAATATTTTGTAAGTGTATATTTTTCTTAGAAAAGTGCTGTGAAGTGTTTGTATGTGTGAGGTTTCCCTTTTTTTGCACCTTCGGGTGTTAATAAAAGGATGTATACTTAAAAGTTTCTGGTTTTAAAAACCAAAATACAAAGAAAAAAATTAAACTTTTGTTGGGAATTTTGTAATAAAAAGAAATGTTGTGAAAGAGTGTAGTGATATTGTGTAAAGGAAACTGGAAAATTTGTGAGCGCTTTGCTGTTTTATAGATCCTCTTGTAAATTATTCTTGTAATATTTTGGGTTTTGTTGTTCTTGTTGCAAAGGTTTTAAATATTTGTGACTGACTCTGTATGGTGAAAACGTCATATTGTTAACTTGCTGAGTTTTGTTATATTGTTTATGGAATAAATAAAAAAATTAAAAATCTCATTTTAAGATCATGTATGAAGAAGAAATTAAAACTGCCATTTATTGAATATTAGGAATTGTTTCTTTAACCAAATCGCTGCTGTAGTTGAGGATCCGTCCGGCTGCCCTCTCCTAGGGCACTCCATTGCCCCACTCGCGGCTTAACTGGGCTGATGCTTGTTAGTGTGAAGCACATCAGGGACGGAGGTGTGGCTGTGGATGGGGAAAAGTGGGAAAAAAGGCTTGGATCACTTCTGCTGTAAAGTGGGCCTGCTTTTAATTGAGAAATGGAAACTTCACCAAGTCAACACAGTTCACATTTTTCCTTCTGCGGGTGCGGAGGAGGGGCTGGGCTTGCCGGGAGGGAGGGGAGGCTCTTCCCAGTCCCTGGGTGGGGTCCCTGTCCCTGTCCCTGCAGTGCCCCAGCACACTCCCAGCCTGACCTTTTGCTGGGAAGGTGCAGGTGTGTGCAGTGAAATGCCAGTGTCTTCAATTTCTTGTGGAAAAGGAGTAGAAATTACTTGTTTTAAAAATTACAGTTCCTTTTATTAGCACTTGATAGGAACAATGAAGGAGGGGGGCACTGATTCGGGCTGGGTCATTCCCAGCCCTGCCAGCAGAAATGACACGAACACTGTGTTCAGCAGCTGGATCCCTTGGCAAAGGGCTGGGAAATGATCCCCAAAGGTAGAGCTGGTAGCTCTTCAAGCTGCCTGTGTTCACAGAGGGGTTTCAGATGAGCGAAATGGGGCATGGGAGGGATTTCAGTGCTTCTGCTGTCATGGGGACCCTGGTGCCTGGAGCAGGGAGCAGGGCAGTGCTGGAGCAGGGCTGCCATCCGGGGAAGCCCAGCAGCAGCTCAGCTCCGAGATGGGCTGAGCTGAATCTGGCACTAAAGAGATTTGCTCTCCAATAAAGAAAACACCTGGAGGGGCTGGGCCAAGCCCATGGCCACCAAAACCATCGGGTCTGTCCTAGGTGGGATCAATCCCGTGACCCACGGACTGGAAGTGGTTCTAGCTCCTTGGTGCAAGCCTTGGAGACAGACTTTTTAGCAGGTCCTGTTGCCACAGGACAGGGGTGATGATTTTAACTGAAAGAGGGTAGATTCAGACTAAATCTAAGGAGGAAATTTTTCACACTGAGGGTGCTGAGGCCCCGGCACAGGTTGCCCAGAGAAGCTGTGGCTGCTCCAGGCCCTGCAAGTGTTCAAGGCCAGGTTAGACGGGGCTTGGAGCAACCTACAAGGCTGCTGTTTCTCTGAGCTCTTACTGCACATTGCCTCCAAAATCAGGGTTTTGTTGCTCAAAAACTTGCATTTGGGGGCTGTGTTCAATCTTGTGCTTTCTCAAGTGCTGACAGAACCCTGCGCTGGCGGGTCCACGTTTGGCATGAGTGGTATCAAAACACATTTAATTAAGCAGAGCCCTCATTCACCAGAGTAATGCTACAGACAAGGCCTGTGAAATGGGTTTGTGTTTATCTTATTTTGTATTTCTATTACATAAAAGCAGATGTAATTAAAACACTCATAACTTCTGGATGAACTGTCATCCATGTCTGCACATAGCCCAGTGGCTTCTCCTTCACTCCCTGTGAGTGAAAGCAGAGTCAGATTTTAATTGGGATGTAATTTAATATCACCAGCTTCTCTGTCTTGCCAGTGAGAGCTGCTGTCTCTGGGGAGAGTTTGGCTGGGGACAAAGCTGCCCTGGGAGACACCAACCTTTCCTCAGTGTCTCTGGGGTTGGTTAGTGGCCTTCACTGTGTCCCGAAGCAGCCATAGAACTTTGCTGACAATTCCATAGGATAGTTTTGAACACCTGCAGCATTTGCAGGCTGGAAGCTTCTAGAAGGTGACAGGTAATGACTTAAAATTGTGGATGTATTTGTCTCTCTTCATGCAAGAAACTCAGTAAGAAAAAAAATGGCAATTTCTTTGTCTGGGGTATTCATAAGTGCTTTTCTTAAATATATTTCAAACTTAGAAATATATTTCCCTCCCCCAAAGTCAGCACAGAGCCCAGACCCACTCCAGATCTCAGATCTAAGCCCTCAAGCCATGCAAACCCCAGCAGCCATCCAAGCTGGGCCTGTCTTTCCTCCAGCACAGTCCAGCTGCTGCTGGCACTGCCACAGCCCCAGCACAGCTGATCCACTGGCACCATCCCATTCCAGAAGTTTCTTACACCTCACAAAATTCCAGGTGTGATCTGTCAGGACAGGTGCCATGTGGTTTATGTTGATAAATGCCCACAGGCTCCCCCACCCCCCAGTTTTTATGGAATTACACCTACAGGAGTAGCTTTTGCTTGCCAAATGTACTTTGTGCTGCAGCTAAAGCACTGGTTCAATAAAGCACTTAAACATACACTTTATCTTAAGCATGTTGGAGATTATATCCCTCTTTAGCAAAGCATTTAAGTATGTGCTTAATTTAAGGATTTAATTAAGGATTTTAATTGTAGACTTCAGTATGTGCTTACCTGCTTGGCTCAATGTGGGTGAGATTACTACAAGCTGAAGATTTCGACATAAAGTCAGTGACTAATTCTGTCTGAATGAAGGTGCTACATTATTCTCACACAATGCAGTTAAAATATAAATAGGGAAAAGGCAAGAGGCAGTTAACTCGATTCTTTCAGCTGAAAGCAGCATCCACAACCAAATCTGAGTTGATGAAAATCTAATATTATTAGTTAGAACCTCTAAAGTGGCATTACAGATGAATAGAAAGGAGAACCTTAAAAATGAGTCTCCAGCTCATGAGCTATAATTACGAGAAAAGGATTCAGCCATCCTCTCCCTCTCATCAGTGACAGCGACCTTGGAATGTAAATGGCCACCAGCTAATGGGCTGTGGCATCATTTCTCCAGTCATTAGGGGGTTTAAGTTGATTTCCTAAGGAAAGAGACTTTCTGCAATTGCATCACCAGCCTGTCTTTTGGACCATTTCCATAACTTTTGAACTCTGTGACAAATTTCATCTAATTGAGAAAAAAAAACCAAAAAAGGATTCCAAAGATACCAAGCTCCAACAAGCTGAATGCAAAATAAGTGTCGGGGTTTCTGTTTCCCCAGTAGCATTTGCTGTCACTGGAGAGCCTTCCCCATCCTAGGACTGGGACAGTGTGCTGGTTTTGGGCGGGATGGAGTTCATTTTCTTGACAGTGCTAAAATTGAAGGGGTTTTGGCTTTTTGTGTGATAGCACAAGGTATCACAACCCCTGACTGGATTTTTCTTTTAAAATTTATATATTGAGCCATCTTAAAGTGCAGGAGGGGAAGTGATTGTCATCCAGAAGAGAGACCAGCCAGCAGATACACCTACAGGGCACCCATGAGAGAGCATTTCCTGCAGATGAACTGCCCAGAGAGATAACCCAGGCAGCCAAAATGATAATGCAGGCACTTACTGGTCCCTTTAACAAACACAGGTGAGTTTCTGTGGATTTTTACACATCACATCTCTTTGTTTTCCACAAGAAGCATAAGAGACGCTTCTACTTCTCTTTGTCTATACCTGCACCTCTTTCTTCTTTACTCTCAGATTTCATTTAGAGATCTCAGACTACATGATTATGCAAGATTAGGCTTCCAACCTTTTAATGGAAATAACAATAGGGGTGAGTGGCGATAAAGGCAGCTCCAGACAGCAAATCCACTCGCTGAGAGGAAAGTACTTAACGCGATGTGTTGTCTGCAGCACAAGGCATTTTACAGCTCAGGTGTGTGGCAGACCTGCCTCAGGAAGGGTGGCTGGAAGCTGGGATGTGGATATCAAGGAAAACAGGGAACACAGAGCCACGCTGCCTGTTCAGCCTGGCAGTGACTTTGTGTGAGCTGGTTTCACCTCTCAGAGTATCACCACTTCCGACAGCCGCTCAGCATCAGGATCTTTTCGCACATGGCGCATCTTCTCTTCTCTGAGAGCAGGGGAAAGAGAGACCTATGGCATTTAAAGAGTGGCAATGGGAAAGATGTCCTGAACTCTGGTGTCAAGGCCATGGTGAGCAGGAACCTTCATGCCTTGTACTGTGCAGTGTGGTGTGAGCACAGACACCTTTTGTGCAGGGCAGGGCTGTGACTGACGTGCTCCTGTCTCAGTGCAGAGAGAAGCAAAGCTCTGCCAGTCCTGAGCTGTAGAAGGTACATGACCTGCAGATGAGTCAATCTAATTTTATCCTGTAGTGTGCACTGGCGCACCTGTATAATGAATAGCACATTATCACATCTTTGCCTGACTATCTCAATAGAATATATTAATACAGTCTTCATAGCCTTCGGTTATCATGTTATTTAATCTTTAATCTAATGTATTTGGAGCAACTGGCTAGTGAGATGCAGCCAGCTTTATCCTTCTAAGGACAACAATAGCAGGAATAAATGTTAAACTAAAGGAAGGAATGAAAAAAAAAATAGCAGTTCTATTTGTGCTATGCTGAGATGCATTTCTTGGCAGCCCCAGAGATTCAACAGTCTGGTATTTATCACGACAAACGCAGAAATGTCTGATGATTACATGAAGAGAAATAAAGAGACTGAGCATAAACTGCAGTTTGAGAGATAAGGGCACATTTTTACAGCAGGCAGCTGCTAAAACAGGGCTATGTCACACCAGCCCTGTGCTGCAGCAGAGGAGGGGGCACAGGGCAGGGCAGGGCAGGGGCAGAGGTGCAGCCAGGGATAAACAGGACAGTTTAATACTGAGGGGGAGAATTAGGCAGCCTGCTTAATCACAGGATTATTTTTAAGGAATATATCCCTCCTTCATTTCCCATCAGTTAATGCTGCAAAATGCTGGCATTGGCTATGGAGACTATGTAATCTTTCTTGCTGAAATGAGCCCCTGGTGTGGTGTTCAGTGAGGGGAACCTGTCCAGCAGTTCCCAGAGTTGTCCCTGTGCCCAGAGGGATTTAGCATCACCCCAAGTCCCTGGAGGACACAGTCTGGCTCTGCCTACACAGTGGATCCTGGGCTTGAGGCACCCGCTGGATTTGGCCCTGGCTCTGTTCCAAGGTGGGTGCTTGGCATGACCCCTCTGTGATTCTTCCAGTATCTGCTGCGGTTATGACACCAAGATGACTGAAACCAAGAGCTGAAGAGTCAATCTTTTTACTGAATCCAAGAGCTCCACGGAGCTCTGGGTGCAAGTGAGACAGTCACTGATCAGCTTTGGCCAAGGTTGTTTGAAGTTAGGGTTGGGGTTTGAGAGAAGAAAGGTGCAGAGCTCTCAATTACTGCCAAGTGTGTGAAGTCTGCTGTCCTACAGGGAACACGCTGAGGTGGAGACTTGTGTTAGTTATGGAGAACGGTGGCTGGGTGGCAAAGCAGGGAGCAATCACCCGTTTAATTTTAGGGCTACAGTTATGAATTAGGTCATGATTCCAGTACAAAAAAGGAAATGTGCCATTGCCTGAAGTGCCCTGGACATCACATAGGCCACATTCTTGGTTGAAGCATGAAGGAAAGGTGATGCTGAAATTCATTATTCTGTACAGAGGGATAGAAGGTCCTGGGTTTTAGCATTTGAATCCCAGTGGCAGAAGTCCTTCATTTCCCTGGCACAAGCACAAAGCAAAGTAACACATGATCCTTGTGTTTTGGCTTCATTTCATCCTTTTGCAGCATGGCATATTTGATGCAGGACTCAAGGGAATGATGAATTGCACTCTTAGAACAATTCAATAAAAACATATGCACATGATGTATGTGACACAGATCTTATGGTCTTTGTAAGGTTAACATACGGTTGTCCCATGAGTCTCTGCCTGGAAAACTCTTCTGATGGATGCTTTCCTCATCCTTTCTGCCCCAAATAAAATGACCCATTTTTTAGGATCAATAATCTCCTCTTGTGGAGATGAGGACATTGCTGAGTTCCCCCAGCAGCCTCCTAGGTTGGAGAGCAGACCCTGTCACTCAACAGTGCCAAGGGCATCAGAAGCAATTAAAGAAAAATAAGAATTGATTTGAGGAATGTAATGATCATTCATCTAGCTGAGGAAAAAACAGGATTTTATCACCAAAATGTTAGAAAGAGTAGCATTTATATTCTGACAAGTATTATGGTACCATAAATTATTCAATTCTAAAGAGCAAGAAAACAAAAATGTTGCAAATCAATACAAGAGGCTAATGCTGCTCAAAATGGGCAGCATTAGCTTTTCTGAATCCAGTCTTGGCCCAAATGAAGAAGCCAGGTATATCTCTGGCCACCATGCCTGCTTTTCCACAGCAATTTTGCCTCCCAGCATATCATGCCCAGCTCCTTTTGTGACCATTCCTCCAGCCCCTGTCGGATGTTCACCCTTCATGGTTCTCACATGTCCTGTTCTGTTGAGGCAGCTGAGCTCATTGCAGGGTAAACTTAAACGAGGATGGTGATCTCCAGGTCCAGAAGATAGAAAATCAAAGATGTGTAACAAAACAAGGTGCTTTTGGGAGAGAAACTGAAAATTGCCATAG
Organism: Pardalotus punctatus; assembly: GCA_013400915.1. Classification (NCBI taxonomy): domain Eukaryota; kingdom Metazoa; phylum Chordata; class Aves; order Passeriformes; family Pardalotidae; genus Pardalotus; species Pardalotus punctatus. The sequence continues at coordinate 2,628 of VZTX01007746.1, read as the reverse complement.
CCTGTAATTGTGTCTGCTTGTGCTTTGGTGGCTGCCCTCGGACAGGCAGTTTTGTCACTCTGCTCAGCTTCTCGTTGCTCTAACAGGGACAAGGAGCTCCACTGATCTTTGAAAAGCCTTCAGTAAGTGCCACGTTTTTCTTTCATGTTCTGGATGTCCCTGCTATAGCACACATACATCAAACCCTGTCCGTAAAGGAGTAATTAAATGGCACTGCTAAAGGGATGTCAGAGGATGGGCCTGATTACAGCTCACCCAGAAACGTCTTCCCAAGTCCCAGGCTCTTTGACGTGATTCTCCCCCCTTTCTCTGAATTTCTTCCAGCATTAATTTCAGCCAGTCCTGGGATTATTTGAAAAAGGGCCTTGGGGGACTTGTTCAAAGGCACTGCCACCACGGACGACTTTGCTTTCTGAACTGAAGCATTTCACTCCTATCTGTCTGGACATATGAGCTGCTCAGCACTGCTTCATTAGGCAAGTTATTTTTAAATTCCCAGAAAGAGCAAAACATTGAGAGAGGAATTAGCATTTGCTGTTGAAACAGCTGCCAAACAGAACAGGCAGAAGGCACTCCGGGTCCCCCCTGCTATCCCTGGGATTAACCAGGCAGCAGCACCCAGTCACTGACACACTCTCAAACTGCATGAGATGTCAGAAATCACACCCCAAGGTAAGGATTGATAAGTGACCATCAGAACTCTGTTCTGGATTTAAGTAACTGGGTGACCATCAACACTAAATAAGAAAAAAATCTTGGAAATCTCTCTCTTCCTCCAGCCTTCTGTGTTTCCCACTTTTTCTTCCATGCATTTTTCACTTAAGGATTTTAACTCCATTCTGGTTTCTCCACACAAATGAATGAAGCAATAAAGCCTGCCCAGGGTCCTTGCTTCCCCTAAACAACAACTAAAACCCAGTGGGAACCTGACACTTTCCAAATGCCAAAGGACAGCAATAAAGCTGACACTGCTTGATTGTATTGTTGCTCTGTAATGTGTTTAAGTTTCCCAGTGGCTGATGGTGCTCTTACAGGCCAGAGTTAAAGCAAAAGGCTTGGCAATGAATTGTCTGAGGCACGTTTTGGTGGCTGTTTGCAAACGCTGATTGCCCTGTGGCTGGTGCTGCTGAGGGCGGCCAGGGTTCACACTGATAATATTAATAATGCAAAAAAAAGGTGTGGAGTATGGACTGGACCCAGGAAGGGGGGCTAGGTTAGGCAAAAATAGCCTTTTCACCTCCCTGGGAGCACACAGGCAGCACAGTGAAGGCAGTGTGCAGGTTGTGCTGCCTGGTTCACCCCTCCCTTCACCCCTGCCGGCAGCCACAGGGTTTCTGTATTTATTCAGAACAAATCTAGCAGGAGCTGTTCTCATAACCTGCTCCCAATTCCTGTCTAATGAAGGCCACCGGATTCCTCTGAATTAATGCTTGTTCAAACTAGAGTGTTTCCTTTGGAAAAAAAATTATCTCATTAAGTATTTCCAGTGATTCTTCAGTGACAGGCACTCTGCCACAGTCGGCAAATTGCAGGTGGATTGTTCCAGTGGACTGCTTTCCCCTGTCCTAAAAATACACAGCGGCCTGTGTATGTACCAAACACCACTGTGCCAGATAAATCATGGAATCACAAAATGGTTTGGGTTGGAAGGGACCTTAAAGCTCATCCCATTCCACCCCCTGTCAGGGCAGGGACACCTTCCACTAGATCAGGTTGCTTCAAGCCCCATCCAATGTGGCTCTGAACAGTTCCAGGGATGGAGCAGCCACAGCCTCTCGGGCTATGCCAGGGCCTCACAACCCTTTAGGGCTAAATCTGGCATGTGCCTTCCCAGGGACTGCATTTAAAATGTCCCTTCACCTTTTATTTCACCAAGGTGTGTTTTCCAGCCCTCAAGGAAGTCTTCCTGGACCCCACATAGAAGTAATAAAACCTCTCTTGTCTTCCTCAGTGCCTCCCTTTCTGGTTCCTTGGAAGCATTAGCTCCTCAGAGCATCTCATTAGAGCTCATCTTCAGCTGATTATTCCTCTTCTGAGTCATTGCTTTCCATGACTTTGTCACCCACCCCTTAGTCCAGCTGCTGCTCTATTCTTAGGCTAACGACTTTACATCTGGTGGCACAAAAAACATGTTGTTTATTTAAACTCAGCTCATTAAATTATTCAGATTAGGTTTGGTATCCTTGACCTGCCCCAACTTCTGTGCAGCTGCAGATCACCAATAATGATTTGGCATTTTCTTGCAGGTCAGTGATCACACATTAAGTGGTGTGGGGTCAAGATCCACAGGAAGGGAGCTCTGCCATGTTCAGTGTTCTGCTTACAATTACACTTGCAGACCTATCAGTTCGTTTTCAGTCCAATTAATATTTGTCACATTGACACATCACTCCTCTTTCTCAGTCAAAATACAGTGAAAGACAAGATCTGGTGTCTCACTGGCTGAAGGTTTCTTTTATCAGCTCTACTACTGTAAACTACGACATTAAGGAAAACATCTGGTTAACAGGACAAAGCCTACTTTTCATAATGCTACAGTATATCTTTGAAATTATTTATTGGCTTATTACTTATTATAAGTTGTTATTCTTTCTTGGGTATCCTCGATAACAGAATGACCAGGAATAT
>VZTX01007745.1:427408-506669 GCA_013400915.1 Pardalotus punctatus | reverse complement strand
GGAGGCTGCCGCGCGGGCGGGCCGCCAGGGGGCGCCGCATCCGGGGCGGTGACGACGCCGCGATGGCGGCGGCTTTCAAGTAAGTGCTGGGCCCGGCGGCCGCGGTCCCGCTGGAGCCGCTCCGACGGTCCCGTCCGCGTCCCCATCGCCCCTGGCCGCGCCTGAGGCCCGCGGTAGCACCGTCCCGGCCCCACGGGGGCCCTCGAGGGCTTTATGCCGGTACCGACGTGGCGGCGCGCTCAGGGAGCAGGCTCGGCGCGTCTCGTCGGGATGGGGTCGGTGCTGGGGGCGCTGGGGGCTTCCGGCGTGTGCGGGAAAGGCTGAGCGAGTGGGGTTTGGTCAGCCGGGGAAAGGCCCGGTAAGAAGCGGAGCTCAGTGAGGCCCGGAGCTACCTGGTATCACAGAATCACTCAGTATCCCGAGCTGGATCCTTAAACATAATCGGGTCCAACTCCTGGCCGGCGCAGGAGGCCCCAGGAGTCACACCATGTGCCTGGGAGCGTTGTCCGAACTCTTCTTGTAGTCTGTCAGGCTGGTGCTGTGACCTCTGCCCTGGGCAAGTTCCAGTTCCAGTGCCTGATCACCCTCTAGCTGACGACCCTTTTCCTACTATCCGACCTAAACCTCTCCTGACACAGCTGATAGCATTATAAGGAGGTTAAAACTGCAGGGCATTCAGTGGCTTCCGATTTATGACTACTCATTTTAGAATAGTAAAATGGTTTGTGTCAGAGGGGATCTTCAAAGATCATCCAGTTCCAACCCCTCTGCCGTGGTACAGGGACACCTACGAAACCACATTGCTCAGAGCCTCATCCAGCCTGACCTTGAACACTTCCAGGGACGGGCCATCCACAGCTTCTCTGGGTAGCTTGTTCCAGTGTTCTTGCTTCTTCTGTATTTATGTCTTAAATGTGTCTAACAAGCTTTAGCAAATGCTGTTAAATGAATTGGAATGAATGAGGTTTGTGTTGGGCTTAAGAAATCAGTAGTATAGGACCAACATATGTGGAGCCAACAGGAGCCAATTCATGCTTGCCATTATGTTTGTGATGCCTCTATATGTCAGTTTCCATTTGGAAAGCTTGCCTATTCCATTTGCCCTTCCCCCCGAAATGCTATTTTAACAAAACTCTGAATGTTTTGTTTAAATATTAACAACACTATTATAGACTTCTTATACTTTGACTTTTATTTGCTCTAGTGATCCCTGCTTAAAATGCTAATACACAAACACTGTTAATAGTGCATAATTAATAAGCATAAATTATTTTTCATCTTAAGCACTGTGTGAAACATATTTTGTAATTTTATATTTTCTCAAAGGTTCTGAGAAAAACTGAATAATTTAAAATTTTTATACCATTTTTTACATCTGAATGCAGTCCTTGAACTAGCTGATATTTCACACACTGTAGTAAAATTTTTGTTTCTATGTTCCTTGAAAGATGTTTTGTACCCTTCTGTCACTAAACACTTCTTTTGATTTAAAACTAATAGGATTATTGAACTGAAAGCTAGCAGTTTTTGTTAGGTGTATATGCAGGCAGGTTCCTTGTAAAGAAGAAGCATTTTGGAACTGAATGTAGGAAAATATATTTTTTTAGATCAGTTTAGAGTTTCCTCATTGTTCTGTAACTATATTGCTAAGCAGCTTCGTCAGGCATCTTGACTCAAAAATTATTTATTGTTGTGGGGTTGTGCTTGCTGATCTTTTTTTTTTTTGCTGCCTCTTGCCTACTCATGAGCTTGCATTTGAACTTCTCTTTCTATTTGTTCTAGAACTGTGGAACCATTGGAATATTACAGGAGGTTTTTGGTGAGTGAAACATGAGATGCCTGTATAAATTGCTTGTAGTGAATTTTTTTCTTGTTTGCATCTGATCTTCTGACTTGTCTGTATGGAAATAGAAACTGAAAAAAACCCCAAATACCCTCTGAGGAGAGGAAAAATGATTGTGCTCTTCAGAACATGTTTTCCTTTCCATCTGTGGTATTGAATCTGTTCTTGATGAGTAAATGCTTCTGTTGATGTGCAGGCTAAATTTGACCAAGATGCAGGTGACGCAGGTTCTTGTCTAGTACAAAATTATGTCAAAACAGGCTGCAGATGCTACAAAAATTAATAATAGAGACTATTGCTGCTAACCATGCATGCTGGAACATTGATTTTTTGTTACCTTAAATTAGTTTATCTATTACTGACGTTATATTGACTTAGAAATGGGTCCAGTATTATTGCAGCTAGTTTTGGTTCTTATAATTGAGCCAAAAGTCTTCGCTTTTGAAAAGCTTGAAACTGATGAGTAGCAGTTCGGATCTAGTATGATGGAATATTGTTTCAGTTTCTAACATAAGGGTCTATTCTACAGTTTCTGACTGATGGTATTTGAATGTTGGGTTTTCTTTGAGGTCAGGGTTTTTCCCTTGTTTTCCTTTAGTTCACTCTAAAATTAATTTTAAATGCTCCACTAGATTGAGATGGAGGAGGGGAATTGCTTATGAAGCGTAAACTATGTAGACAGGTAGAAACTCTCATTTTAAGTTACCAGTGAGCATTCATTGATAATACTCTGAATCTAGCCTTTAGTACTTACTCTTGAGATAATCTGTGTATTGTTACATTGTCTAAATAAATTAAAATTAATTTTAAAAATCAGGGGTTTTTTTGCAGGCCTACAGCCACAAACTATTTAGCAGCTGATGAAAAACAAGCTAGAGAGTGACTGAGTTTTCCCTAGCATTTTTGAGGCTGTATATTTCTGCTAAAAAGAAGAGAGAATTATTTTTTATTAACTCCTGTAGCATAAATATTTTTGTGTTATTTGATAAAATATGTCTTCTAATTGGAACTTTATAAATTTTCTTTAGAAAGAAAACTGTCGGCCTGATGGAAGAGAGTTGGGTGAATTCCGGACAACCACTGTCAACATAGGCAAGTACTTGTGTGGAATAATAATAATGGGGAAGGTATTATTAATATCAGGTTATAGTAGTGACCTTAATGACTTGCTAATTGGTTTTCTTGGTTCTTGCATTTGGAAACCAGGAATAGGAAGGACTTCTCTTTACAGCTTCAACAAGCATGAAGGAGAATGCATGGTACACAAATATCCTTGAGCATTGTTTTCAGTCCTGTTCTTGGGCTAATGTGCACAGTGTAATTACTCAGTTCTGCTCCTGTGTGTGCAGCACAGTTTAGGTGCCCTCACAAGTTTGCAGATGACTTTGAACTGGGAGGAGTGGCTGATACATCAGGGGGTTGTGCTGCCATCCAGAGGGGTCTCAGCAGGCAGGAAAACCTCAACCATTCTGAGTGACTGACTGTTTAATACAGAGATTCTGTCCCACTCTGGATTTGAGACTTTGCTTAGTCTGTGTTTAGTATAAAATGATGGAATGTAAATGCTTTGTGAAGGTGGATATTACTTAATGCCCTTTGAATGGAAAACAGATTTTATTGACCAGTACTTTTTCTCTTCAGGTTCAATTACAACTGCAGATGGTTCTGCCCTGGTGAAGTTAGGAAATACCACAGTGATTTGTGGGGTAAAAGCGGTATGGTTGTTTTTTGTCTTTATTTACCTGTTAGCATCCCTATACTGAGTTTTTCCATGGAAATTTACAGACAAGGACCAATTAAAGATGGCTTTTGTAAATCTCATTGTAATGATAGCTAGCAAGAAAACAACCATTTGTATATCGAACAGATGGAAAATATTTTGTACAAAATTCAGGTCTTCATTTTTCTCTTTTCTGTTTCTCCAGGAACTTGCTGCACCTGCAGTGGATTCTGCTAATAAGGGATATATTGGTAAGTATTTCACTATGGACCTTACTTGGGTTTTGTGTTGCTTCAGCTTAAAGGTTGTGAAGATTGTGAAGATTTCTTAAAATAATGAATTTGGGTCAAATTGTATTACATCCCTTAAAATTAATTTAAAAATTGACATCTAGGCATCTAGAATTCCCTCTGCTCTGCCTGTGAGTTTTCCACGTACTGCTACCTTTTATTGCTGATTCCAGGCCAGGCTTGGAAAGAAACCTGCAGCAGTGTGTATATTAAGAGGGAGAAGGTAGTTAATCTAAAAAAGATAGTGGCATGCAAGGCTGTGCAAAGGCATGGTAACTTCTGTTTCAAAGTCCCAGTAGGCAAAAAATGTAACTCTTAAAAACAGTGAAATAAAAACAGTTTATTTTTCACAGAACTGTAGAAGTCCCGGGGGTACCTCCTCACTCCTGTTTGGAGTTTCTTTGGAAATAAAGTAATTCTGTGGAATGGAGAGCTTAGATGAAATCTCCATTTTGTAAGGCATCTCCCAAATATGTTGTTTTCAGTGAGCTTGAGTATGCTTAGGGTTTTTTCCATGAATGTTTATGCATGTTTTTGCTCCAAGTCTAAAGCCTCAGGTTTTAATGTTTGATGAAAAGCAGATAGCATACCAGTAAAGTCAGGCAGTGGGATGAAAATGCTGCTGTTTCTTGATCTGCTCAAGAGTGCTTAACACTTAAAGAAGAGTTTGTGTGGGGTCATGATAGGCAGAGAAGGATTATAAACAGAAAGTGGTAGTTAGGAGTATGTGCTTTTCCATGGAATATATAGTTTCTCAGTACAGAGAGTACTACAAGTTCTTTAATACAAACTCATGCATAACTTTATTTTTGAGGGGAGACATAGGAAGGCTCGAAAATTCTTGGTCTTGCCTTTTACTTGAAGTACATAAAATGGTATTAAGAGTGTCTGTTGTTTATTTATTTATTTTTGATAACCCATTGCCTGCTTGCTTTATTTTATGACTAATGATTCTTGCTACCTAGTTCCAAATGTAGAGCTGCCATCTCTCTGTGCAGAGAGGTTTCGCTCTGGACCACCTGGTGAAGAGGCTCAAGCAGCGAGCCAGTTCATTGCAGATGTGATTGAAAAGTAAGAACCATCTTAGTGCTTTTAAAATATGAGCAACTTTGAATGACAGTTTTCTATTTCCTTGCTAACTCTCATTTTATTTTAGTTCACAGATGATAGTGAAAGAAGATCTGTGTATTGCCAGTGGCAAGGTAAGTTGTATCTCAGAAGGAAGAGGGAGATAGTAATGAGATCACAGTACTTGTACACAAGTACAAATACAGAAGGTATTTGGGGTTATAGGGCATTTTATTGTTGTTTTTGCTTTTCAGTCTTCATAGCTTGGTTTACATCTTAAGTGCAAAAATCAAACGATAGAAATAAGTATCTGTATTTAATGTGGCCAGAATTTTCTTATATATTGCACCATTTGCTTAGCTGAGGCAATATCTCACATGTGAAAACCTTTTTTGATAGCTTGCTTGGGTGTTATACTGTGATATCATATGTCTGGACTATGATGGAAACCTTCTGGATGCCAGTGTCTTTGCTTTGTTGACAGCATTAAAAAATGGTAAGTCTTCCATAGAGCAAGAAATTTGCTCTGATTAGTGTTGTTTTGAGAAAAGCATTAGTTTTGAACCCTGACAAGTAGGTAACTGGTTCATGGCACTGCTTGTTTCCTGTCATTTGAATGCTAAATTACTAAAACACGAATCCCAGCTGGAAATGATGGTAGGGGCACCATAGATGTGTAACACCTGGAAAATAGGATCTTTTTGTATGATTAGGACTGCTTTCTTAAAAGACTAATAGCTATTCCGCCACATGTTCTTCGGTGTCAGATACCTGAGTCTTTCAGCAGTGGTCATGAAGAAGTTTAACGTCTACATCAGGGTATTACTTTGATAATGTGTTTTATAGGCAGAATGAGCTGTTGGAGGCATTGCTTACACAAATACTTTGTGACCACAGAATATTCCTTTCTTAGCTTAATGCATTATAGTTTGTAAAAAGATGCAAGGACTGACTGTTTGCAGGCATTGTGGCTTGTAAACACATGAAGGCAGCAGTTTAAAGGGAAGCTTATGGCAATGCCTCCCTGTCTGTGAATTGCCAGCCTTGGAATTCCCTTGCTGCTTTGCCCTTGTCTTCCCTGTTACTAACAATGCTGTCACAGCAACAGTTAGCTGAAGGTCAGATTGCACTATTTCTACAGATACATAAAATTCACCACATGAGACTATATTCCTGTTTTTTGTATGTCCAGTAGGCTTACTGGGGAAAAAACACTTTTTGTTAAATATGACTCTAATTGTGTGGCATTTTGGAAATCAAAAATGCTGGAGAAATGCTTCTGTTACCTTGAGTAGAAAAATCAAATACTTCCTTGAATGGGTAGTTGTAAGCTAAATATTTTCCTTGAATTCAAGAATTTTTTTTGTAGAGAGTACCATTAATGTAGGCAAAACTCTATTCTGATTGATTTTCAGGGGGTTAAAAGAACAGCTTAAATATTTCAGTAGTTGTCAACATGTCTAGGCCTGCTAAACCCAGCGATGTTTCATATTACACTTGTAATTTTTTCATCTCTTCAGTACAATTGCCGTTGGTTACGATCAATGAAGAAACTGGTTTATCAGAAGTTAATTTAAAACAGAAGAATCCTTTGATTATTAGAAAGCATCCGGTTGCCACATCATTTGCTATATTTGATGAGTAAGTTCCAAACTGTTTTGTACTCTATGGAAACAATGTCTGTAAAAGAAGTGAAAGACAGGATGCCACCAGTGATGTTTCTGCACTTCTGCCAGTGACCAGTGTGGCACCTCAGGCACCTGATGGCTGCTTCACCCATCTTAAATCCACAGCCTCTCTTGTTGAATGGGCCTGTAGTTCTGTGATGTAATGACTATGCAGAAGGTAGTGCAGTCTGTACAGCTTCTTCCTGTGGCTTAAAGCAGAACTGGTTCCCAACCTAAAAGATATGCTTATAAGTACAGAGATAGGTACTGTTCTAGGTTTTTTAAGTATCTTTGAGATGAAAGAATGTTACCAATGCAATTAATGTTTCAGAAGCCCGTGTAAGTAACTGATATAAAAGATGTTAGTTTTTGAACAGCTTATTCCAAGGATGTAGTCAACAGAGGAAGTGAGAAGTAACAGTGCAGTTTGAACAATAGAACCCCTGACCCCTGGATATCTGAAAACATAATTACCCAAGGTGAAGTGTAACCACACATAAGTCATTGTTCATGTAGGAAAAGAATTTGATTATGAGAATTCAGAGTAATCACATCTGGTAACCTGACTCCTTATCTGACATTTTTTACTGTTTACATTAGGACAAGAATGTGTTCTGCTGCTGTTTATAAGAAACGCAGTCATATCTGGTGACATCCCTTTGCAAAGCAGAAAGTGACAAGATAGTGCTCACTGCGCTATTCAAGATTTAGGTCTGTTTGGAGACATTGGGGAGTTATGGCACAATCTGTATTCACAGAAATTATTAATATAAATTATTTTTTATTAATAAATTAATAGGGTATTTCATTCAAGTAACTGATGGGGTGGGGAGGTTAATAATGTTGACCAAGTGATTACCAAAATTCATCAGAGCAGGACATTATTGGTTCTTTAGAGTGCCTCTGTTACTAAGGCTTTAATACCATTGCTGGTGGGTCTGAAGTTTGATGTAGACTGAGAGTTTGGGTGACATACTAGGCAGACAGTTGTCAGCAGGGTATTATTTACACACAAATCACACATACTTACACATAGACCAAAAAGGTGCCTGTGGAAGAAGGCTTTCCATGAATGTCTGTTGGGCTTTGTTTCCTTCCCTGAAACCAACTGTTGCATGAAACAAGTCACTTAAGTCTTCCTTTAGCTCCTAAGGGTGGAGTGTGTGCCTGTGTTGTGTAGTTTGAGTTGCCTTTTTTTTTTTTCTTTTTTAAAAATTCTGGTTTAGTAGTTTTTCCAGAGCTGTTGACACAGCCCTTTAAATAAAATACTTTACATAGTCTGGATTCCAACAGTGTTTTTCTTCTGCATAAAAGCCCTCCTTGAAAAAATGAAACGTGGAGGGTGTGAATTAGCATGGCTGTGGCTGAGGAGCGCTGCTGCAGAGCTGCTCCTGTGGCGGTGACCTGTACATCAGTAGTGATGTACTGAACTGCTCATGTGGTGGATGACAGCCAAAATAAGCTGTCTTAAGCAACCCAGTAAATACATTATTGAAGTATTCCCAGTCTGAGTGATGTTAGAGTTCTCTGAAAAGAAACTGAAAACTACTTTAGTGAACTTACCTTTGGAAATTAGTTTTGCTTTAAGGTGTCTGGTAGAAATTAGTGCAGCCTACACCTAAAACCAATGCTAGTCTTCTGCACAACTACAAAATAATGACTGAAAAACTGCATACTGCAAATGGCAATTTAGTGGCATTTTTCTGCAACACATCAGTGTCACAAATTTATGAAACTTACAGCTTTTATGCCTATTTTTCACAGTCATAAACACTTGATTATGTGGAATCTGCCACATTTTTGCCTTTTTCCTCTTTTTTAAATTGGTGCATTGTGGTAGGAAAACAGATAAGCTTGAGCAGTAAATCAATCTACAAGTATTTTGTAAGACTACAGTAAAAATTGTATTTTGCAGTAACATTAACGGAGCAATGTGTACCAACATATTTGAATGCATTTTTCTTTCACAAGCACGTTACTCATTGTTGATCCAACTGCTGAAGAAGAAGATTTAGCAAGTGGAACAGTAACCATTGTAACTGATGAAGAAGGCAGACTGTGTTCTGTCCATAAACCAGGTACTTACAAATTTGCTACAAAGAAACCTATGGAGATGATAATGTTAGGTCAAGAAAAGATTATGTACCTGCTCTGCTTTGTGAGATGCAGGTGCTTTATGGTAACAGAGTGTCTGCTTGACTAGTCATTAAATTACTTGCTCTTGAAATGAGTTTTAAGATGGTGACATGACTAAAGTTCAAAAAGCAGTCACAGCTTGACCTACATAGAGCAGAGGGCAAATTTTGGGCATGTCTCCTGTTACAGCTCTAGTTTGTTCCATTAGCTTTGCCTGAAGCTAGAGCTGGGAAGGCAGTATGCTCCCCAGGTGAAAGGTGCTGGTCATGACAATTACTGTATTAATACTTGTATTTGGAAATCACAGTTAGATATATGTAACTGAAGTATAAGTAGAAAATCAAATTGTTTCCTGTAATTTTTAGGTGGAAGTCCTCTTACAGGAGCCAAGCTTCAGGACTGTATCACCAGAGCAATTACAAGACACAAAGAAGTAAAGAAGCTGATAGACAAAGTAATAAAAAGTATAACACCCAAGTGAACAAAAAGCGAGCTCTTTTCAAAAGTGAATTTGTAAAAATTGTATTTGTTACAGTGTTCACAAACCTTTTATACTAAATAAACAAATACCAATACTACATTTACAAAGTTCATTTTTTCTAAAATGTTTTTCACCCTTATTCTATGTACAATGCTGTTAAGTGGTAAAAAATACAAGATAAAACATTCTGTTAAAAAATTAAGTGACTTGAGGAAAGCAGATCCTAGCCCCTTTATAGATGAAATTTCTAAGTTCTGTAAGGTTGGCTTCCAAAATCAGTTCATTTCTTTTAGTGTAATGTCAAAAGTTCATTTTCCCACCAGTAATATAAAACACTAACTTAATTTTAGGCCTTCTCCTTAATAATCTGAAAAAAAGATCCCCTTTGAATCAAGTTTTGGGGGGGGGCGGGCAAGTCTCATGATTTTGGAGGGGCCGGTGTGCCTCTTTTCCTTTTACTTTTTGAGTGGCTGCCTGAATGCTGTTGATGATGCAGGTGAGCTGCTTGTGCTGCTGCCGCTGCCATAGCCATTTGATGCTGCAAGAATCGCAACTGCTGCCATGAAGGAGAAGGGAGAAAAAGCTTGTTAGTGTTGACTATAAAGCTTTCACATCAGGAAGAATGGGGAGCAGGGGGCAAAGGAAGAAAAAATGAGGAAGCACCAGGTTGACAAAAGGAACGCACCATGTACTGGGGCAATGGGTACAGTCAAGCAGCACCAGTGGCACAGAAGCCTGCTGAGGGCACCAGCTAACATTTTACACAGGTATGTGCACAGCTTTGTTTCTCTGCCCTTTCTCTCCATTGCAGTAACTGCAGTAACTCAGCAACTTCACTGAGTGTTTGGGTTGCACAGTGCATTTTTAACGTTATACCTTCTGAGTGTATGCATAAGAATTTTCTGTACGCATTAGAGGAGACTGTGTGCTAAAAAAATACTAAAATATTTTCATGAAGCATCTGAATGCTAAAGGAATGCTTTGCAGAGCTGTTGCTTCCATGTTCTGACAGTAGCAGTACTACATTAGAATTTCCAGGTGCTTACATCAAGCCATTTTGAAACCTGTTGGCACCTGGCATACTATTTAGATATGTGCCACAAGCACCCCTTGAATGTTCGCAAATCAGGAAGGTGGAGGGCTTAAACGAATAAAAATAAATTCAGTGCTCCAAGCTGAGAGAACCTCAGATTTCAGGTCTTGCATGATAATTTACCAAATACATGTTGGTTTTGTTGTTTATTTTTTTTTATTTTTTTTTTTTTCCAATTTGCAAGACCATAACTGCATTAGTTAAAAAGAGAGCCAAAAGGGCAGTATTTTTGATTTTGGAGCCAAGAATTGTATTTTTAATTTTCTTTTTTTTTTAAAACACAGTCAGAGTGAAGTTGCTGGATTACTTGTATCTGTTGCTGCTGCTGCTGCAAGGCTTGTTGTTGTTGCTGTTGCAGGGCAGAAGACAGCTGGAGTCTCTGCTGAGGAAGGCTTTGCCCAGGTCTGTTCACGGCAGAGCCAAGCTGAGACAACACTGAGAAAGGAGAAGGGGAAAGCAGGCAGGTCAAAGAGGTCAGGTTGAGTTGGTCAGGGAGGGAAGACAAAGGAATATAGTGTAACAGGAAAGGGGGATCAATAGAATTAGTTTCAGAGTCAAATTGGAAACAGGGCAGAATAAAGTATACATGATATACATACTCTGTTAGTTAGAACATAATTAGATTATGAAGTGCTTGTGGAGACACAAAGGTTTCTCACACTGGATGTTAAGCATACAGTTAAAGAAACATTCTTTAATGAAGTCTGGCATGAAGTTCCCTGCATTTTTGTTTTGTCTTAAGTGTAACTTATTTTCATGTGATACTATCAATTGATGGCACTTAACTGGCAAACAAAGCAGAGAAGTGCATGCTTTAGAAGTCGAGTATTTCTCATATAATTCATGTGCTTATTATAAACAGTAAATAATTCTGATCTACCATAAGACTTCCTTAAGACCAAACTTCATTTCAGTGTGAATTTATCAACATAAACACTCAACTACAAAAGGAGGCTCAGCAAGCACATACCTGTAGCTTGAGGTTGCATAAAATTCCCTACTCCAGTCAGGTTAATTACAGCAGCTTGTTGGGCAGATAATGCCTGATCTTGATTGGATGGACCTTGGTCAGACCCCTAGCAAAAATGAAAAGCTTGATCCTTATTACCAAACTTTCATATTAATGAATAAGCAAATAAAGCCAGTGTGAAGGCAAACTTCTGAAGTGCCATTTAAAAACATTTAGTTTTATGTCATCCAGTGTGCGTAGACACAGGCTATAATGTAGTCACTAACAGTAGAACAAACAGGTATCAAATACCCCAAAACAGCTTTGTTTTGGCAGAAATGGTATTGCTCCTGGTACCCAGCAGAAGTCCCATGCAGTTGTCAGTTTCTCTGCAGTCTAGCACTACACTTTATCCACTCCCAGACCCAAAGTCTTCAGGGGACCATGATATCATCCATGTGCAAAGGCCTTCATCAAAGTGTGCAAAGCCTGACACACTCCCATGTTCATATTGTGCCACACACTCCTTAATTTTATAAAAATACAAACCCTGCTTTTTAAATTGTATTTTCAGAACAGAGTAGTTTTCACAGTAATCACTTAAAAGGAATTAGTGGAGTCTGACCTAGTATCTCCTGAAGTCAAAGGGTGCTGAATTATGACCTCTTCTAGAATTAAATTATGCACTGATTTATAACGCAGGGAAGTAAAGCATTATGTGCAAAATTCAAGAAAATTGCATGGCTTATCAGTCAGAAAAAAGCTGGTGCAGTCCAGGAGTTGCAATGTTTCTTTAGCATAACGGTACAATATAGTGCCACTAAGATCTAGGAAAACCAGACCAGAAGATTGCATGTTGAGACATCATCACCTCCATGATGACCAAGACTTAGGGTCATAGAACCACCATGTGGGGAAAACCCCTAAGCATGAGATGAGAATGCATATTCATATTATGTTGGTAGCACAGAATATTGTTCTTTTTGGGCCTAGGTTTTTTCCACTAAGTACTGTGAGTACATACATTCTTGTCCATGAAAGCTAAGGAATCTAGTGTTCATAATAGCTCATTTTAGCTAACGACTTCCTAGTCTTACTCTATAATGCAAGGTATGAGAAAGGTTCCTTAGGGCAATTTAACCAATGCAGAGATTGATTTTCGCCAGAAAAAAATTCCTGCCACAAGAGGGACTATCTTATGTCAGCCTTTTTGTAAATGCCCTTGATGTTCAATATCTAGAAAATAAAACCCAACAGTACAAGGTCACATGATTTTTTTTTTTTTTTTAGTAATTCAGCTACTAACTGACATTCAGAGATTTGGACGCTGTGAACACATCTGAAAGCTTCCCATCAAACTGTCCCACAATCCAGAACAAGCCCTGTGGCACACGAGGTTATATACCATAAAACATTTGAAAGAGGCATCTTATTTAAGAACAGTTTACAGTAGCACAAGTGAAATTATGACAAACTTGAGTATCCAGTAGAGACTATTTGGTAAGCAGATGGCTTGCATGTCTGGGAAGATGAACACAAAAGCAGAGCAGCTAGTTTTCCCAAACTGCTGCATCAATGTTGGTTACCATTTTTAATTACTGACCTGGTACCTGCACCTTAGGATTTTTAAGGTGCAATTGACTACTGAAAATTTGTCATTTTGAGGACAGATTGGTCTCTATCAAGATTTTAGACTTCCTCAGTAATTAAAGCCTTTAACACTAGTTACAGGCAGCAGTAGAGTGAATGCCTTTAAGATTACAGCTTTAAAGACAACTGGTATTTCCTTCGGTGCAAAGAAAAATTCTGTTGAACTACAGCAGTGAGGGTTGTAAGCCAACTCACAGCAGTGTCAGTAACAAGTTTTAGTTACTCTTAATAATCCTGACTGCATCTCTTCTCTGTTCATGTGATGAATCTGTCAGCTATGATAAACGTAGCACTGAGCTGATTTTACACCACTCATACAGTGGGGCTGGCTCTTCATGATAGAGTTAGACAATACTCAGCCAGTTGTTCTGTTACAGCTTTTCTGTACAGGATATAAATAAAAGAGTATAACCCAGCTCCAGTCATAGCAACAGAGCCACTGCAGTCTTTGCTGTTTGAGAAGGTTTAGGAGGAAGACTTTCCCCCCCGCTCTGCTTCAGATCTATTGTGTAATGGCTCATTTACTTGTGGAGATGGGGAGAACAGGAGAAACTGTTTCATCCATGCACCCCAGACGGAGGGCTTTTAGCACACACCTGTTCTCCCTGTTACTGAGGGCTACAGGTTGTAGGCTGCTGAGATTGTTACTGTGGAGAAAACTGTGGCAGCTGCTGCTGGAGTGGCAAAATAAGAGAACCACCTGGAAGCTGTTGAAGATTAAAAACAAAAGGCATAATTTAATCAAACTGCTGAGTTTCCCACTGTTCTAGCATGAGCACAGTATTGACAGTGATGTACTTCCTAGAGGCTTAGTTTTTGTTTTGTAATTCCTTTACATTCACTCAGTTTACAGTTGTTGCTGTTTGTGAAAATGTCTTATGCTCTGAAAACAAACTTGCATGAACTTATACCAAGATATTTCCAAAGGAAAATACATTTAAATTATTCTAATTAAAATGGCAGATACCGTACTGATACAGGAAAGGTAAATGCCAATCTTCAAAAGTATTTAATTTCCACTTTCAGAATATTCCACTGAATTTTAATAGATAGTGAAATGGCCTTGATTCCCTTCCCTTACCCCAGCTTTAATTGAACTTATTTCAGCCAGGCTGTTCTTGATTTATGAGTGGCAGAGCTAGCTTGAAAGGATGTCCTTCAATGTGAAATCACTCCAATACAAGCTTTTAAATCTATAGAAGAACTCTACTCTGGCATAACTGCCTCCTGTGCCTGCCCTTTTCCATGTTTCTGGAGTGTGTACAGGAGTGGGAAGGAGGAAGCAGCAAAACTGGTAATAATTTTTTGAAGCATGGTGCAACATATGTGGATCACTGAAGCTGCAATTCTGCACCTGCATCTGGCAGCTGACTTCAAGGTCCAGGAATTCCACCCAGCTCCACAAACAGCACGTGTTCTGCTTTTAAATACAACTCTGACATAATAAACAACACCTACTCATGTTTCTATTTGTATGTATGCTTAGAACAAAGAAAGCATTTACAGACCTTCTAAACTCCCCATCTTACATGAATTTCCATTACCAGAAACTCTTTAAACCTATTACTGCACCTACATGTGCATGCTGAGCTTGGCTTTTAGGCATTCTATGCCTATAACCTCTGAGTGATTCTACTGCACTGTTTTGTACAGTATAATTGTAACTTTGGTATAAAGAATTATCTGCAATGAAAGCTTAGGCAAATCCTGAAAGATTAATTGTAGGATTAATCTTTTGAATCCAAATGTCAATATCTTTAGATTGTTACTGAGAATTGTCTGCTTTATTCTGAGCTAGGAATATAATTTCTACCTGGTATCTCTATGGAAGTAGCCTTTTCTCTTATTCTAATCCTTTTAAATAAGAATTAAAATCTGCAGTAAATGGTCTGACAACTGGCTCCTCCAAAGGTGTGTGGGGCAGTGCAGTAAGCAGCACTAAGCAGGTCTCTAGAAAAAGATAAATTATCATTATTATTGTGTCCAAGTATATCAATTACCTGTAGAAGATTTAAGGGCCGAAGATTTGATGTATTTTTCAAACCAAATGGACTGCCTGTTAAAGAAAACATCTTTTTATTAGTAGTGAGTCTTTACTCAGTTGTATTTGTGTTTTGCAGTACACCTTTCTGGTGGGCCTATTTCTAAACATTTGGAAGTTGGAAAACTGACAAGTGCAAATTTTATACTTAATACAATGCTGCATTTTCCATAATGCAGTTCATAGTTACTCAGACTCGAAGTGCAAAAGAGCTGACTAAATGGAAAGAATCTGTATCACTACTAAACACTGTACCCTGTGACCTATAATCTGTTAAAGCATTTACATGAAGGTGATTGTGGAGAACACCACACCAGTTATTTTTCAGTGATCCTTCTTCTGCCTTTAAAAAGTTTTACTGTTTGTACAGCAAATCCAAAAATCTCCAAAGGCTCAATGAAGTAATACACAATCCCACCCTAAATCTGAGCAACACTAGTAAGACAGCAGCTATCAAACAGAAGCCCTGGAGGTCTTGCACAGACCCAGCTCAGCTCACTACTTGCATCTGTTGTGTGGGTGACAGCACAGCATGTAAAAATCTGTGACACCAGACTGGTAGAGGCTGATAGTGTTAGAAAGGACAGAATCAGACTAAAAGTGATCCTTGTGAATTAAAGAAATGGTTCAAAACTCAGTAACATTAAATTAAAAAAAGACAAATGACCAAGTACAAAATTGTAACTATCTTTGAGTCTATACAGCAAGAAAGGACGAGAAGTTACAGTAAGTCACAAACATCCAAATCATCCATATCACAAACTACAGAGCACACAAGAAAAGAACCTCTTCACACAGTTTACATTTACAAAATTCACTGTCACAAGATGCTGTAGAGATTCTGAAAATATAAATGGGTTCAAAAATCAATTAGATAAATCCACAGACTAGAAATCTAGCACAGGATACTAAGCACAAAGATCCATGTGGATAGTCTTCAGCTGAGAAAGTCTCAAAGCTGTAGATTGCCAGAAGAGGTACAGTTGTAGACAAAGGATATTTCACTTCACACTTTTGCCTCATCTTAAACTCTGTCCTCAGTATCCTCTAATGGCAACTGTCAGAGACAGAATATAGACTGGATGGATTTTTGGCCCACACCAGTAAAGCCATTCTTATGTTAAGGTAATGCTTTTGCAAAAAATACAGATAAAAAATAGGCAGACCTCATTTGGGGAAATGTTAACAGGAATGTTGTGAAAGAGATGAGATGCATTTATTCTGCTGTG
Organism: Pardalotus punctatus; assembly: GCA_013400915.1. Taxonomy (NCBI): domain Eukaryota; kingdom Metazoa; phylum Chordata; class Aves; order Passeriformes; family Pardalotidae; genus Pardalotus; species Pardalotus punctatus. The sequence continues at coordinate 490,502 of VZTX01007745.1, read as the reverse complement.
CTCCACAGTGGTAAATCAGCCAAGCTCAGGCTTGTGTCCAGTTTTGGTTATCACATTTTAAGAAGGATGTAAGCAAATTGGACAGTCTAGAAAAGAGTGACAGGATTATGAAAGGTTTGAAAAATACAACCTATCAGAAAGAGAAGACAAATGTGGAACATGACAGCATGTTTGATACTTAGAAGGTAAAGAGAAAGGGTGAACAACTATTTTTCATGTCTGAAAGTTATAGGAAAAAAAAAACTGCAATTCAGGAGATGCACTGTAATTAGAAGGAAACATTTTGTATGGATAATGAACTACTCTAAACAGCTACTGAGGAAGATTGGAATCTTCTCTAGTGAAAGTATTTAAAGACAGTTTAGACACACATTGGTGCAGTATGGTTTAGACAGACTTGACTGTCTTAGCGTAAGGGACGGGTATCTTGAAGTCTTCTACAGTTCTCATTCTATAATCATACATTAGATTTTTCTTTTTTATTATAAGTTCTGAAAAAATAAACTGATAATTTAAATCATGCTTTTAAGATTTATATAGTTGCATTTGAAGGCAATAAGGAACTACTTAATTGTTGTACAAGAATAAAGTAGTACCAGGGCCAGAATCAAATGCCCCCACACATTTAAAAAGTGAGGCCTTTAAGTTCAATCATGCCTTTTGTTTGTCAGTCATCATTATCAAAATTGAATTTGAATTTGGAGTTTCTTTCAAACTTCTTACTGAACACACCAAACAATCGAGGTTTTGACTGTGTATGCCCAGTTTAGCTCATCAAAAACCAATTTAAAACAATCTCCAACACAGCCTACACTTTGAACGCCAGAACATGTATGTTGTTCCTGAGCTCCAGCCATCAAATACACAAACTATTCACACAATGGCCACTTCAGTCCATTTTTCTCACAAAATGTTTTCACGCTGTCCCTGTCTGAAGGGTGGCTTTTCCACTCAGTCACACTGACCTGCTTGAGAGGCAGACTGCATTGCAGCGGGCAGCGCACTTGGTACCAGACCTCCTGGGGGTAAAATGCCACTCAGATTTATACCTGCAGGGGCTATGGCACCAGTGTTGCACCCCAACATAGAGTTTGAACCACTCATCAGTGACTGTGCTCCACTGTAGAAGAGGAAAGACAACATATCAAACCCAAGCGGCAGGAGGAAATCTGAATAACTAAACTTTTGCCCTCTGTCTCATGGCAAATAAATCAGTTGCTTGCTGTAAATTATGGGATTATGGATAATGCATCAATGCAGCTTAAAAAAAATTGTTTTGCCTAGAGCATAACAAATACATTCCATATTATTGGCATATACAGGCTTTTTCTTCTTTGCTATCAACTGAGGAAAATAAACCACAAGTGGTCCTTTTATTCTAGAAATATTAAAAGATCAGTCTTCAAAATGGTTGTACTATCATAAAAGGAACAGATTTGCATTTTTTTGCCCTATAAAAATACCAATTTATCAAGTGACCAACTGCTGCACACCTTAGCTGAGTAATTTAAATGGCTGATACCTGCACTGAAGCACACTGTGTCTCACACTGACCATCTTGGTCACAGAATTTTCCCTAGTCTACAAAGCAGTTCATGTTACACCATACAATCTATTCTTGACAGCATTTTATTTTCTCCAAACCACTAAATGAGTTTTAAGGATCAAAGAGTGTTTACCCTCAATGTTTCAAATTGATAGAAACAAATCTGTTCCCATTTTTCATTTAGAGTGGTCTGCATATATTCTACCTCCTCTCTGATTAATAAAAAAAAGTTTTCAAACTTATAGAACAAAACCTCAGAAACCACTTAAATTTAGACAAAGCCTTAAAAAATGAACCTATATGACTCCAAAAAGATGAAAGCAATAAAAGTCTTCCTTAATAGATCTTTCCAATATTCTAATAGTAAGTAGCTTGTATTTGTGAAATACAAACAATTTCTAGTGGCCCTTCACTTTGTAATTACTAAGTGAATGATCTTTTTTGTATTGCAGATCCTGAAAAATATCAGCTCTAAGGGATGGTGGACAGTCCTGGACCACTGCCCCCTCCCACCAACCAACCAACCCACCCATGGCAAATTAAGAAACCATCGTAACAAAGACTTACCACACAGAGCCCACTACATTGATGAAGTTAAGTCCTGCAGGGTTTGCCATGACCTGGGTGGAGGTTGTTCCTGTAGTAATGGATGTTACCATGGTGGAAAGAGGAATGGTCATTACAGGCAGTGCCTGGCTCAGAGACATTTGCTGCTGAGCAAATGGGGTTAACAAAGTGGGCTGAGGGGTGAAGCCTGAATCTTGGGGAGTAGGGGTGGCAGAAGGGGTAATAGGAGTTGAGCTCTGAGCATCAGGAGGGTGTGGGGTCGATGAAGGGGTGTTGGTTGGAGTAGGAGTAGATGGTTTAGGAGTTCCAGACCCTGCTCATTGAGAAAAATAAAAAGTGCTAGTTTGTTATAAAAGGCCTTTTTTGTATAATAAGGTTAATGGAATCTTACTTAGCACTGACAATTTCTTCCATTTTTCAGACTGCAAGTGTTAATTTCTACACGACACAAGTGTTGCAGCACACACTCATTGTTAGGGATGCACTATAATCACAAAGAAAGCCCATTCTCCATGCTTCATTCCTTGTGGCATACACCAATTTCTACCCTCCAGTAAGGCTTCCATAATTTATCATACATTAGGTCGTAACGCCTTTCAGGAACACTTAAAACAATTTCTTAGAGACCTTTTTAACCTAATTATTGTTTTTGTCCTAAACTGGTAAACAAATAGTATCTATGTACTGCCTGCACAATTGCATCGTGTTAAAAACATATCATGGAAAACAAGAGAGTCAAAAAAGAACCTGTAGTATTTCAATAATCATAGGGCTGATCTAAATTTCATCTGACAGTTAATCTGCCATTTGCCAAATAGTGATCAAATAAAAAGCAATTATTTAATATTTAAGAACCAGAGGATAATACTGCATCTTTAAAAGCTGTGGTGTAATTCCTTCTGCATAAATGTAACACATACAGCTGTATTTGCTGTGGATGCAGTAGGCAAAGTTTATCAATAGGAAAACAAAACAAAACCCCCAAAAATCTTGAGCGGTTTTTTTGATTTTCCTTTTTTTTTTAGCTTTCATTCCTGCAGAAAGAAAGGAAACAAATACGAATAGTGACCAGAGCCTTAGAGTAACAATTGTGTGCAGCAGATTTACACAATTCATAATATTAACATAAACCAGACTCAAAATGTTGGGAGAAAACTTTTGTAAGTTTTCTTTTTTTCCTTGTGCAAAACAAGAAGGCAGAAAAGTTACACTTCTTGAGCTACCCAGATTTAAATTATTTAATGCAAAAAGCAAATTGAAATACCATGCAGGATACTGGAATGTGCAGTATACAATTATTCATAAGAAAACTGAGAAGCTGCAGCTATGGTTTCCTCCTTGTACAGATCTGTTCACAAAATGGCTCAAGACGCATACACGTTTTAGAAAATGTTTATGATCTACAGCTATGATTACAATGATCCTGTCAGTGTTAATGAAAATACTTGAACTAGGATGTCACTTCTGATTGAAATTTGCATTTTAACACCTGAGAATATGGTGCTATCAGCAGCAGCATCACCACCACACTTGCAATCAGCAATGATTTGTAAAACAGTGTAGGAGTGTTTTTAAAAAATGATCTTATCGTTTATTGTATCATCACCTCGGGACTGATCAGATTATATACATACATAGATACACAACTGCACCAGCTCCTATAACATTTAAAAAACCAGATGCTTAAATTATGTAAAGGCAAATTGATCTAACATACTGTTTTTACACTGGAGGAAAAAAATCTACACTTTGGAATTTTATCTCATCACATCATCTACCAGCCTTTCATATATGAGGAGATCATGCTAATTGCATAAAATGTATTAAAACGTATACACAGAGGGTGCATACATATATATACAGAAAACGAACACAGTTACAATAAACATAAAATACATACAGTGAACAAGAGACCTGCCTAAAGCTGCACAACTTATACAATTTAGGGTACACTGTACACTTCAGCTTCATCATTCCACAGGTTAAGAAGTTTATCTCAGGAAGCATTTATGCAAAAGCCTAAGATTTAATGGAGAATTTAGGTCGTGACTCACTTTGTGAAGAGCTCGCAGGAGACATGGCAGCTGGAGAGAGCATGCTAACTTGATTAAGATCCATAGATTGTTTCCGAGAAAGACCAGGAGGCTTAGAAGGAGGAGGTGGAGTTGGGGATTTTAGATGGCCACTTGACTGTTGTGAACTAAAAATATTACCTGAAAAAGCATAATTAAAATACATTACTGTTCTGTGAGTACCTGTTAACCTGAATATTAGAATACAATTTTGTGAATATAATCAGAAATTAAAAAACAAAACAAAAGAAAAACATGCTCATTTCACAGATACTTGTATTTTTTTATTAAACCTTTACTAAAGGGATATCCTGTCATTTCACAACAGTCAGAACATGTCAAAATAGATGCTTGAGTCAAAACATAATTACCTGAAGAGCTACTTCCTGAACTTGAAGGTAATTTGATAGGAGGAGGTCGGTGTTTTACACCTTTCCCCAATACTGAAGATTGAACAGAGCCTGATACACTTTCTGGCTGCTGGGAGGAAAGAGAAATTAACACTACCACAGCAATGATGAAAGCTTCCATATAGTTGACAGAAAAGACAATTCAATTAATTTGTATTAAGACTTCTCAAAACTACAACAAAATTCCTTTTCAGACATTTCAGATGCTTATGTATTTCTTTAAAAAAACATAACCTATGATGAACTCTCTTTAGATGAATTTTTACCATCAAGAAGCAGCATGGAAGTTCTGGTAAAAATTTAAACTGAGCAAAGAAATAATTAAAATAATTAAGGAGTTTCACTTTTCTCCATAGCCCTGAAATCCTTCTTAGAAAGTTTCACAAATGCGAGAGTGACAAATACACTTGAAATAAAAGAACATTTAGGTTTTACTTGAAGTTACATAATTTCATTCATTCAGTCTGTATACACTTGCCATTTTCAAGCAAGACAGACTTAAAGAACAGGATCAGCATCCTTCATTCTGGGACCAGGATTTCAAATAAATTCAGGAAAATCCTGAATGTAGAGAAATCAATACACATTCCCCACTGGCTTCAGTGGAACCAGAACTTCATGTTTTTAGAGGGAAGATGCAGCCTTTTTGTTTGTTCTTGTAACCTAATTATCAGGTTGTCTGAACATAAATCTACTTCAGCTACTTGAGTCTGTAGTTCTCAGTCACTCACAACAGACCCTAAATCCATAATTCCAATAGCCGACACTGTCAAAAGACTCAACAGTGAAACACATTCACAGTTACAGTCTATGTCTTTTTACTTATAAAGCAGGTATCCATAAATGAAAGTAATGTCTAAAGAAACATACAGTTCCACAAACTGTTCAAACTAGGAAATGAAGCTGGCAATATAGTGAATGGAATATTTCAATACTGGAGCCCAAATCAGCTGTGCAAGGGCTAAGAAATTAGAGCATTATACATTTTGCACAATCACCCTTTTGGTGAGCTTAGCTTCCACTGATGCTCAGTAATAAGAGACAGTCCCTCTACATGCTTCTAATTGCTTGCTTATAAAAAATAATCTTTTGAGAAAAATTCTGAGGATTACCTTTCTCTTCTTCTATTAAATTCTGCTTTCTTGATTTTGAAAATAAAGACCAAAGACAGTAACCTGAGTAACTTTGGTCCAGCTTTTGGTGGGGGCTTGGATAGACAAGTTGACTTCCACAAGTACCCTTCCACCCCAATTATTATATGATTTTAATGTATATATACACACACACATGCATGTACATGCCTGTATATGTACACACATATACAGAAACATTCATATCCCTTTCAGCAACTGCTGGCCTTGGAATGCTGCTGCTCTGGCTGCCACCAGGAATAACCTCTTTCAGAGAAACGTTGTTGGAGTTTAAAAGTGGGTATTTAGGGGAAAGATGTCACAAAGGAAATACCCCAATGGATGCAAATCTTGTTTAGCAGCTGGAGCATAACATACAGCTCAGTGCTAAAGCACTGACTCTGACCAAAAAAAAAAAAGCCAGAAGCAGCAAGTAAAACACAAAGCAACAGCAACAGGCATGAAAATTTGGGAATGCAAGAATATTGGAAGTGTAAAAATGTGTGTGCATACAAACATACACACTTTAAGTTCTTGAGTTTTTTGTTCTGGGGTCTTTTTTGTCTGGGTGTTTTTTTGCCTTTTTTGTTTTTTCTTTTCTTTCGTATTTTGTTTTTTTAAAGTTTTCCTCTTCACACTGAAGAGAAAATAATTTGAATTTCTAAAGGTAAAAGAAGTTCAGCTACTCCATCTGCTTCTGTGTTTACTGACCTGCAAAACAAGACACACAGCTGCATTTTACTATACTGCTCTATGAAGGTTCATCTGAACGGGGAAAATGCTAAAACAAAACCTAGGAGCAAGCTACATGATACAGCCAACTCCCCACCCCCCAAAACAGCTAAAAGACAACATTTGAATATTGAAAACATAAAAATGCTTTCCCCTAATTTTTCCAATATACTCACATTGAATGATCACGACCATAACGCATTTTAAAATTCATTCAGAATGACATTTTTAGGTAATTTTACTGTTAAATGTAGATAGCAAAAATTATTCTAATAATTCAATAATTAAGGGCAAATAAAAGAAATGTGTAGCTTGATAAACTCACTTCTATTTCCTTCCCTGGAGAAAGATGACTGACTGATCCACTTGAATTATGAAACATTTTCACAGTACATTTAGCTTCATTTTGCACTAACTCCTGGTACTGGTTCACCACCCTGAAACAAGCAATGAGGACATAAAAAGATTAACAACTTTGAACTCCAAAAGTAGATACATATAGAAAAACACATAATTGTACATGTTATAGTCAGAGATTTTATATTATCTAAGCATATCTCTACATAACATCATACACATATAAAAACATATTTATACCTCTGTATATTTCTACATTATATTCCTGGGCTCTTAGATTTATTCCATTTTAACTTTTAATCTCTCTTTCTTCTAATGCAAAATACAGTGTGAGAAACACTCTCTTGGAGAATATGGAAAACAACAGGCAGAACAGTTCCATTCCCAAAAGCAACTGCAGATATTTGGGATGTCAGTCAATGGGGATCCCATTCCCCCTTTATTACACAGGTCCAGAATATTTTATAAAATGTCTCTCTTCTGCTTATGCTGAACAGGTGACCCTCCTTTAGTTTGAGGTCTATGTCATATGAGGAGTCTAAAGGCAAGGGCTGAACAATGACTTCTCTTTAAGCATTATGACAGACATTTGATAAAGCATCAGGTAAACAAGTTTAAAAGACTGTTCTGTCAAATTGAATCAAATACTCATGAAATTGAATAATCTCTACTAATCTAAGACAACTAAGGTGAAGGAATGCTGTTTCACAAACATGAGCACAATATACAAAGTGACCTTGACATATCAAGCTGAAGTGCTGTAGTCACTTGCGGCATGGCAGCCTTGAACTCAGTGAAAACCTGCTGGAATATTTTCATTACCTCACACCTAAATGTGATGAAATGCACTGTATTTTGATATAGCCCTGCTTCTGTAATATCCTGTTACCTGACTAATGCAGACATAAGCAAGGGCCCTGACATACATGACAGAGGAAAGGGGGAAGCGTACTTTTTTCAGCAATTAGATTTTAGACTGACTTAAAACTACAGCAGAATCAGGGTAGTAAAATGCCATGTACTCAAAAAGGTGGTCCTGCCCTCCTCTACTGTTTCTTCTTGTCTGAAACCCTGTCGCTCATTCTGATGAAAGGACTTGTGCAACCCAGTGACAAACATGATCAGGAAATCAATCCCAGTTAAAACTAGGCTCTTGTAATATTGCCATTTCACTTTTCAGCCTACCAATCCCCCCCAGTTCACCCTACAGAACAAGCAGAAAAAGTATCAGCACAAAGGAGGCAAGAAAGAATATAAGCAAAGAGTTTCTTGATCAAAATTACCTATTTAGAAAAAGAACATTATTACTGATTTTTGATCAAATCAAAGACTCATTTCCCTGGCAGGCACACAAGGGTGCATGGGGATAAGAGCTATGGCATCAGCTGGAGGTATCCTACGTAGGCACAAAAACACAACTGGCTCTGACAGAAGCTGGTTTTTAAAGGTTCTGTGTTCATATGCACAGGCAATCTAATGTGATGCACACTAAAAAACACTTAAAAACCACTTATTTTGCTGCTTCAGTTTTCCCTGAATTGCTACTCCTATACTGAAAAACTGTTTTATTACTTGCTTCTGTAGAAAAGCTGAATCAAGACATGCACAACACACAAAATTAAGATGTACACATCATTTTAAATCCTAGATTACATTTCAAATGTCAAGTTCAAATGAGCCATTTCAATGACTGCTAATTTACCATACCAAATGTCAGGATGAAATTACTGTTAAGTGCTCTTGGCGTTCAGGTAGCATGACAAGCTGTACTCATGTATTTGATGTCCTCTGTTCTTCCTTGCTCGTTAAACACAGAAACTACACACTATTCTACTTGATATGATGACTAATTCCTCCTATTTTTCCTCATTTGTTCTACATCCACTTCCATAAATATAACACTGGCAGTCATAACTGCCAAAAAGGAAAAGAATCTATTATTTATTATTGTCATCAAGCCAAATAGCTGTACAAACTAAATTAATTTACCTTTCCGCATCAGTCTTCGAACCAATAAGGAACCTAAAATGTAAAATATATTTTCAGTCACAAATTGGACTAATACCCCATATTTTTATAATCACAAGGCTTCAAACAAATGGTAGAGCTGTGTTTTTTTCATACCTGCTCAAAATACAAATGATAATGTATCCATTCAATGGACTGTGTATCATTCAGTACTTGAAATACACACTTGACTTGCTAACTATATATAAACATACACACATGATCTAATATGGTCTCCTTTAACAGTAAATTACCTACAAAGCAAAAGGCAGAATATGGAAGTTTTGGATTTTATATTTAGAAAAAAAATTGTGAGTAACTGCTACAGAATTATTAGTGTAAAAAAATACAAAGGAAAAGTTACGTACAAATCAATAACATAACAATACACTCAGACTGAAATACAACTGTCCTGAGGGGATGTCAAAAACAGCCCTATGCATAATATTTTAAGAAGTATTCAGTTTCCATTGTTTGATTTCACTTATGCCAAGTCCAATTCCTGTGATTTTCCAGACCTCCTAAATAAGTATGTCTCTTTTACGAAACACTAACAACTTGCAAGCTTACTACTACTTTCTTTAACTTTACAGAACTTCCTCTTTCTTCAGCTCTAAAAATAAAAAAAAATTAAACAAAAAATTATTTTATTGAACAACAAAAATGTTTACTTCCCCTTTCATTTCATATGGCAATGTGCTAATGTGGAGTTACCCAAGTTTTGATGAACTTTAATTGTCAATGTCTTAGCAATTATTTCCAAAACCCTCCAGGCATCTAACACCTCTAAATTAATTTAATTCCCAGCCTTATTACACAACTCTAAGCTAGAACTCTTGTTCCAGGAAAATCAGTACTAAGTATGTGTGCAAGTTTTGGCTGGCGTAGAGGTAATTTTCTCCATGGTAGCTGACACAGGGGCTGTTTTGGATTTGTGCTGAAAAGTGTTAGTAACACACAGGTGTTTTAGCTATTCCTAAGCAGTACCTACAAAGGTGTTTCCTGTCTCTCATGAGGAAAAGGGCTGTGAGTGCACAAGAAACTGGGAAGTGATACTACAAGGACAGTGGACCCCAAGCGACCAAAGGAGGGGATATTCCATACCATGTGGCATTGTGCTCCGCATATAAAGCCAGGGCAAAAAGGAAGAGATGGCTGGGAGGAGCACTTAGAGTGAAGAACTTTGTCTTTCCAAGTAACCTTTAGCTGTGATGGGGCCCCGGCCTCCTGGAGACAGCCAAACACCTGCCTGCCCATGGGAAGTGGTGAATGAATTCCTTGTTCTGCTTTGCTTGCATGTGTGGGTTTTTCCTTTAGCTATTTAACTGTCTTTGTCTCAACCCACATGGTTCCTCACTTTTACCCTTGTGATTCTTACCCCCATCTCACCAGGAAGGCTGGGGGAGGAGGGGCGTGAGTGCTTGCATAGTGCTTAATTGCCAGCTGGGATTATAACCACAACAGTATGGAAACAGTAAATACCCCTCAAGTCTAGGGATAAAATATTTTTAATACTCAGGATGTTTTACAATTTTCATAAAAAATAAGAGAATGATTACATATTAGAAGATAAAAAAAACTTTAATTAGTAGAACTAAAAAGTTTGCTCAGCCTCATTGCTCCTTGCCTTACTGAAATTTATAGGCTCTACTCTGTTGCACAGATTCCTCTACACAAATAATCTGGTACACACAACAAAAAGAGCTGAGAATAGAGAATGTTTGTAGAACTGCAGCCAAAACCAGCATATTCCAAACAATTCAAAATTATGAAGCTTCTCAGAAGCTCACATTTTTCTTAATACATTTAGTTTAATTTGATACAAGAGTAAACAGAATATAGTCAAGTCTTACACTTTCATAGTATCAGGCAAATTTTGAGAACAATCAAAATTCTGAGTATCACCAAAAACGAGTGCAACAACGTCTCATGGTTTCTCTGCAATTTGCATGACTGGACTTGCTGGTGGTCTTATTTTCCCCCCTCAATGCAACTTTAATGTAAAAGCATGTACAAATTTAACATAAAAGTACATTTGAGATATGATGGTTGCTTGCACACGTTTTTTTTTGTTAAAAAATCTTAAATCAGATCACTAGCTATGGAGTATATTTATGACTGAAAATGTAAGTAATGTTTTCCTGCACCTATTGTATCACAGCACAGTTTAAAAAAGAACATGTAACTTACTGTGACGGAGTTAATAGGTTGTCATTTTCCTCATCACCTTTGAGCGTCTGAATTTTACCATAGTACAAGGGATTGCCAAGCGACTGAAAAATGGTCAGTTTTGTTTTTTGAAGCTGATTACCAACTTCACATTCAAACACATAATCATCCTTCATTTCCTAAAAAGACAGGAGAAAATAACCTACTAAATCTTGAACAAATGTTAGCCAAAACAGTGAGTAAAACAGACCAGCTCTATATACAATACAGAGTAAGAAACATTCTATAAATAACTCTACAACTAAGAAACACTGTATAAGAAGGGGTGCATTATCTAAAATGAAAGTGATTCCAGAAGAAGTTATCTAACAGGATGAGAAGAAAAAGAGTTTATCATCTCTTAAAAATACAAAGATATTGCAAACCTCAAACAATCATGTTACACATGGAAAGGCAGACTGGGTAAACATATATAGAAACAGTTTTATATGACTTATGACAATGCAAAAAAAACATTCAGAGTGAAAAGTGAAATGCTGGAGCTGAAGATTAAGTTCTATGGAAAGTATAACTTTTTTTGAATATGAAACTACAAAGACTGCTATTAATAAAGATACTATTTTGCTTTGAAATTATAAAAAAAAATAAAAATCAATCAACTATTTACATCTGATTATATTAAATTACTACTTCTTACCAAATTACATAGTTTGTGCCAAAAATCTTAAGGTTCAACTTAAAGATTGTAGAAAGAGCTTTTTGAAAAAGGCATGTAATATTAGCCTCTTTCAAAATTTAACATTTTGATTTCAATAATGCTCTTTTTCATCAGCCCTTGAGTGTAGGATTAGAAAGCAATTTGTTGTGCAGAGTACTGCTCCATGTAAATTATTATCCTTTCTTTACTACAAGCTGTTTTTCCTTGTATTTCTGGAAAATCTGAAAAATCAGACCGATCACATGCTTGCTTTACGGTATAAAATTGCAATTATCTCTGGTAATCCTCCCATGTCTGTGTAACACATGGAAGATTAATTAAATGGGGGGGGGGAAGATTATTCCACATTATATTGATTTTGTTGAAATACGAGGCATTTTAACTAGAGACAATGAAGTTTGGCCAAGGGTCTAAACTACTCACGTGTGCTGGCCAGACAGTCGGTTGTGAGTCATCAGACTTGATAGACTTTTCCACTTTGGCATATTTTTCCACCTTAAAGAAAACAGATCAGAAAAGAAAGCATCCCCTGCATTACGTATTCACAGAAACTTAACTGAACAACCTTCAAAACTTTACATTTATAGTGTTACACCATATTGTTATGCTAAACTTAACAAAAGAATGAAACATGGTTTCAGACTACGGATTGAAATAATTACTTGCAATGTGGCATGATTAAGCAATTTCACAATACCAGTAATTCCTAAAGCCTCTGATTAAGTCAGGTACAACAGAGTTGTAAGTCAAAAGAGATGAGGTTTGTTTTGCAGAAACTTACACCATCATTTCACGTGTAATTTGCATTCTTGCCAGCCTTATGATGTCAAAAGCTAAAGTCTTGTCTAGTCTACAGTCTTTTAGAAGACTCAGTATACTAGAGAAGACTCATGGAAAGGGACCTGGGGGTCCTGGTTGACATCGAGTGAAATATGCGTCAGCAGTGCCCTGGCAGCCAGGAGTGACAGCCCTGTCCTGGGGGGCATCAGGCACAGCATCCCCTGCTGGGCAAGGGAGGGGATTGTCCCGCTCTGCTCTGCACTGGGGTGGCCTCACCTCGAGTGCTGTGTGCTTTTTTGGGTGCCAAAATGTAAGAAAGATATAAAGCTACTAGAAAGTGTTCAAAGAAGGGCCATGAGGATGGTGAAGGTCCTTGAGTATGAGCCATATGAGGAGTGGCTGAGGTCACTTGGTCTATTCAGGAGACTGAGGGGAGACCTCAATGCAGTTAAAACTTCCTTGTGAGGGGAGGCAGAGGGGCAGGCACTGATCTCTTCTCTGTGATGACCAGTGACAGGACTCAAGAGAATGGCGTGAAGGGAGGTTTAGGTTGGATATTAGGAAAAGGTTTTTCACCCAGAGGGTGGCTGGGCACTGAACAGGATCCCCAGGGAAGTGGTCACAGCACCAAACCTGACAGAATTCAAGAACCATTTGGATAAGACACATGGTGTAATTTCTGGGGCTGTCCTGTCCTGCAGGACTTGATGATCCTTGTAGTCCCTTTCAACTCAGGATATTCTATGAGTCCCTTCTGTACACTAGTAGTGCGTGTTTTGGCAGTGCCAGAAACTAAGAATATGAGTGTCCCTGAGAGAAGAATGCACACAGAGTGAAAAAAGAACTCTCAACTAGAATCCTCTGTATAAAATCTAGAACTCCTCAAAACATTAAAGTTCCATAGTATAACATATCAAAAGAGAGGAATTTCTACCAAGATGAAAAGTGACTCATTTTTAAATAACCTACCAACCTCATAATGCTTTTCTGGTTTTTATACTATCAGACAACTTCAAATAGACGTGCTCATTGAGCCCCCAGAACAATACTAACAATTTGTTTGTACTGATTACTTCATCCAAACTATTCTGTTACAATTGTAACACATTACAGTGTGGTTTAACTTCTGTTTATATGTTATAGTAGAGAAAAGTAATTGTAAATGCTAAACTCACTCCCATTTTTTAAAGGTCATTCTTTGATACTGGTTACTTCTTAGACACTTCTTAATACAATTTGTAATAATTGTGCATTATACATAACAAGTGGCAGTCTTACATCTACTTCTGAAGGAGCAGTCAAGTAGCAAGGGTTCTGTTTCCACATATCTACGCACTGGAAGATGAAAAAGCAGGATTAATACATTAAATACTTTAATTAAATAGTTAGAAGTATATTAAATTACTTTTCAGAACACTTACATTTCCAGCTTTTGAAATTTTGAGGTCATATTGCTGGGCTGCTTTCCTCTCCTTCCTTTTCTGTAAGTAATCAAGTAGTCTGAGCTGAGGTGGAGTTGAATAGTGAGCTACTTCCTGCTGTCTGTTCAGAGAGGACCTTGAGTACCTTTTGAAGCACCTATGGCAAAACGACACATAAGCTTGTAAAACCATCAACATTAAATTCTCCACTGTCTGTGTACAAACCCAAAAATATTCAGGGAACTGCTACTTAAATTAAGACTAATAGATTTTTAAATACTGATTTGCAATTGCTTTTCTGGATTATACTGTCAAACTCCAAATCTTGCTTTCACATTTATAAAATATACTAGTATTCTGTTCATGTGTCTCAGTACTAAGAATGGGGTAATTTTTTAAATGCTAATTTAAGTACATCATCAAAATGTGTAATGAAGAAGTTGCCAAGCTTAAAATATTTGTATATTGTCATAGATTTCAGTTCCATAAAAAAATCTTCGTACTACTTATGTAACTATAAAGTTATAAAGACAATAAGGAGCCTCTAGGTTTTGTTTCATGACAAACTTGTGGGTACAGTAATGCTGTTCTGGGCATTCATTTAACACCTTTGCCTACTTTTCTAGTGGAATATTTGTTGACAACCAAGCTTTAATTTCAAGGACAGCTTGATCAATTTCACTATTTATATTTTTTTAAAAATTACCACTAGATTGTCACTAGCATAGTACTTCTATGCAAATCTAGTTTTAAATATTTCAGTAATTGTGACAGACCATTGGTACATTTCCCTCCTACAGAGTGAATGCATCATGAACCATCTTAAGCTTTTGTGGAAATAACACACCCAACAATGCACGAAAGTGAAACAATTTCCACTTTTTGTACATAGTGCATTCTATGTACTAAGATTCTAATATGCTTACACGTTTGTTTAACATACAAATAATTCCCTTTATTTCCTCATTCAGGGGTAAACTTTCACATAGCTTTTAGCAAATCAGAGACCAATATGCAACATATCCATTTATACATTTTACATTACTGAGCTGCCACAATTCAGCTTACACATAAATTAAGCAAACCCCCCCCAAAAATCCAAACTGCAATATAACAGACTATGTTACAAAAATATGTATCTCCTAGTAACTGAAATATAGTACAATACCGAGCACTTAAAAATACGATATAATTTCTTGACTGTTTCCCACACATTCCTATTTAAGTAAGTGTTACATATGAGGAACTAAATTTTCACATAAAGCATTACTTATATTTTTCTTTGAAAACATGTTTCATATTGAAAACTACCGTTTCATGGGGCGAGTGTTCATCTTCTGCTTGTTGTACAGGAGTCTGTTTGTAGTACAGGTCACTGCTATTGAAGGATCAAGACACAAAGGCTCTGCTGTAGCCAAAATAAGTTGGCTCTCAAGTAGGAGTTTGTCCTCCTGTAATATACACAGCTATTAATAAATATAAAAATATGAAAACTTTTACACAAGTTACTATATACCTATGCATGTGGACATTATCTTAAAAAAACCTGAAAAAAATTATTAAACAAATAAAACATTTTAATAAATCTGCATTTTGTTGTGTATTTAGGACATCACTGTAAGGTTTTTAAATAACCTCTAACCCACCTGTGTCCATTTGTGGTTGTCACTTGTTATAGAATGCACATCACAAATTAAAGTCTGAGGAAAAAGACATAATGGTGATTAGCCTTTAAGTGAATAATAGGATTTCTTAACATATGTCCAGTAACGGTGCATATCCAGTCTCAGAACTACAGTCACACTGAGAAATTACTTAAGCCTCTTCTTTACCTGCATTGTAGGTCGCAAAAGAATGTGCTTGCTTTGGTATGATGGAGATTTCATGTTACCAGACTGCCTATAGTCACGTATTTCTGCTATGACACATCCACAATGGAAAATATTAACCTGGTTGAAAGAAAAACACCAACTTTTGAATAATCTTTCTCTGCCTCTAAAAAGAAGTTTCTTATATAACATATAAAACTCAGTAAAACTATGAATAAAACTAAGTTTTTCAGACCAGTGGTCTTTACTAAGTACCTAGATATATCTAAAATACAAGCTTCAAACACAGTGTTTCATATGCCAGCAATGCAGCTGTAAGAAACTGCCACAGCAAACATTCCATGACAAAGAACACAGGACATTTTGCTAAAGCAGAGTTGAAGATGTTTCACAGCCTTAATTATAGTGATCTCTCATCTCTTTCTCCTCAGTATTTACTACTTTTTACCCATATATTGATAAAATATTTATTTGGGGCATTAAATACTACAGTTTCATATGCACAAGTGTTTTATGTCTCGTGCTTAGAATCACCTAGGTGAAGAACTTAAAAAAATCAAGGTCTATCGGGTTACAAAATGTAAGTTCTTTTAGAAAACAAAACTTCCAAACCTGAGATTTTTCCAAAAGATCAACCAAAATAGGTGGTAGTTCCTCTGCATCCAAATATTCAAGCAGCTCTCCTTCCTCATAAGGCAGACGAATGGTCTCAGAATCTAATTTTAAATAAAACAGATTTGCATTTCAAGTTCAAACATTAACAATGAGAAATCTAAAATAAACTTGGCACAGGAAAAAACAGGGTTGGCAGAAACCAATCCAGAGAGACCATTATTTTGCATAGTATTAATTTTTACATCCATTTGTGTTCCCAGAGTTTTATTTTGCTCTTACTATGCTAGCTTTTGCTCCCAGGTGACATAATGTATGCTCTTACGGCACATGACAGTACAAATGGCATGAAGATGCCACCAAACTGGAACACAAATGCCTTTACATAGACCTAGATGTGGGAAGCAGTGAAAGAAACAATTTGACAGAAGGAATCTGAAGTGAGAGAAACTTGGATATGCAGCTCCCAAAACTAAGGGTAAATAAAGAGAATGGAAGGCTATCAAAAAGACTTCTATTTAAAGATTTATGCTGTAGATAAACAGCTCAGAGCTTTATATAAATTTTTAGTTCAAGTATAGTTGGCTTTGCTCCCTCCCCCCATCCACCCCCAGAATTATGTTGGAAATGAAACATTTAAATGTAAGCAACAACACATTCTAACAATTTATACAGTATTCAGAGTATTTTTAAAAATTCAAGAGAAAAATATTACCTGAACCATTTTTTCCCCTGAGCATCAGTGAATAACCCTCGTTTCCTGGATAGAGGTTCACCACCAGACATGACAACGTCTCCTGCATAACCAGTTTCTCAAGTAAATTCACATTTCGCCTCAGCTTCTGCTTTAAAAGTAAACATTGCTCATGAACATAATACTGTGAAATAATTAGTAGAAATAAAAACAATTGCTAGAGTATGATTTAGATTAATGACAAATTATACATCTAAACGAGCCCAGTTAAATTTATTTGTACTATATTCAGCAGAGTAAAAATGTTATGTGTTATCACACATTCTTATATACACAGATTTTTGTAAAAAAATCCCACTCATTTAAATTACAAACCCCAGAACTGCAAATCCACAGACAAGAGAGTTAATAAGAATAACCCTATGCTACAATGTTGTAAATGTACAGTGCACCATTATTTGTATCATTTCTGTGAACATCATCAATCCAGTACAACTTGTTTTATAACAACAGCAAAATATTTAGTACTTTCAGATATTCCTAAAAGAAGGTATTTTTCTCCAGGATTAAAATAATGAATTGGAGCATTTGGAAGCTTTCTTAATTGCATTTTCTTGTCTGTATTTGCTGAAATTTGATCCAGCAGCTGCAGACACTATTTCCTTATTTAACTGTAAGAACTATGTTTTCAATGTATAACAGATTTTTGTAATTACTTGGTGCGCTTCTGAGATCCCATATACATCCTACAAATTGAAACATTTGAAATCCCCTTAGAACTTAAGACAATGAATTCTAAACCTCGGATAATTTTACAGCTTCTGGCTGTAGGCCATATTTCATCTCTGAATACCAGCTCTGGGTACAACCATTAACTGGGAGTTAACCGGAGCGCTCATTTGTGTTCTCATTCATTTTTACTTCCTTGAAAGCAACAATACAGCAGATTCCACAGCTTGTTCTTTTTGTTCCATTTGGCATTCAGAGTTTAGCAAAGTAATTTGTGCCTTTTACCCCTTATATTTAGCATTGATAATAGTTTCAGCCTCTTTGCTTATGTTATGAAAAATTTCACAAAACTGCTTAGTTTACCAGCAGTTGGAGAAATAAATCTGATATTACAACAAAATTACAGGGTCTAAAATATCATCCACATTTCTACCATGGCAGTCATACTAAGGAACTGACTGTGAAACAGTGATAGTGACAATGCACATGGCATCGACAGTGGCCCTGAACTCGAACACCAGTGCCTTTGGTGACACAGAATTAAGACAGAATGAACAGGTCAGTTAAGCCAGTCTAGGCCCTACTATTATTATGCAGTCTTGTCTTTAGGTACTTACTACACTAAGAAGAGTCTATCCTTCTTTTAACAAAGAAATAAGTAAAATTTAAAGAAAAAGGTATTCTGAACTTGCCTGTTCAGACAGAAATGAAAAGCTTCTCAGCAATTTCCACTTACCTTTATCTCAGGCTCTTTTTCACATTCTTCTATATATAAATCATAGAGTTTTTGAAATACAGATTTTCTGAAATTAAAAAGCTCAGCATGTAACCAAAATTAAACCAAAGAAATTCGATTTAAAAATTAAGTACTGAAACTCTTAGTACCTTCCACTGGATAAATATTTTCGTTTGGGGGGTCTCTGACGGGCACTTTCAATGATATACTGAAAGAGAAAAGTAAACAAAAAACCCAGCATCTATTACAAAGAAATTTAATTCTAGTTACCACACGACTTTAGATCATTACTAGACAGGATTATATGCATACAGAATGTAATTAACAGTTATGGCAAATGACTGTTCCAAAAGTGTACTAAACACAATCTGGTTTATGTTACAGTCATCAACAAGAGCACAGCTCAATTTAGCTGTCAAACACAGCATTTCATGGCTATGGCATCGGTTACACGAGAGGTCTTGATTCTATACTCGCGTCTTATAATTACAGTAGTAACTATAACTACTACAATACTGTACTTAATTAACACTACTGAAGTTAATGTGGTTGACATGCAAAGGTACAACCAAATTTATGCACACTGGCTCAACATCCACAAATCAAGTACTCTTCAACAAGATAATTTCCGAAAGTTGAGCTCTCACTTTGTCTTTTGAATTTACATTAGTTTTCTCTGTAGAGCTGTGCACTATAAATACAATTTATGTACGTTAAGCATTCAAATTAAAAAATAACAAGAAAGATATCCTCCATTAAACGTAATTTATATTCCAACAAGGTTTTTCCTTGTCTCTGTT
The DNA here is from genome assembly GCA_013400915.1 of Pardalotus punctatus. Lineage (NCBI taxonomy): Eukaryota > Metazoa > Chordata > Aves > Passeriformes > Pardalotidae > Pardalotus > Pardalotus punctatus. The sequence continues at coordinate 471,193 of VZTX01007745.1, read as the reverse complement.
GTTTGAAGTATTTTGATTAACAGCTTAGTTCAGAATTTCCTTGAAAAGAGGTTCTCCTGCAGGAACACATATTTCCCATAACAGGGTTCAAGGTAACTGTTTTATCAGATGCCAGCATGAAAGAACATGAATGTGAAGGCACTTGCTGCTTCATTCTCACAGGGCTATCCTTAAAAACACAAACAGGATTTTACCATATATTTCTGCCAGGTGTCTCTGTAGAGCCCTGCTTATTTCACAGCACACAGATTTGCTGTTTTAAAAGGGGAAAGATCAAGTCTTGCACAGTCTATCACCATCCCACTTGATGATGTTCTCAGTACAATGGGTAAGAGACGAAATACATGACAGCAATTTCGATGAGAATTTTGCAAACTCAGTGTTCCATGTGTAGGTGATTACACACATATCTATTTACATAACGTGATTTTCCACTGCTTTTCAGAAGAAATAAAAAATAGCTGTTGTATTTTTATAACTGTGAGACCAGTATATTACCTGCAAACAAGTAATTTAGCTGCTTCTTACCTCAGCACGATCCAATGCCAGTTCTAAAGCTTGTTGCTGCAAGAATCACAAAGGTTTTTTTTCAGAAACTACGTAACTTGTTTAAACATCCACATACATCAAGAGCACCCCAAAAACTCTACTACTACTGACATGAATTTATAATTAGAAGATGGCCTGAAAAATTCTTTGGCACATACTAAAATTAGCAGTTAAAACCTCATGTAACTGCCTTGCAAGGTCTGGCTAAATTGTGAAGCCTTAGAACAGTGAAAGGCAATTAGAATTAAAAGCAGGAATAGAAATTATACCCAGCAAAACCAGTAACAAATACTAACCAAAACAATGAGCGATGACAACTAGAAAACCTGATCTCCTTTGTTAAGATGATCACTAACTCAGCAGAAAGAATAGGCCAAAATATCCCTGAACAGATGTCCAAGAAGAAATAGATACTGGTGCCCAAGTACTGGTACAGTTATTTTTCAGAAAATGTAAACAAAGATCTGGTGCTCAGAACATTACTTCTGCTTATAATACAATTTAAGAAGTGTTCCTTATGACATAGTTAGGCGGCCAGGAAACAAAACCAGCTTCTAGTCCAGATTTCCCCCAAGGCAGGCTTAAAAGTCTGCCCAACCCTATGAAACATGGCAAAATCTGTTAACAGCTTCTCAATACCCTTTAGCATAGTATACTCGACACCATTTATTTTAATGAATTAACTCCTTTGGAATGTCTTTTAGTTCAGTACACCTGCAGTTAATATACCTTTATTTCAAAAAGAGCAAACAGCTACATAGATAGAGTTACGAGTTCTTAAACTAAAATTTGACAAGTATTTCAAAGCAGACTAAACAAGCACCAGTGTCAAAAACCCCAAGAAAGTCTTCCTTGACTCCTGATGTTCCTTCTCTGGCACTCACTTAAGCTCTGACACCTCCTTTGCATGGGAATGACATGCAGCTGCTAATGAACAAGACAATGAAACTGATTCGGGGCAGGGAGGAAAGAGAGGACAATATTAAGAACCAAAGCGTTGTAGGAGAATGCAATGGGCTTGATTCATCTCCAGGGAAGTCCAGAGAAGCAATGCATTCACTTCAGTGGCAGCTGGACAAAGTCCTTAGGAATGTACGCGTGACAAGCTCTAATATTCAGTAAGGTTTGGAAACATTTGGAATAGGTACCTCTTCCCACATATATTTGTCCTATTTCCTCAGTTTAAACCATCCCTATCAGCTAGTCCTGAAAGCAAATACCTTTACTCGAGCCTTAAGGAACAGAAGACACATGAGCCATGTCCAATCCAAGGTTGCAACAATTATTACATAGATAATGCATATCTTATTAGAACTCAGTGAGGAAAAACATACTACACAACAACAAAGGAACAACAAAGAAATATACAACAAAAACACTGATATAATGTATCTAAAACAAAATTTCTTACCTGTACATGAACAAAAGACCTACTTACTGTGCTACTGCATGGTAAAACCTGCCACAATAGAACATTTAAGTTTTCAAGTGTCTAGGTATTTTTATGAAAATGTCAAATACTCATGCATTCTATATAAGTAGATAAACAGATCTTCAGTGCCTATATCTAGTGGATAGCAGGATGATTTCAGATATTCAATTCACTGAGTGCTCAACATTAGGTAAAAATCCATGGCAATAGTAGCACCTGTGAATACAAGAATACTATGTAGAAGCAGGATTTATATGCACCCAACTTCCTGCCACCACTCGCTGACTGAAAACACACCACTAGCTTGATATGGCAACTCCTATGATGCACTGGCGAGTGAGTAACTGTTTAGAAGTATTCACAAGCTATGAAGGAAGACATTCCTAAAAAAGGAAATAGCAGAATTCAGCAGTGACAAGCAAATTATTTTTTAAAGAAAATGTCAAATATTAGTGGCATCCTCCTCATCAGCCAGACAGCTACCAGACTAGAGCAAAAAGATCTGAAAATATGTGTGAATCCTAACTTACCATTGTAGTTGAAGCCATGTGGCCAAATGACAAAAGAAGTACTTAAGGAGTTTCGCGCAGCAGGCAAAGAATCATATTTGACGGTCAGACCCGGGGTACTGAAAACAAAAAATTAAAGGAGAAAAAAAATACCACAAAGAAACTAAATGAGTGTTTTAATTAAATGCAACATTTTTGGTGGTTAATTGTACTTAAATCTCATTTGCATGGTTTCCTCCAAAAGCAGGAACAGGAGTTCCATTTGCTGCTAGTGCAGAGGTTCTCACTCCAATGACTACTACTACTTTTCACAATCATTTTACATTAGTTTTATTAAATAGTAAAGCAAAAAGTATGTACATATTCTCTTCTCTACTACAGCAGTCTATCTAAACTATCCCAAATGTCGCATCCTCAGATGCACAGGAAGCTAAAACACTTAGTGACAAGCACAGTGTTTAGTATGCCCCATCAGTTCTTTTGCTTTGCTTTTGAGGTCTTATTCCATAGCCAACACCTCCACTAGCGGTGTCTTCTAGCATTGTTCGGTTTAATACTGACTCACAGCAAGCTGTCAATCAAGAAATGAAAAAAAATTAGCTGCCACCGCCTCCGCGGACCCGCCGGGGAGGAGAGCGAGCGACGCAGCCACCGACGGCAAAGCCGGCCGGGAAGGGCCGGGCCGGGCCAAGCCAAGGGCGCNGACGGGAGTGGGGGGCCTGAGGGACAAGGCTAGGGGCCGAGGCGTCCGGGGGGTTTAGTGGTAGTAAAGAGCCTGGACAGCGCTGCAAGCCAAAGGTATAATGCCATTGTGAAGGTCGGGATAGGCTTCCGTGTGCTCCAGGAGTGCTGTAAGAATATTTGAAGGGTTTTGGTGTGTCCAGCTCCTGGCCTTGCATGGTGCCATCCCCAAGAGTCCCACCTGTGCCTCAGAGCGTTGTCCAAACACTTCTTGAGCTCTGTCAGGCTTCTGTGACCGCTTCCCTGAGGAGCCCATGGGCCTACAGAGCCCATGGGCATCCATTCTCTTAAGTATTTCCAAGCTCTGCCAGGCACACCAACGCATTGCACATACTGTCCCTGGGCACAGCACTTACATGACTTGTAGCATGTTTTTCCCAGACCTTTCTAGCACTCCTGGCTGAGTCATAATTTATTTGTTCACAGCAATGAGCAAATGTGTTACTCTGTGATCCAGCAGCCAGTCCTATAGGAAAAACCACACCTAACACCACCCTTCAATGGCTTTGTTAACCTGTGGTGCTGACATGTCCTTGGAAGGGGTGACTTGAAAACTCAAGAAAATTTGGACACTGGGAGCTCCAGGTAGCTCTGGATAGAGTGAAGTGCTTCCTGTAGGACTACCCAGGTATGCAGTCTTGGTGCTCGCACTTCTTTGGTTTCAGCAGTGGATTCTTAGTAGCCCTTCTGTGTCTCACAGCCCAGCCAAAACTTTGGGAATCATAATTACTGGTGGTGCCTCGAGTCTCTCAGAGGTCCTCAGTGCATAGAATAAAAACATCTGATAAGATCAGTGTTCTTCAGCTGTGGGCATAAATATGTTGGACACCTAATTTCAGCAACTGGAAGGCTCCTATATTGATTTGTTAGGAGCCCATGTTGTTCTTGAACACCAGAGAAAAGATGACCAGAATCCCTTCCTGGTCCAGGAGCAGGTGGTAGTTCTTCCTTGACTCATCCAGGCACTAAATAGGTGCACGGTTCAACAGTTCAGCAGCTGTGTTTGATCCCGCTTTGAAGGTTCTTTGAGGACGCAGTGTGCCATCCTTTAATGTAAATTTTTCTAAACTTCTGTGGTATATGCCGTGGAGTACCAGAGTTGTGTAGCCATATTGATATCCCAGTACAAAATTGCAAAGCTGTTCTTCATTTTCCTGTGCTGTTTCAAAATTAAATGGCTTGCAGGCCTATGAATCTGAGTCAGATTTATATGCTCAGGCTGAGACAGTGATTCAAGTATGATCCCTCTCATTTGAGTACAAACATTAAAAAGAAATGACAGTATGCTATGAGTAGAAAGTGCTTCATTTGATTGAGACAGACTGTCAGCATGTGGGGCAAAAACTTAGGGCAAAGAGCCATGATCTCCTGAATTCTAATTCATTTACGTCATTGACTCTGTGTGGGCAGTTATAAATCCCTGTGGTAACATTTCCTACCTTGGTTATGTGCATCTGTATTTAGGACTTAAATGCTTTGCAGACATGCAGAAGCCCCATAGCTTCCATTTATTTTTAATGTTATATACACCATGTCAGGTATAGCCATCCATTCTTTTGTAGGCAGATATTTCTAATTCTAAACTTCTATTTAAATAGAAGTTTAGAGGACTGGCAAATGTAGCACAAAACCTGAGGGAGATCTGTGTTCTTCAGCTGGAGATGTTACCCCTGTCTTAGCCTGCTGGTGGTCAACCAGATCACTCCCTTGGGACTTCTTGGCTGCATTGAAGAGTTCCTCTGAAGATGGAAGCATTAATACATAGAGGCACTTGGAAATATCTATCTCCTTTTCGAATGGAGCCTTTCTGCGAGAGTTGTTTTGAGATGCTTAGCAGAAACACCTTAAAAACATCCTCGATTTTCAGAATTTTCTGACTTAACATTTAAGGATTTAGGCATCTTTTTTGAGTGTCTGAACTATTACTAAAGAAATTGATTTATGATTGCAAATTACCTATGATTTCTATGAGACAACTGTAACACTTGAAGCTACTCCGTTTCAATCATGTATTATTTTGAATATTTTCTTCTGATTGAAGTTGCAGTGAAGGTACCTAAAGCTGGACTATCCTACAGCCATTGCAGGACATTGTGAAACCTTAGGAGGATGATCAGGGAATTCACACTACAGATGTATGGAACACCTGGAGACAATCTCTGTTCCATGAATTCTTCAACATCTCAGTTTTGCTCTACCCTGAACTTATTTGCACCTCTAACACTTTACTTCTGAGTCTTACATAAAAGACTGTCTCACTCCTACCATCAGGGAGGAGACATTAAAGAGGAGCAGGATGGGCAACCTGGCCCAGAATGTTTAATTCCTATCCCTTCTTCTATTGCTCCTCACTGGTTTGAGAGTTCCTAATGGACACTGCAAAAACTGTTCAATTGGAGATGAAGTGGGTAAAGACTTGCTTGTATTTCTGTCCACAGAAATGTGGATATCAGAGAATGAATTTAGAGGTAACAATCCTTTCAGGATAGCAACTAAAGCAAGAAGATTTAATAGCAGATGGTAAATTTGAAATATCACGAGCCACACAGAGTAAGACAGAGGCTGAGGTTACTAGGACTGATTTTTAGATACAGTTTTTCTGTTTTCTTGAGAAAGTCAGGGAGAAGGAAACAAAACCTGAGATGGACAGTGGTTGGAGTAGATCAACTCCCTGATAGTCTGGAGGCAGGCAAGGCAGCATTAACTTGGGCCTGAGGAGGTTTTGCAATCCAACTTGTACTTTATGTGGGAGGGCCACTCTGGCTGGTCCTTTTCTTGTCCTGGGTTTACATAGAAACCATTATGAGAATGCCAAAGCATGCTTCTAAATAATTAATGTCTCATGATGCTAGGTCAATCTGTTGTTTGCATTTGGAATTGGGAGAGGTGTCATATTCTTTCCAAGAGCCAGGGAACCTGTGGTTGGAGGAGTTTGGCACTGAAGGCATTTTAAGGAGAACTTAGGGCAATACAGATACAGCCAAAAAAATTTAAGTGTGAGTTTATGATGCCAAACTTACCTAGCTTGCTAGCATATGAAAGGAGGCTTACAATGAAACCATTATATTTAGTGTATTTCAGGGAAGAGAATTTTGTCCAGTTGATCCAACATGACCAGTCAAAGCAGTCAACTAAACAGTGAGGTTTCCATGGCAAACCATAGTGGAACAATAAAACAAGGCCCTCTAATTAACACAATGATGACTGAATGCAAGAATCTCAGTGTAATAAAGTTTAGGGCAGCCTCAGGATCCCTAGGAATTTTTTGTCAAATTATTCTTATTTGGAAAAATATGATATATGTGCTTTGATTATGAACAAAATTAATGTAGATATTAAATTAATTCATCTGTAATAAGGATGGAAGTAGGATGTTTTCTTCTCCTTAAAAGATTAAAAAGCACATCTTTTATTGAACTGCTTCTGTAATGAATAGGCAAAGAAATGTACTATTTCTACAAAATTAATTTTCGAATGGGCTGCTCTGACTGAGTATTCCAGGCTTCATAACTAACAGGTTTGTTGGCCTTCTCCTTCAGTACTCAGAATGTGGAAAACATATCTGCATATTTGCATTTTGAACTTCTACAGGTGATGTGAAAGTGCAGCTTATTTGTCACTCTTCAGAAGAGGTAACTTTGTTCAATTAAAAAAAAAAATTATTACTTTTATTATTATTATTAGTATTATTAATTCCAGTAATGACATCCTTGTTATGTTCTGTCCATCTAGTTTGGTCTCATTCCCCTTTGTTTATAGCAAATCAGAACAACATTATGTACATTAATGTAGGTACATAGTGTGACTAAGAGAATCAACTGTATGAGTGCTTTCATGAGGACTTCTGTGCTGGAGACTGTAGGACATGTAGGAAAGAGCATGCAGAGTGTCTGTGGCTATCCTGTTAAGGCTGTCTATGCTTCATTTATGCTGTGTCAGAAATTTGAAAGAGACAGCCCATGTTCCCATCACTTTGTGTCTTTCTTTGACCTTCTAGATGAAGACAGCTGAATTAAGTGTTGTCTCTTGCTTATTTTTCTGCAGTCTTTATGTGGAAGCCTCCCATACTTAATTGAAAAATCATTGCAGTAATCTTTTCAGAGCTCTGAATTTAATTTTCACTGGGACAAAAATAACAGGAAACCTAAGATCCTCAGTCTTTGAGTAACTGGAGTGTGTCATGCAAGTGTTAAATTTTTATTGAATGTAATAGAGGTTCATAAACCTTTGCAGCAATCAGGTCTTAATCTAATTCTTAGATTGTAGAAAAATTGGAATGTACTTATCCCTAACCTGTCCTACTTGTTTTTCTGAATCCAGTCATCTTGGTCTGAAGGTAAGTTAAGAAAAAAATGATAAGTCAAGCAAACTGTGCAGATAGCTAAGAGACTAATAATGGGGTTTACTTAATACAGAGCTCCCAATGGGAATGAGCAGTCATCTGCTGAGAATCAAAACACCTCATCAATCAGATGGATGTTGGCATAAGGCAAACACAGTACTGCTGTTAGCCTGTGATTAATTTTCATCAGTTTAATAAAACAGCTATTCCTTGGCTGATTGCATGGCTTTGCTGGAACTTCTATATTTTCCAGATTTGAATGGTATTGTTATGAAACCAAGTTAGCGTGTTATCCTGCCTGCTAATACTGTTTCACTGAACCCACTAGAGGTCAGGGCTGTACTGCTAAGGTAAATAGTTAAAGTCAGCTAGGAAGAAATCTCTTAAAACGTTGCCAGAAGTAAAAATTATGTCAGAGACTTCTAAATTATGGAAATTTAGAATATGCTACATAATCCAGCTAATATTAAATAATATATTGTATTTACTACTGCTGAAGTAGGTCAGTTTGGCAGGTCCATGGTTATTATAAAATTATAGAGCAGTGACCAAAAATATCTGATCTGTTTTTTTAATTCATATATCTCTAAATTGCTGTTAAATTTCTATTGCAGTTTTAGTTCCAGCTTTGTGATTGCATTTTTACACTGTTTATCTAAGTGTCTACTTAAAGAAGATCAGAGAGGGGTATAAGGAATTTTTCTGAGTTCCATAGAACAAGGGTTAATTTGAGTCCTGTAACCTTCTTAGCAACATTTTAAAGGAATGGGTTACAGTACTAATGGTTTGTAATCCAAAGCATGGGCAAGGTCTTTGACATAGCATTTCACAAACAGTCCTGGGACTTTTGCACTTCACTTGCTGGTAATAAGAACTAATTTCATCTTGCTATGAATAACTAAAATACAGCACATGATCAGTATTTTGTTCATATTTTATTCAGCTCTTTAGTAGTGTCCCTTTTGTAAAATCCATTCAAGCTAAAGCAAAGAGAGCCACAAGACTCATGGCACACCTATACAAAGGCTTAACACACTGACTACGAGTGTATGTCAAAGCCAAGGGAAGGCAGATGGGGAGCTTCATATTGCTTCTGGTGTAAGAAAGAAAACAGTATTTTTTCTCCTGTATTGAATGTAAGCCTGAGGTGGCCAGCTCCACCTTGTGACAAGAACAGGAAACCTGAAAAGGTGAGAAAGTAGTATTCATCCAGACTGGCAGTGATGCTCATTCTTTTGCCATTGTTTGTTATGAGATCAGCGTCTGAAGTATCTGGGACATCTCTCTCAAGTGACCACACTTTAAACACACAGCACTCATTTGTCATTTTGATGTCTACGTGTATTATGAATGTGTGCCTGCAAGTGGGGGTGAACAACAGCAGCAGCAGCAGCAGCTCCTTGCTGTGCCTGTGGCATTGCAGGAGGGATGCATGCCTGCATATGGAGGGCTGGGGGTGCTGCAGGGATGGGCTGGGGCTGCTATAGAGGCACATGCAGTGGCATTGTGCTCCTGGCTTTGCTGGCATTCTACCAGCACAGTAGCCATATTGCCTTACCAGTAGTCAACAGATCTCAGATCAGGTTGACATGTGACATCTGGTATGTGTGGCTTTGGAGTAGTGAAGCTGCAAAAGCAGAGATTGAAGGGACTGTGGGAGGGTCAGAAGACTAAACATTAAAGTGAGAGCAAGCAATATGTTTGAAAGGTCTGATAGTATTTATTTTTGTTGTTTTTCAGAGGGTGAGACCTCCCTTCTTCCCTAAATTTTTGAAAAAGTCAATAATTTAAAACTTCACATATGCAGTTGTGTCTTTCTCCAGAATGACTAAGATTCTTTTGATGATAATTGGCTTAATTATTCTTTTGAAATCTCACGCTTACAGAATTAGATTTAATTTGAACAACAGAAGTTGTTATTATGTTTTTGAGCAGGTCTGATACAATATTTGCAGGAGAATGTAATGTGATGGGTTTGTACATTTTTTAATACTCCCTAACAAAGGAAATCCTCTTGGCTGTGTGCTGAGATTTGTTTTCAACTTGTCTTAGTGAACCAAAATTAGGAAAAGCAATGATGACTCTTCCAAATTTTTCACAATATTGTAAGATGGTGCAAAACAAACAACTCTGTCAGCAGGAAAGGTGGTATATATTGTGAATATTTGTTACTATAGACTTTATTGAACTTTTGCTGTAGCACGTTGACAGTCCGGGATAATTTAAATTTTTTTTTTTTTTTTTTTTTTTTTTTAACCCGGCCTGGATGAGCCATCCCATATCTCAGTATGAACAAACTGTGGTTTTGAAGTTGATTGCCTTTTGACTCTCACATTTTACTTTTTCCATGATAGTTTCTTTCAGGACACCCAGTTTAAGAAGAGTTACATAAGCAGTTATCCTACTACTTACACCAAAAATAGTATCAAGCATTGCTGCTATGTACTAGCCATGTAGATAGTGTAGTTGGTAGCCTCACCAATCTCATATACCTTCCTGCATGTCAGAAGCTTTCTGAAACTAATTTGGTTACCCAGTATTGGCAAAAGTTAGAGTAACGACGTAAAGAGTGAAGAATGACAATCTTTTTCACCACTGGGATGGGCTGGTAGCTTTTGATGGTCTCAGGCTGGATATCCAGAGCCAGTTCCCCACAGAGAACTTCAAAATGGCCCTCTGTATGGGGAAATTCTTCATCCATTGTTGGTCATCCCACTTGTAGCACAGTGTAGTCTTGCCAATGGGTGCCAAAGGTCTTTCAGGCCTTAGACTTTTCCTCTCTTAAAGGCAATGCATAGCAGGCTTATTGGACACTCTTATTTCAATTGGCCTTGGCAAGGACTTCTGGGCCTCAGTAACCATTTTGCTGCATTGGTGAACCCCAGGACAAGGTGTGGGATATGTGTGTTGTGGGTCCTTTGCTGACTAACAGTTTTGTTGTCCCCAGCCAAGAAGGCAAGCCTGAGAAAGCACAGAAGGCTGTCTGATAGGGGTAGAAGTAATAAAAAAATCAAAGCAGTTGGAGCTTTGGGAGCATGAGCATCTAGGGGCAGCATGTTAAGACACAGTGTGTTCAGCAACTGCCCATGGGAGAGCATCTGTGGGTCTGAAGTTGTTCACTGCGTGTGGCCTGTAGGACATGTAGAGAGGTATGTGGGCCACTTCAGAGCTCTGGGAAATGGATCCTGTTCACAAGTCTCTGCCATCTGCCTTGCATCTGGGCAAGGTCACTCTGCTTTGGAAGGTGGTGACTTTACCAGCCTGCATGCATACCATGATATGTCAGCTTGCTGAAGGGGGAAAGCAAGTGCTTTGGCATGCTTGTTTTCCTAGTGCAAACATATTGTAGTTATGTTAGGCAGAGCTAAGTACCTATGGATATTTCATGAGTGCCAGCATGCTGATTGGGAAATAATATACACTGCACTGTTGAAATTGTTGTAAACAGCAGTGTTGTTAATCATAACATTTCCCAGCTTTCTCTGCAGCAGGATCATTGCACAGGAATTCCTTTGAAGGTAAAGCCATGGTAACAAAACTAAGGCAACATCAGTCCTTGCTCTCAAAAGGTCATCAAAGATTAGATCTATGTTTATCAGTCCTTTTCCAGGAGTTTTTCCTCACTGTCTTCCATGTTCTTTTTCCCTATCTGGTTTGAAGAACCTTTTCTTAATAATGAAAAAGGGCCCAATTTAAATGGAGCTAACAAAAATAACTCTCATTTTCTCCATTCTTCCCTCATGCTGTCTTATGCTAGAAAAATACATTTTTCTGAACATCCTGGAGCTGTGGGGAAGGTATTCCCCAGGACAGCCGGAGTAGTATCTTTAATCACCCAAGAAAGGAGTTGATTTAAATGGCCGTCATACAGATCTTTGCTAATCACACTAATCATTGTGCAATGATGGAAAGAAGGATACTTCAATGTCCCTTTTGGAGAGATTGATACACTGCATGTGCTCTGAACTTGCCTCAAGAATTGAGCTCTTAAGGCAATAGGCCTGAGCCTGGAGGAACACATTACCTGGTTTATTATGCATGAAACAGGTGCTGATTTTTCAGAGCTGTCAGGAGTGCATTTCTTTTGACAAGTCCCAGGTGCAGCATTCTAGGCATCAGGTGAGCTCCAGTATCAGAAACTTAGCCAGCTGCAGAGTTTCTGTCCAGATTGAACAGATACCAAATGGTGATTTTGCTGAGCTGCACTTCCAGTTAACACGCCTGAAATGGCAGTTGGGTCTCCTGTGCAGTGAGACTCTTAAAGGAAGTCTGAATTAAGATATTTAATACTAGTTTTAACTGTATTAAAATTAACAACTGGTGAATGAAATAGCTGAAAGCAAGGCCCTTCATTTTTTTAACCTCAAACCTAGAAAGAATACCTTTGTGTTAGAATTATCTTTGTGTTCCTCTAAATTTACATTTTTTCAATATGCCTCTGTTTTTAGTCAGTTTAGTGTTCAGTATAAATAATAGTCTTTTTTATGAATAAGTAGTTCTGAAAAGAAGTCAGATTAAATATTGCTAAACTGACAGAGCAGGGAAAAAATCACATAGTAAGAAGGCCAAGTATCCTTATGATGTAACTTTGTCTTATATATCAGGTCATAATTTTGTTTGAGAATACATGTTTTTTTCCAGCTGTTGGCAGCCTCTGCTTTTCAGCTTTATGAGCCTCAAGTGTGTCTGTTAAGAAGAACATTGACTCAAAGCCATTTTCTTTCTGTTGCTTTCCAGATAGAGTCACTGTATCCCCTTTTTGTGTAGAGGCTCCAGAAAACTCTCCTATGAGAATATGATTCCTTTTTGTTTTGGCTTCTTATTTTCTTTCATTATTATTACTTGTTTACATATGATGTAAACGATAAGTAAATCCCAGATGGTGAACTGATACTTGGGATTTTCTTACATGAATTTATTCCATATGTTACTGAAAACTGGGCTTGTAATTTCTGTTTATGTGCTAATATAAATGTCATATCAAAACTAATAGCTACTCCTCATGATTTTAAGGACTTTTTGCCTATGGATTTCATTTCAGTCCTGGAAGAAAGGGTAGGAAGGTAGGCTACTGAGGAGACTGGCCAGCCCAAAACCTGTGGCTTTAAAAGAAGCTTAGTGCACCTTTCACTAACCTGGCTTGCACCACAGTCTGAGGTCTCTTTTGTTTTGTCTTTGTTTTGTTTTGCTAGAAGTGTTAATACTATGCCCAGGACAGACTGCTGCCTCAGAAATAACATACTTTTTGACTTTGCAGGTCACACATATTTGCATATTCTCAAGTCAATGGTGCTTTTAGTTATTGTCTAAACTCTGGTGTGTCAAGGGCTATTTTTTTTATGCTTCTGGTTTTTCATATTAATACTGTGTTTGGTATGGAAAATAAAGTGTGTCATGACTTCTGGTGTGTGTGAGGGCAAGTAAAGGATATTTCTTACTTTGGACTTGTCATTCTACAGCTGTGGAAAAGTGGACTTCGTACTTGAGGACATCCTGTTTGTTTCTATTTGTTTCTATACATTTGTAATCTCTAAAGAATTCCAGACAGGCTATATTATTTCTGGTTTAAATTCCTATATATATTTGCAGTTATCATTCATGTGTGTGTATCTTTTAGAACCCAGGATGGGAATCATGCCCAGACTACAGTCACCTAAGCTTCTGTGTCTCAACAAGAACTTTCCATGTTCCCACGAGGTGCTCAGATGCTGATGAGTAAAGAGATAATACAGGGAACAGAGTGGGATTGAATTGCATTAATTCAATTGCATTAATTCAGCCCAACACTCTTAGAAGATTATTCAGCTTATCACCTGTAGGTGTCTCTTAAGATAAACTGGATCACTGTATGAGGCCACTTGATTACATAGGTAGGAAGATTTAGTTTCCTATGTGTGTGGGTTTAATGTCCTTTTTGGTGGTAGGGGTACATTCCTGGAATTCAGCTGCTCCACATTTTTCCCTGTGAGTCCTGTGACATAGCTGTCAGCTCTGTGCAGGTGCTTTGGATTGTCCATGACACTAGAAATCTCTAAGGTCACTGAATTCCACTCTAGGTCTGGTGACATCAAAATGTCATCTTCAAAGTCTGACAGTGGTTCAAGCCTTTGTCCTTTACTGTTTTGCTAATCATGTCTCTGTTGATCTACCTTAGATTTTTGTCTCGTGCCCAAGTGTTGGACACTAGTCCTGCATTTATATTTTAAACTTTATGTCATATAAGTAATCCAATCCTGGTTTTAAGTTCACAGTATTACTCAGACAGTTAAAACATACTGATAAAATTTTTAATTAAAAATTTGAACCAGAAATTGTGTAACTATTTTGTCTTTACAAAAGGCCTTCTGAATAGTATAATGTAATTTTTCAAGTAGTGCTGTATTTCTGTTATTTGTGAAGCAATTCTTAGTTGCAATTTTGGGATCCTTTAGAATTAATGTAATTGGTGTGATTGGTATTTGATTTAAATAATAGTTTTTCCACAAATTTAATTATGTGGGTTATAAATACTGGATTTTCTTTCTCTTGACTTTATAATCTTGTCTTTTAAGCAGCTCAAGCATTATTCTGATGTAGCAACTCTCCAGTTCTGCAGATACTATGAACAGGCTTAAATTAAAAAAACTTGCTCTTCTATTCTGAATGGCTACACAAAAAATCAGATTTTGAAGTTGATCCAGCTGTAAGCTGGAGAAGTCTCTGGCACTGCCTTTTGCTATTTCTGTCTGAAACTAATGCCTTCTACAGTAACTGACTTGTATATCATTTCAGACAGCTACCTCTTTCCAATTCAGCATTTATCATACCATATATCAAAATGTAGATAACATTTCATGACAATAAATGAGTAAGAATTCATAGTAAGGAATAAATAGAAATGCCTCAAATGGATTTTTTCAAGGTATTAGGGCTGCCTTCCTGAACTTCAGAGACTTACGAAGAGTGGTCAGAGTATGTGTGGCTTATGTTTGTGTTTCTCTGTAAAGAAGAGACAACTTTAGATTCAGATTTCAGCATTTTGCTGAAGATGTAGTTCAGTACTGACAGGTTCATATCACATAACACTCAAATAATGCCACAGTCTAAGATGTTGTAGGAAGACTCCTGACACAGCAGGAAGACTGAGGAGACACTGCTCTTGTGGTCACAAGAAGTAGGGGTTTATTCACTAGCTGTGAGAGTTTACATGCTGAATACCCCTCACCTTCAGTGCTTTGCTGTCCTGCTGGGCCATGAGGTGCCCAGCAAGCTGCTCTATCACTCCCTCTCCATCAAAAGGACAGGAGAAGAAAATGCAAGGGAAAGCTTGTAGGTGGGCTAAGGACAGGAGGATCACTTTTCAGCTGCCATCACAGGCAAAACAGACTCTGCTTGGCGAAATTAATTTAATTTAATTTATTATTTGCCAATAATGAGAAGTAGGAACTAATATTAAAATACCTTTCCCCCCACCCCTGCTTTCTACCTGGGCTCAGCTGCGATTCTTCACAAACTTGCTCCACCATAGGTTCCTTCCACAGGGTGGAAGAGCCCTTCAAGAGTTGACTGCTTCAGTGTGGGTCCCTTATGGGGTCCCAAACCCCACCAGAAAACTTGCTTCAGTGTGGGCTCTTCTCCACAGACTGCAGCTCCCGCCAGGAGCCTGCACCTGTGTGGGATGTCCATGGGCTGCAGCTTTGTTCAGGGCACACCCATCTGCTCCAGCACAGGGTCTGCCACGGGCTGCAGGTGGATATCTGATCCACTGTGAGCCTCAGGGCTTCAGAGGCACAGCACATGGTCTGCATCACAGGCTGCAGGGGAATCTCTGCTCTGGTACCTGGAGCACCTCCTCCCTCTGCTTTTGCAGTGTCCTTGGTGTCTGCAGTCTTGTTTTTCTCACATTTTCTCACTCTTTTCTCCCAGATGCTGCTGTGCGGCATTTTTTACCCTTTCTTGAATTTATCACAGAGACATTACGTGTGTCTCTGATGGGCTCAGCTTTGGCCAGTGGTACATTCATCATGAAGCTGGGTGGAACAGGCCCAGTCCAATGTAGGGGCAGCTTCTGTTGTCTTCTCACAGAAGACAGAAAGAACCCTGCTCTTCAGATATCAGCAAGCCAGCATCACTTAGGCACTGGCTTTCTCTTGTGTAATCAAGGCGCTTTTTCACACAGATGCTTTTGCACAGATTTTTTTTTCCACATGTTTTCATTTTCTGGTATATCCCATTTTATTTCCAGGTTTCCTCATATTTTCATTAATTTGGTACTCTATTAGTTTTATCATTATTAACTATTACAATCAGAAAAAATTGCCCATATGACTATATGAGACAAATTTTAGCTAATATTAATACTTCTTTCACAGTCTGGGGTTTCTTAGCCTAATTTTTCCTTCTGCCTTTCTGGATCAGTGTCACACATTGTTCCTCACATACGTTGTCCACCTAGTTCTGACATAGCTAGTCCTGTGTGACAAACGTGTTGCATAGAGAGGGGCTATTTTTATTAGGCAAAAGTGTTCTATTTTTACAGCTGAGCAGTACTGAAATGAATTCTGAAAAATAAATGAATACTGAAAAATAAATATGATTGCTGCAACAAATTGATGGCACATAAAATACATAATTGAATTGACCAGTAAGCTTCACCTCTTAATTTCATTGCTTCAGAGTTGTTCTAATTATACAAAGAAAAAGCAGTTGAAAATGTACCTGGTAAGACATAATTGTTTCATATTTCCTGTTGTGATTTTAGAAAAAAATCCACTCTTTTCAATCTGTCCCATTTTAAGGAAAAGAGCAGCCTCTGTAAATGTGGAGAACGTTACCCAAGCACTTAAGTGGAAAGCTCAAAATTGCATGAAAAGGTGTGAGAAGTTTCAGTTAAAAATGGATTATGTCATTCCCTCATTATGTGTCTGATTTGTCACTGATAGATTTTCCTTTCCTGCAGCCACCCCACGCCCCCAGCACACTGCAAATAACACATGGCTTGCATAGCAGATATAGTAGATATTCTTTGGACTGATAAATGTTAAAACCACATAGCTTGGAATATAGTCTAGCAAGGGTTTCCAGCTGGAGTTTTCTTGCAAACCCAGCAAGAGTTGGACTTGGTTTAGGGTTCTTTTTTCACAACTGCTCTTTCCTTGTTCCTTTTCCTCTTAGAATGAAATAGGATAACACTTAAGATTTGTGCCATATAGTTTATTTTTTCCCATCTTCTCTGTAAGTTTATAGCCTCTTCATTGGAAAAAATAGTAAAATGGCAAAAAAGAAAAGGAAGAAAAAGTATGTACACATATGGGGGAAACTTCTGAACTTTACTTACTCATTTGTATTCAATGATATAAAGAGGGAAAGGCATTTCCAGTCATTAATTTTCATACTTCTGAATGCCTTTTGGTAGAGAGGTTGAGTAAGAGAATGACTTTATACAATCTCTCAACATACAAATAGAGAAAAAAAGGATATTACTGGTTAGTCAAAGGGGTGAAAGATATTCTACATAACTAGGTACAAACTCTGGTTCAGCATGTGTCTGGACTGGAGATTGTGGGAAATGAAGAAAATATTATTAAAATAAGATCTCTTCATACTTATATTTTCCTTCTCTTTTTCTTAAATCAAGTGTTGGTGGGCACTGTTCAATCCAATTAACCTTTTTTTGTAGCTGTAAAGGCAGTTTTTATGTTCTTAAGTTCCAACATTGTCCTTAGTTTTTGAGTTATTTTTTGTGTTAACCCTTATGCTTTTCAAGTCCACACAGATTGCCATATGAATGAATGTTTTTAATTTTAGATTTTCCTTTTTGAGAATCAGGTGTTTCAGAGCCCATCATTTGACATCTTTCCCCTGGAGAGATGTGCTGCAGTCAATAAACTGTCTCTGACTCAGATTCTATGTCCTGCATGTTTCCTGCTGAGTCACTGTATGACTTTTTCACTGACTTTTAGTGTTTTCATTTTTGAGTGGGAAATTATTTTGGCTGAAGTCCATACTTTTCTCTATTTCTATGTATTACGCACAATAAAGAAACTTGATGTGAAAAGCTAGGGAAAACAGCCATGGGGTGATCATGGGAAAGTGGTTTTTTGAATGAAACAGGCCATTCATTTAAAAATGAAGAGAAAACTGTAAACTAGTCTTTCCATTGACTAGCCACATGTTGTTGTAGCATCTAGAAGCAAGCAATCAGGGAAGTCAATCTGCAAATTTTCATTTGGACAGACATCTCCATGCTTTACAGAGAAGAAACTGTGCTGTTTGTTCTGTAGTTGTAATTCTACTGAGCCCATATCACCAAGACTACCTGCGAGAAATCTGAAAACCTGGACAGTGAACCACGTGTGGTTGAGATGAAGAACTTTATATAACACATATGGATTATACGTAGAAAAAAATGTTTCTCTAGGTGGTTTTCCTCCGCTTCCACCTTCTTCACAGTTGGATATGTAAAATAATCTGCTGGCATTACTCAGCTAAATTAAATGGGGAAATGAAATCAGTCCAGATAAAATGATAAGAACAGTTTTAAACTTGTAAGTAACTTATAACAGTAATAAACTTATAAGAACATCCTAATGTTCTTGTGGATGACTCAGCATATATCTGCACCTCTAGAATACTAATTAGGAGCTAATAATTTAAAAAAAAAAAAAAAGTTTAAAACTGGGGCCTAATTTTCTATTAGTCTCCTGTGGCAAGAGAAATATTACAAAGTTACAGAACAACACATCATTCGCTCTTACTTTCCCTTCCAGGCTTTCCACTTCATTACCTGGTTTCTTTTACTCTTTTTTGCAGTTTCTTTTCATTCAAGGAAAATTTTAGCAAATGAAAGGGCTTTGTGTTCTTAGTAAAGCATTTGAAAATTGTGGCTTAATAGGTGGTAGCCTGTTACTGCAAATCCTCTGTCCTGCAGTCTTCCTGCAGGCCTTTTTCTGTATGCAGTACTTCAGATTATCTAAGTAGCTGCTGGACTGTCTATCTCAGTTCCCAGCACTTTAAGGACCTTAAATTAACATTACTACTTTGGCTTTGAGGCAGAAGAAAACAGAGAGGTAGGGAAGCTATCTGCTTGGAGGTGGTGGAGCAATGTTTGTTTTGTCATTAAGTAAGCTGGAGACACCGAAGTCCATAGTTGAAAGGTTGAGAACACAACCAAATATTGTGATGAATTGGTGATTTCAGTATTCAAAAAGTTATTGCATAGCTTCTGCATCTTTCTTCACTTGTGTGAATGCAAATGTTTATATTTCTGGCAGATGAGTGTTAACATTTCTGGTAGGATTGCTTTAAGCTCACTTTTTGCCTGCTCTTTGAACAAGAACGAAATTTAGATGGAAAGTTTTTGAAAGCTGGAGATGCTTAGTTCCATGTCTCCTGGGTTAGACTGTGTATCTGTAACAGATTTACACATGTGACTCTGGCACTTCCAAAGCATTTCTGGACATGCAACAGTCAGTAGGTGATTGCTTGGAGCAGTAGGATGGCAGGGTATTGCTGTGTAACACTTCAGGCAAAGCCTGAGAAGTAGCCTGCATAGCCACAAACAGACTGTTTCTCCTTTGAGTCATAGCCCCAGAGGTTCCAACATCAGCTATGTTGCTTTAATCCGGTCCGTGAATCTAGGCAGCTGTTTCTCGTGACTGATTCCTAGTACTTCTTTTATAGTATTTTTTTTTTTTTTGTGCCACAGGGATTCAGTTATGGGAGAAGCTTAGTAAGACTCATTGGCACCCTCATCCCTTTTGTGTGTTTACTAGAGTGAAGTAATTGACATATGGGAGCATTTATAAGATTGTGTCAGACAAGCTAGACTGAAAGCAACAGACAGATGTCCAGTGAGTTAAATATGCAAATTTTGAATGTAAATGGTGAATTAGATTAATGAACAGATGAAAAAGGACCATATTAAAAATGACTGGAGTCTGATCTCATTCCTTTTGGGAGAGTTTTTGTGAATCACATTATTATCACAAAGACAGTATGTTTCTGTTTTAGTGTTATTCTGGATAATTGGCACATTCGTTGCTATTATCATGCTATGTTTGAATGTGTTTTTCTGTGCCTAAGTGGAACTTCTAAGTAGGTACTTTCTGTTTTTTTGTCATTCACATTCACTTTTATCTGGACATAACACTAGGTAGTAACAGTAGTCTTGATTCATACTCTCAGTAAGTTTAAAATTCTAACAATTGATGTAAAGGTGTCTGATCAAAGTAACAAAAATAAAATCCTGCCTTTCTTTTCTTGCATGTATTTTCATCACTGGGAACTGCATGTAGATACACAAAACTTGAGTTTGAACCACTGAAGATTGTAGGGTTTTGCTGGGACACAGCTGAACTGATAAGATTTAATATGAAATGCCTTTAATTAGAGCAGAAGAGATTAATTTCTTTCTAGCAGACAGCTTGGTATGATCTATTTGTTTTAAACCTCCTCTAAGCTGGTGGAGAAAAGTAGACTGAGGTCATGGCCACAGGCCCACTCTAAGTCAGCATGCCTCTGGCTCTGTTGATGCCATTGCTCCTTCTGTGTCTCTTTTAGCAGCTGCTGGAATGAGCACGATCAGGTTCCAGTGTACTGTCTGTTTCCCTGGAGGGATGCAGGAGCATGGCGAATGTGGAAACCTCCCTTTTGGTGACAGTTCAGGTTTCTGTTGCATAAAAATGCCATTTAACCACATTTAACAATGCCTGTAATGAACTGTACTGCTTGCAGCAGGAGCCCAGACAAATAAGTTCCTTAGTTACTTAGGTAAACAGAGTTAAGTAAGGCAAATCCTGGTCTTAGTCTACTAAACATTTATAGTCAACAAAAAATGAAGTGTCTACATGACAGGCTGTGTGAGGGTGTGGTGTGATAAGTCTCTTCTGCATTTCATTCTTTACAACTACTCTATAAAATGTGAAATAAGAAAAGAAAGAAAAGATGGAATATGTTAATGATGAGTATGCACTTGTAAATATTGATATAACTGCTTATTTTCACAGAAACACAGAATGATTGATTGGAAGTGACCTTTGGAAATTGTCTGGGCCAATATCCCTGCTTAAGCAGGGCAACATAAAGCCAGTTGCTCAGGACGGTGCCCAGTTGGGTTTTGAGTATCTCCAAGGATGGGGGCTTCACAAGATCCCTGGGCCAGGTGTGCCAGTGCTTGGTCATCCTCACAGCAAAAAAAGATGTTTCCTGATGTTCAGATGGCAACTCATGAGTTTGAGTTTGTGCCAATTTTCTCATGTCTTTTCACTGGGTGCCATTGAAGAGCCCAGCTCTGTCCTCTTTAAACACTCCCTTCAGGTGTTTATATACATGCATAACATCTGCCTGAGCCTTCTTTTCTGAAGTCTGAACAGCCCCAGCTCTCTCAACCTCTCTTCATAGGAGAGATGTTCCAGTCCCCGTATCATTTCTGTGGCTGTTTGTTGCACTCATACCATTATGTCCATGTCTCTGTTGCACTTACAAGCCCAGCATGTACCCAGCTCTCCAGGTGCTGCCTCACCAGTGTCAAATAGAGGGGAAGGATCACCTCTCTTGACATGCTGGCAATGCTGTGCCTAATGCAGCCCAGAATAACACTGGCTTCTTTACAACAAGGGCACATTGTTGGCTTGTGTTCACTTGGTGTTCAACAGAACCCCAGGTAATTTTCAGTCAAGCTGCTTTTCACCTGGTATAGGTATGTGTTTTTTACATATATCTCTGCCTGATGTTGTTCATCGCCAGATGTAGGACTTAGCACTTCATCCTGTTGAACAAAGAAATTATTAAAGTAATTTAGAAAAAAAAAAAATCTCTTAAACTGTTATAACCACAGGGATGTTCCTTCTTGAGATACAGGGCTTTCTTTAGCCAGTCAGATTTTCTCCTACTGGTCTTGTTTACTTTTTTGTGGGTTTTTTGTACAGCTTTTTGAGGAAAAGGCAATATAGCATTGACCTGAAGAGTGTAGTTAAAGTATTTTGTGGTCAACCCTGAGATGTCACTCTAAAAATCTGGGTTCAGAATATTGTTTCCAACCATTGTGGGTCTGCAGGAAAACCACTTTCCCTTACATTCTCATCAGTGTATTCTGCCTTAAGCCTCAATTCATGTGAGAAAGAGGAGAAAGTGAGGTTAATGCCGTCCCTCTCCTTTCACCCCCTCACGTGAGGGCAGCTGAACTTGCTATTTATCAACTAATGAAGTTACAAATTGCAGTGTTATGATTTAAAGTAAAGTGTCACTAGCTTTCATCTCCTTACGTTCCACAATCTTTACTGGAGCTGTTTGGAGGGTGATTTTTAAGTGGCTTAATGCATTTTATTTCCTTCCACTGGAGACAAGGTAGACTTCTGGGGTGGAAGTTTTGTTATAAACGGGTTTGCTTTCATAGGCCAGTTCTGTGTTATATTTGAGTTGTATCGGGGCTGAGTTTGGTTATTTGATTTGTTGTTAATAAGAGTTACTGTTTAAGTTATTGCGCATGATGTACGGGTGTAATGCCTCTGTAAAGACACTAGATGGCAATAATGAAAATGGGGATGTGCACATAAGAATTTTCCAGAAGTAGTCCACAAGCATGAGGACATCAACTTGAAAGTGTATTGGTGGACTGAATGGACCAATTACATGGGCAGGTGAGGGGGTGATTGGACAGGAATGCTCTGTGAAACGAGCCAATTACAAGACTCCTAGATGAGCCAATCACATGGAGGATCAAGAAATGGGCCAATCCTCTCTGGGCATAGCCTTTACGAACTGTGGGATCCTTTGTTCCCCGTTCTTCTGAGATCCTCGCTTGCCCGAAGGAGCACCCAGCGTTGCGCGCGCTGTTAATTTCTTCTGCTTTGCCATTGAGATGTTGGGCTTACCCCAACCTCTCATCTTCAGTAATTGTTTAATAAACAGGTTAAACACAAGTGGTGTCTAGCCTGTTTGTAACAGTTTCATCAATAGCCCTGTTTTGTTATGTCTCCATTCAGGAATCAGAGCACTTTAATTCTACATTAGCTCTTCAGAGCAGGGGTTTTGACTCAGTACATTTTAGTGTGTCATTTACCATAAGAGTCCCTCCATGTCACCTGAGACTTCCAGTCACTATGACAACACAAATCATAACAAACTAGTGAACATCTGAAAGAGATTATGAAAAGGCATTATGCAGCTGTGTAGTTTTTAAGGGATTTCATTAACCTATTTTCAGAACAAGCAGAAGTGCAGGGCTTGGGAGTGTCCTTGCTCTGTGAAGCTGAGTCATATGTGAGTACTTTCACTGTCAAAATTTGCGTTGGGTTTATGCCCCAATGGTGGGATGTCTTCTAAGTGCTCAACTCCTACTTGTGGATGAGGTAGAATGATGTGGTTTTGGATATGGCCCATTGTAGACAATGTCACCTGGTTTTGACCATTCCCAGAGGATCCATTGGGAGGTGCTGATCTACTTTTGTGGGAAAAGTGTTGCTAAAGAGAGAGAGCATATGTGTGTATTGAGCAGTGGGAGCTATGTATCAGGCGTAGGCATCGATATGAACAAGTGCTTCGATTTACACACTTCCTTTTCCAGCTTGCTTTCATCGTGCAAGCAAAAGTTGTATACATGCTGTGAACTGCTTTTTCTACCAGTATTTGCTTCTGTTTGAAGTGTTTATGTTTATTTTCTCAGCAGAGAAGAAAATATTAGTTTTGTATAAATTTAATAGATATTTGTAGCAAATAATTCTTCTCAAATTCTGAGTATTTCCAGGTTAAATATGTTATAACTCAGAAATACTTGTGGGTCACAGAGATAATACTTTGACTTTATTATGACAGACCAGTGTGAAGTATACTACAAAATATTTATGTGGAAGGAGCTGTAAGGTTTGATTACTTCTTAGACATTTCCAAATTAATGTGAGTCATCCTTATTATCTATTTATTTTCTTGCTTGAGGAAACATAATCAACGTCTCTCATTTGATTGTTCTTTTTTACAGCGAAAAACTTTGCTTGCTTGTGCTGGTAAGATATCAGTCTGACTACATGACTAATTCAGGAAATAGAGAATGTCCTGTGGGCAGGGAAGGTGGGAGTGAACTACTTACATGAGAATTGGTCAGTTTGTTAGATGTCAGAATCAATCCAGATTCCAATTCTTATGAACAGAAGCCCACATTTTCCAGTAAAATATGAGGCTCTGACTGAGAAGTTTGATTCCTAATTGTGAAGTTATTGTCTGTCTCCTTTGGCATTACAGAAACTTGCTTGGGCCTACCCAGACAATGGCAGTGAATCCAAAAGCAGTTAACCTTTTACTAAGGTAAACTGGACAACCACTGCTTAAGACATTTAAAACACCATTAAGATCGTCTATTAGAAAGCCTCAAAAATACACAGAGAGAATCTGTAATAGTAAAATTTTATATTCCTTTAAAATCCTTCACTAGTTCATTTAGGTAAGTTTTTAACAATATTTTATTGTGTGAGCAAATAAAGTAAGGGGAAACATAGAACTTGCTTTGTGCAAGAATTTGAGTAAGTCTTTAAGTGGGTGGCCACATTTCACCTTCTTGGAAGTGAAGGCATGTACGTGAGTTTCAGTGAATGGGTTTAAGTATCTTTACTTGAGGTCAAAGATAGTCAGAAGCAGAAGCTTTTATATTCTGTCCCACACTTCAGTCATAAGCATCACTATGAACTTTGATTTATGTGCTTCCTTTACTGGTTTGCTTTCATTGTGTGAGCAAAGGCTGTAAATATGCTGTGATCTGCTTTTTCTGACAGCCTACCAGTATGTGCTTCTGTCTGAAGGATTTATGTTTATTTTCTCAACAGAGAAGGAAATAATAGTTTCATAAAAATTCAGGGGAATTTGTAGCCAGTAATTTGTCTCTTTTATCTCTACTGTATTCTGTGTACTTCTTTGTAAAGGTTTAGTATTATTAAAAAGGACTTACTTCCCTGCTTTTTTTGCATATCCAAGTGCATTCTGTGTATGGGTGTTCATGTGATGAATAGAGTCTGTATTGCTGTATTCACCTTATATCACTATGACAGCTACTTCCAGCTCAGCATGCTCTGTCTCATTTGCACATAAAATTACTTCTGGGTGCTTTTTTCCTAGTTTATCTACTCTGGACTTATGAAAGTTACAATAAATAAATTCTGTTAATGACCAGTTTTCCAACAGAAAATCTCCAACCCCAAATTTAGGCAATCTTTCTGTTATTTCAGCTATCTGGGAGCTCTGCATACTCCACTAAGTCTAACCTGAATAGTTTAGTCTGTAGCTTCTTAAATTATACCTGGTTCAGAATTAAAACAAGAATTCATGGAGGAAGATTTCAGTTTCCACAAGCATAAAGAATTCATAAAGGGAGAAGCAGGGTAGAAAGCAGACAAGCAATAAAAGTCAAATTACTTAAAAATTACAAATTACAAAAGAAGTCAAATTACAAATATCTTTAGCATAAAAATGCTAAAGATATTTGCAAACCTGACATGTGTCTACAGCAATTGGCTTAGAATGATCATGAGTTGTGCCAGGGACAAATATAAAACAAGTTCATTGCTTGCATATGAATCTTTAAAGGCCATGTGTTCAGTTAATGTGCTACTGATAACTTATCACATTTTATGTCTAGACATTCAAGCTAATGTGAATGTGAAATGTTCATGTGATTTTTCCCTCTGGTGTTTTCCCCCCACAACAGCTCTTTTTCTGCTTCTGTGCTGTTAAGAATAATAATGGAAACTTTCTGTTAAAAAAGACAGGTGGACAGACACACACACACTGCCCCACACATCCCCTTACCTTTCCATGCTATAATGTGGAGTATGGAGCTTTGGGCCTTGAAATGATGTGTTTCAATTTGAATGTGGTAATTTCTTCCTTAGAATAGGTGATAAACTGTTTGTATCTAGACTGATCCTTGAGGGGCTTAGAATATTTAGGTCTTGTTTTGCAGCGGCTGTGGTACACCTGGATTATAGATGGGTTACCAGATAAGAAAGACAATTCTCCTGGTCATACACTAGATTTTTACACTATTGTAGAACTACTCTCTTAGACAAGGTTCCATATCAGGAGGAAGGTTCTTGAATTCATGGTGATTTAACTACTCTGGCAAGTGGTTTTCCTTTAACTTTGTACAAAAACTCCTTTAAAAGCTCTCCTTAGCAAGGTTCCCCCATCAAAAGATTAAAAAGTGATAAGACTGGGAATTTTCTTGAAAACAGTATGGAAACATATCTAAATTATATAATTTCTCCTGCAGAACCTGTTGATACACTCAGCAGTTGAAGTTGAGAAGAAATAAGTCTAACTAGGGGAACTTGAAAACAATCTGCAAAAGACTGTTAAAAAGAAGGTGGACAAAGAATGATTCTTAAGAATGTGGAACAATTAAATTCAATAATGAGCTCTTCCTTTTTTTTTTTTTTTCATTTAAAGAGATAGTTTCTCATAAACTGAAGATAAAATAAAAGGAAGTATCTTCTACGTAATGATTTGCTATATCATGAAACGCTTGTGGCAGCAGAAGTCTAATTAAGAAACAGGCAAAAATACTTCAACTTGTTTGCGGAATATAAATCCCCAGATGACAAGTAAACTTCATAATCTGGATGTGGCTTTTGGTTCACGGACACCCTAAACCACTGGCTGTCAGCCATTGGGAAGATGTGCCAGGGCAGAAAATATCTCTGCATCAGACATATTTGTTACATAAAGTAATTATGCTGAGATAGTTAATCATGCCTTCATAATATTTGCATTCACTTTGATAATGTAACTTAGTTGGACATGAGTCCTTTAATTCTCAGGATGTTTGAAATAATGTAGTTTACTACTGTATGCGTTCTCAGTTTTACAGGTGCTAACATCAAACTTGTCCTTCAGACAAACTCTGGCTTCCTATGGCTATTTTAATTAGTTTCAAAAGCTCACCAAAATAATCAGTGTCTCAGGCCAAGGGTATCTAAAAGCTGTCCTAAATCTCTTGGTTGATGATTTTCATCTCTGCACAATGCAATACTTATGAAGTTTTCCTGGCAAAGTCTTAAGGTTTGGAAAGAAGACACTGGGGAACGAAGGATCATTACAAATGCCAGCATACTTTTTTTCTTTCAATCTGGATTTTTCTCAGAAAATAATCACAGAGGAGAATAAATATAAAACAGGACACATGTCCGAGTTTGTGCCCACACTAGTCATATTACACCATGTTCAAACAGTGAAACAAATACTTTTTTTACCATTCCTTCCACACAAGAATATGCAGAGAGATTTGGAAGTCCACTGTAGACCCAAAATGCAAATAGAGTATTTCTTTATGACATTTAACTTTTATTGAATGGTAATTCATAAGCTGTCTTTACATTCTTGCTATGTTTTTCAGGAGTATAGGAATTCCTATATGATCCAATCTGGGGATATTATATGTGGACATTCACATCATATCTCTTCACTACTGGGTGGGTTAATTAAATAATGTTGAGGATTTGGGTCTTCAGAAGCTTCTTTATGAATCCACTGATGCTGGTGAGCCAATTTTGATTTGAGTCTAATACTGGGTGTTCTTGCTATAAGGTATTTGGATTTGGGTTTAACCCTATGCTCTATACTGATACTTAGATCACATTCCATTGATACCATTTACTCCTTGGCTTTAATTTTCTCATCTTTAAGTAGTCAATAAAAATTTTGTTGTTGTGCGTGAATGAGATGCAATTTTAAAACATTGGTTTTACCTGGAGTGTTCTGCTATTTACTTCTCTGTATGTGTTTCAGGTAGAAAGAACTTCTAATAAAAAAATGTCATTAATAAGAAAAAGGAAACAGCATGTGTTTTATAAGCTTTTGAAATCCTCTTTTAAGCTGAAAAAAATCTGAGACAGCTAATTAAACCTAAAATAAACAACACCCTGCTCTAAATATCTGTAACCTTAGGTGGGGAGTCCAGATTTTAACATTTGGTTAAAAGGTATAGCTATTTTGCTAAGGCATTACCTACTCCCAAGGCATAAATGATCAACAGCAAGGACTGACTGAGGACCTCATGCTCTGACCATAAAAACGAAGATCAGATGCCTGAATCAGGCAGGAGAAACTGTCTGTAACCTCACTGCACACATTGTGCCAAACCCCAGCATGGTCTGATTAGTAACATTTGATTGAACTGATCTAGTGCAGGTAATTGACAGCTAAGACAATTTCTGATCTCTTTAGGTCAGAGGAATAGCAGAATGAACCTGGGGTTGGTTTTTGAAGTTAGCTCTGTCAATGCACACATCTCTAAAAAATGGGAAGGCTCTCTTGTGGCAAAATTTGAATTTTACTAATTGTAGATGCTGTGCTTTGCTTATCTCTCACCATGTTTAAGCTGGGCAGTGACACTCAGTCATTTTGACTGGGAGTGAGTAAATGTGATGCTGGATGCCTTGCTCTTCTTGCATGTGGAGCTGAATATGAGGAACTGATGTCCCTTAACTTTGCTGTTTTACAGACATTGAAAGATTAGCAGATATTTATGAATTTACTGAATGAATGGGAAAAAAGTGTATGTGATACATTATGTGCACATTAGTTGTGGTAAAGTGCAGGAAAAAAAATTTCCTGATGAGTTTGAGGTATGGTTGTTGGTGGAACCAAGAATAAGCTATGGAAGACAATAAATCAAGCTAGACGATGTAAACTACTTCTGTACTCTCTGTCTAGTTTGCAAATATTTTAGCTAGCCTTAAAAAAACAAAAAATGGCATTTCACCTTCCTCTGTTTATATAACTCTGAGGAACTTCATTAGGGTTTCTGGTAATGTGTTGGAGGTCTTAATATCAGCTCTTTGGGCTCCAGCTGCCTTTCTTTAGGCACTTGGTTCATCCACAGCTTTTTGTCATACCTTCCAGCTCTGTCTTCAATACTGCAAAAATTACTCTAGATACCAGTGTCCAGGCAACTGAATCAGCTTGGCTTGTTTTCCTCCTGCATCTGAGAAATGGGTTTTTTTACCCTGGAGCCTGGCCACATCAGCTGTCCTCAACATCTTGGCCTCTCAGTCCTGCATCTTCAGCAGCTGGTGGAATCTGCATGGAGCCTGTCCAGGGTAGATGTGTGGGTTTCTTCTGCAAGAAAAAACAGGGCAAGTGGGAGGATGAGGTGTGCAGGCAGGAAACACACCCACTAGGATGAGAAGCGGGGATATGGACATCTGGGCCTGAGAACTGGGATGTGTACCTGTCTGGAGGGACTGGATATGGTCTAGACTGTGTCTAGACATGATATAACAAAAAGTACTAGGTTTTTGGCTACGGGAAGCTTGAAAAGTTCCCAGGTTGAATGGGAGGGATACTGAATCCCTCATCCAGCTGCTTCAGAACAAATTAATAATGGAAAATTCTCAAGTATGGTAGTTTTCACAGCTCTGCTGGTGATCTGCCACTGTTACCACTGCTAGAGGTAGGTAACTTTGAACTGGATTTGTGGACGTGAAATGAGCTCTTATTTTTGTCATATAATATTAATTTGCTGCTTTTGGTAAGAAAATCATAGTTTTAAAATTTTTTAAAAAATAGGTGATTTATACACTTAGCAAAAGAATATATTCATGCATATATATATGAATGTTTATATTCAGAAACACATTTTTCAAAATAAGAATAAAGTATTCCTCCTCACACTTCCCAACATACCAATTCCAGTTTATGTTCAAGTTCCAGATGATGTAAATCAACTTCTTTGGGAACAAAAGCTGGGGTGAAAAAGAGACAACGTTTTTTTCAATTCAACAAATCTTTTTTACATCCTGGGACTCCTACATACAGTATCAGGCTCTTCATTCGGTTATAGTGATATAAATCACAGGACTGTTGAAGAATATAATGATAGATGTAACTATTCAGCCACTGAACGTACGCAAGCTGAATGCACAAGATGGGCAATGAAGATGTCCATTGTGAATTACATCCAAGATTAATAGAGGCCTTTAAAAGAAACTCTTTCCAAATAGTTGTCTTTAATGGGGTACATGCAGCCAAGAATTTGTAAATTTACACAATTCTTCCCTATTTCACTTGGACTGAGAAACTTCTCATATTTCAACTTCACTTGTCTCTTTGCACTTGCAGTGGCTTGTTGAACCCATTTTTTCTGTTTCCTTTTATTTCGCTATTATTTTGCATGGGCTGTTTTCAGAGCATGATAGATTTTGCAAGACTGGATTTAGTTGATAGTGGTACCAAAGGAAATATTTCCTTTAATAATTTTTGATCACAAACCCATTTCCTTTGCTGTGGTATCTAAACTTCATTAGATATATTGTCAGAGAGAATACTTGCTGTAGCATTGCTTTCCTTTGAAATTTATCAGGATCAAACCCTCTAGATAATGTCAGATATTGGACTGAAGACACCAAAGGTGTGATAATGGGTAATAGATCTGCAGTACTATCTTTATTGATGACTTGTGATTATAGTTCAATTTGTTAATGATAGTGAACCTCTTCATGGTTCCAATCCACTCTGGACTGTTCAATATAATAATGCTGCGTATTCATTTTTCCCTTTAAAAAGCATTCTGAGCAATACTCCAGATGTATTTTTACAGCTTCCTGTGTGTATGTTTTCACACGTAATGGTAGAAGAAGGGGTAATGGCTTCAAACTGAAAGAGGGTAGGGTTTGATTAGATATTAGGAAGAAATTATCTGCTGTGGGAGTGATGAGACTCAGGTTGCCCAAAGAAATTCTGGATGTCCCTCCCTAGAAGTGTTCAAGGCCAGGTTGGATAGTGCTTTGAGCAATCTAGCCTAGTGGAAGGTGTCCCTGCCCATGGTAGGGGGTTTGGAACTCGATCAGAGCTCCATCCAACCTGGCCTAATGCAGCTTCTCTCAGGGGAATTTTAAATTATACTTTCCCTTCTTCCATAAGCCTTTGCCAGTTCCAAGAGTGAATTCTCTCTCTGAAGTAGACTGTAATGCAAAATCCCTAACCATCTCATCCAGGCAGCAAGCAGAGAAGCTGCCAAGGGCCTCAGCTGTTGGCCCATAATTAGCATTTGTTTAACCTACAAACTTCTTGTGGACAGTTTATCCAGGAAAGCAGTCCTTTGACCTTCCCAGCTGGGACTGGAAGCAGGGAGTTCAATGTCAGGGCTGATGCAGGGTGGGAGCTCCCTGCAGAGGTGGGGCTTGCCTTGTGCAGACTGTCTGCAGCAAAGTGAGGGAAAAGTCTCCTTTTTTGATGTGTTTTCACAACTTCTCACAGACTTTGGAAAGGCTGCACATTAAAAATATTAGAAAATCCAAGCCCCAAGGTATCAATTGGTTCTTGGAAATCACTGAAATACTTTATTTCTGGGTTTTTTTTGGTTTTGGGTGTTTTTTTGGTTTTGGGTTTTTTTTGTCAGGGAGAGAAGTGTTTTTGGCAGGCTGTGAACATTTCCTTTATAGAACCTCACCTGTTCTCGTAGCATCTAATCCAAGAACCACAGAAAGCAATTGGAAAATGCCACTGCAGTTTTGTCAGGCTTCAGAATGGGCCCTGTACCCTCAGCTGGGAGTGTCTATACACAACATCAATAACTGGGCTTGGTACTGGCAGCACATGCAGAAGGGGTCACAGAAATAAAATCTAATCTCAGTTCTGAGTCCAAAAACCCTGTGCTACACAACTTTGGTGAGGGGGTAAAGCAAAGGACCCCCTTCAGGGTAGGGAGAGATAGTGGCACTTTCCTGCTCCAAAGAGGTGCTCTGAGGATGAACAGATACACAGGTCTCTCTGTGAGCAGCGCTGTGAGCATCACTGTCAACACTGAAAGGCTGAGGTACAGGGACCAGGACTCCATAACTCCATCCATGGACACAGGGAGATCAGCCCTGATGAGTTAAATTTGTGGCACACAGAGTTCAAAATCATATCTCTTCCTCACACATTTTTCCATTTTACTTAAACCAAATAGTTGGTTTAAGTAAACTTACATTTTCTACACTGATAGCTAGTTTTACTAGTTAGTTGTGGTAAAGCTTTATTCTGGAGGCAGCTTTGCAAGACTATCTGTAGTATAATAAATGTAATAATATGCTTGCTTTGTTCATATGTAAGAATTAAGTACAAACTTTAAGAAATTCCTCTTATTTATTATCAAATGCACTCTTGCCTGTACAGGTTCGGAGATTTTTGTTTGTTTGGTTTAATGGTTGGTTTAAATGGCATAATAATTATGAATGGCCATTTCTGATCTTAATAAATACATTCTGAAATTGCTGTTGTGATAAAAAACCTCTACCTAAAAAACCCAGGCCAATCACTCAAGTGTTTTACCTAGACCCTTAAGCACTGGGTTATCAAGACTGAATATGTTTCTCTCACTTGACTGCATTCCTTTGAAATGGACAAGTCAGCACAAGGTGGTGCTAAATAGCACATCATTAATCTTTTTCTAATATACAACCCTGAAGGGAGCTTTGGGAAAAGGCAGCTAAAGGATTTTTTTTTTTTGTTAATTTATTTACTTCTGTCTGTCATGACTGGGAGACTTTGCTAGTAAAGCCTGCCCACTTTGGCTGTCAAGGATGTCTCGTCTGAAAGATGTGGGCCCCCAGTCTTTGGAGAAATGCAGTAACTTCATTTTAGGATTTCCTTACAGGAAAGTGTAGCCATTATCTACTTATTTTTAAGTGGATGGTGGTATTTTTCACCTCTGTTCCGTAGCTCTTTGGGTTTTGTGAGTAGTTTCTGAGAACATCTGTACAGCATGTGTGCTGTGGGCTTAAGTTACAGGGTTCTGTATTTCATTTGGACAAATTGCTAAGGAGAGGTTGAAAATGCAAAATGGGTGGAGAAAACCTGAATGCCTGAGCAGATTCAGGACTGGCAGCTCCAGGGAGGGTGGGTGCCCCTTCACCCAAGGACTGCTCTGTTCTGTATGCTGCTGCTCTTCCAGAAGCAGGGAGGGATGCAGTGTTTGATGGGCTGCTGACCTCTTTGCTTTGCCTGCAAGCAGAACCACTAACTAGATATTTTCTTTTCTTGACATCAAATCACCTCTTCTGAGAAAATGGTGCTGATATGCAAACTGAATGGGATGGACATCTTCAAAAAACTCTATATTTTTGGGGAAGGCAAAGTGGTCTCTAAAAAAAACCTTAAAAAACAAAATATGTTTTTCCTAGTAAACACAAAGCAGATCAGCTGAAGTCCCCTAGCCAGGGTGCTGTACTTGCTGATGTTGTGTTTCTTGAAGAATCTTGACTCCACAGATACTTGGCAGCACTTTGACATTGCATCTGCACCTCAGAGACTTTATTTCATGTCTTTCGCCCTTTAAAACATGAAAACATGTTTTATAGATAGGAAAGGTCTTTAGGAAAGCCTGGAACATTATTTCTTTTGCAAAACAATGAAAGTTTTAGAGGGGTCCTATTTCTTTCCCATCGTTTAAATCCCATTGTCAGAGAAAGCTTCCTAAGGAACCTAGGGGAGCAGTTATTATTCTGCACTGACATATCTTCACTCTTGCTATGTGCATGATTTGAAGGGCCCTCCTGCTTACCACAGAGCTGACAGAGAGCACCAAGTTCAACGTGGTGTGAAAACTTGTCATTTGTGGAGTTACCTGAGATGTCTGATCATGTGTGACATATCATATTGACTTGACATTAGGATAAGACCGGACATTAGGAAGCATGGTTTTACAGGGAGGGATATCAGATGCTGGAACAGACTCCCTAGAGAGATTGTCAATGCCCCAATCCTGTCAGTGATTAAGAGGAATTTGGACAATACCCTTAACAACGTGATTTAACCTGTGGTCAGGCAGTTGGACAGGGTGATTGTTGTAGGTCCCTCCCAACTGAAATATTCCATTCCGTTCCATTCCATTCCATTCCATTCCATTCCATTCCATTCCATTCCATATAATGACTAGCCAACCTTCTCTCTTAATTTGTTTGGACAGGAGTTGAACTAATGAGCTAGAGGAGGTTGGTTCTATTCTCTTTTATATAGACATATATATGTTAATATATACTAATATAATAATATTGCCAGAATAGAGGTTTGAAATCCAGGCTGAGTGGCTCCCTACTTCTTATAACCTAATTTTTCACCAGTGACACCAAATGTCTAAAATACATTTATAATGGTAGTAACACATTTTCTGTTGGAAACAAAGTGCAAATCAAGATTTGTTCTTCCTGCATGCCCTTGACACTCAATTTCATTAAGAGACATTCATTTGATCAAGAGTTAATGCTTTTTCTATTGACTCTTTACCAGGCTTGCCAGTGCTGTTGTATGTTAGTATTCTAAATCATGTTTTGTAACTATTCATAGGCATTTTCATCAGAAGATAAGTCTGGACAACTCATCAGGATCTGAAACATCCAAATATATGGTGAAGTTCTTTAGGTGATTATGGTGTGAGATGTTAGAACAAAATTTGGCAGGCATCAAGAGATTAGACATGTTTATATAGTGGGAACATTGAATTAGTTTTGGATAGGTACTTGGACTTCAGAATATAGTTCAACCACTGTCTGGAGTGAGCAAGACACTCTCCAGATAGTGAGCAATTCCTTCTCCAGATAGGTTATCCCACAAGTTTTTACTGGATAGATGGATAAGAAGTCTGCTCTGACATGGCAATTGCTTTCTTTGTATGTTTTAAGCATCAAGTGCAGAACAGACCTGGAAGCACAAAGTGGCATTTCCAATGGTGAGCTCTGATACTCCTCATCTGTGTTTTTAGTTTCAGCCAGGAGTCTGAACGGCAGCACACATGGCAGCCAAGAGTGACTTTTTCATTACCAAAGGAAGTGATTAGAAAATAAAGTGGGTTTTGGGGTTTTCTTGGTTGGTTTCTTTTTGCTTGTTTTTTTTTGAGAAGAGCATGACTTCATATACCAATAATCTCCTTTTTCTTATGATCTGTCCAGTTTTTCAGATGTGAGTCTGTGGATTCTGCAGATGTGCAAATCTTGGACTGGTGACTTTTTATTTGTGCTCCATCCCCAATCTCAGTTTATTTATCACCCATTTTAACCATTAGCGGGAAGTTTTTTTCTTGTTCACTTAAGTCTCAGGTAGGCAAGAAGATGTCCTTTGAGTCCATTCAGCACCAAATAATTAACTTGATGTAGAAAGCAGGTACATTTCCTTTCAGGAAGGCAAGAGGGAACACGTGAGGGACCAGCCAAGTTCCTTGGTTAGAGAGTGTGTTTCTAGGAGCTATTTCATAAGGCAGCTTTGCAGTTGCTGAATTGTCACTGAAAGAAACTAAAAAGACAAATCAAAACCAAAGAAAACTAACAGCTTTATGGATAATGATTCTCTAATGATTCTGATAATCAGGAGAGGTTCAACAGAGAAAAAGCAGATGGTGAAGTAGAAATCCAAGTATTTGCTGATCTCATTGCTCCTGTCTATACTATTGCACTGCTACTTGTTTGTGCCACTGGGAGAGAGAAATTTGTATTGCTGAACATCACAGCAGGGTGAAAAGCTTCAAAAGTGCTCTGCATAAATTGGGAGCAAGTTTACTTTGTTCTCTAACCTGGATCTTCAAAATGACTAGTGAGAGATTTTGCTTGATGTTGTAACTATTCGCATTCAGCAAAGCTGAATTTTTAGTCTCCTCTGAATTATGTCTTGTTATTATAGGTCTGCATACAAAGGTGTGAGGCTTTGGTACCTACATTGCCCCAAGTGATTAAAGTGCTGAAAGAGTAGACATTTTCCTCATTTTGTAATAACACTGCCTTCGATGAGTGCTATAAATCACTTGGTTATTATGCTGATTTTCCTTTGGCCCTTCTAGTGTTGTCCCTCCTGCTGTCTGGAATGAATGCTGCTATGAAGCACAGTTTGTTTCTGGGAAAATCATGTTGGCATTTGGAGCTTGAGCTCCTCTGGAGGATACAGCCTATTCATGTGCAGAGAGGCCTAGTGCTTCCCTTGCTGGAAAACTGTCAGTACTCTCTGGAGTGTTAGTAGTTTAAGTTACAAGTGACTGCATCTTTCAGGCTTCCAGCCTCTTATTCCACTAGGATATAAGAACTTGACATTTTGATTGTTTGTTTAATGAAAGCATTCTCTTACCTATAGCTCAGTTGTTCTGATATTAAAAAAAAAAAAAAACCAACAAAAAAAGGAAAAGAAAATATCTATTTTGGAAACCAGAGGTCTTGACTATATAGGAACATTGTTTTCCATCCAGCAGTGTGACGCCAAGCAATTATAAAGAAGAGTAGCACTGGCCTTCCCACTGTGTTACAGTAAGCAAAATATGACCAAATATGAAACATAAATCCTGGCCATAATCTTTGATTCAGATCCCAATTTGAACAACTTCCACTATTAGAGGTGCTTACAGCTGAGTCTAGGGTAAAGGGATGGGTCATTTTTGTGCATGATTTGCAAATGGGCTTTGGTTTGGGCCCATTTCCTCCAGCTGGACATGGCCCTTTGCACACAATTGTATATTCTGGCATACTGCTGCTCTGCAGTGTGCTCTGGTGTCCATGGGATCTTGGGAATCTCTTCTGGGTGGCTGTGCAGCTCAGCTCTGTCTGAGCAGGGCTGCAGTCACTGCTCTGCTGAGTGCTCCCCTCCGAGATCTCAGGGGAGAAATGGGCTGAGCTCTTGCAGACTGAACTCACAACAATTGGTGCAGCTCTGTGTTGTGGACCCCTCACTGGAGTTTCCAGGGTCAGCTGACAGCAAGAGAAACCCTTGGAAGCTCGAGGTCTTCAGGAGCCACGGCAACAGGTGTGGTGCAATGAGCAACGGTATGTAATGCATGTGCAAGGGGCCTCTGGAAAATACCTGAGAGCACCAGAGATAACAGCAGGAACTCTGTATTTTATCTCTGAGCTGGAAAGAATTGCTCATTCAGTTCAGTATCCAGTCCTAGCAGAGCCAACATCTGAGAAAGATATATGCAAGGTCAGACAGATAGCTAACCTGCTTTTCAGAAGTTTCTTCCTTCTCCTGGCAGTTTCATTAGTTTGTGAGCTAAGGTAAGAATAATATATATCTTTAACCTTTCCAAAAAGAGCTTTGGATGTTCTTATTATCTGTATGAATGTCTAATTCTACTTTTATTGCTGGCCAACGCTTGAATGCATCACATAGCAATGACTCACACGGCGTATTGCTATGTCATGTAAGAGCCACCTCTGTAAAATGTATTTCTTTTCAGTTTCATTGCTTGTGGCTTTTCTTATGTTTATGGAAGACTTGTTTGCATGAGAGTTCTTTCAAAACTTGTCTCAGAAAGAGACCAGTTTCACACAAAGTTCAGGGTTCTCATTCTACAACCATGCAGTTTAGAAACACTAACATTACATGAGAAATGGCACACAGTCTACAGAAGTGTGCTTTATGGATTTCTGTTACAGCTACAGGAAGAAGGAAAAAATACAGGGAGTTGCAACAAGTCCCTTTAACTAATGCATATTCTGTTGATTTGGGAACATCTTTGCATTTTTTTTTCATTTTCATTGAGTTTGTTTTTGCTTACCAGAGCAACTTAGGATAAGAGAGTATTTTTTTAATTTTTAATATAGACAAAGCTGTTACAGGCTTTGAGCCTGCCAGAGTTTTTGAAAGTAGTTGGGAAGCTGACACTTCTTTTTGGTAACTATTGGACATTGCTCGTGTGCTTGGGTATTCCATGCTATTGGTCCTGCCTCTGTCCTCTTGAGCTCCATGGTGGTGTGTGTGAGTGTGTTAACCAAGAAAACTCACAAGAGCTGTCACAAGAAAAGTGTGTTAACCAGGAAAACTCACAAGAACCATTTAGCAAGGCAGTGGTTTCTATTTTTCCTCAGAGCAATGGCTTTTCTCTCGTATTTTTTTGTACAAAATATTTCTCTAATTCTTTGAGGAAGATTTCATTCTTCCAATTCCTCAAGAATCCCTTGAAATTACCTGGCTTCTGCCTGGTAGCAGTCATCTTCACAGGAGCTTCAGCAGTTGCTTGGAAAAGAGGCTGGGACACACATAGAAGCCTGCTCAAGTTTCCTGAATGCAACCAAAAGTTTCTTCATTGACAATAGCAGATTAGGGAGATCATTTGTCTAGTCTGATGGATTTATCAAGATGGAAGAAAATCCATTAGTAAGTTTTTCAAGAGTTTTTAAAAATGTTATATTCAGACTAATTTACTAGGTAGCAGGGTGTATCAAAAAGTGTGTATGTCCCTGGGGTAAGGTCACAAAAGGGCTCACAAGTCTAACACAGTAGATTGGAGTAACACGGTATATTGACAGATACAGTTTATAGCAGATTAAATACTATGGAAAACTGGGAAAGTGCTTCCAAAATCTTATGTGCTATTTTGAACTTCTGTGGTTAATTTATTGTAGAATTAATGTACTTCAGTGAAACTCATCTGATTTAGACCAGCTGGAGTCCACCATATGCTCTTGGGGAAAAGCAGAAATGCATTTGAGGGAATCTGGCAAAAGTTTTCAAGTTATTCTTGTTGCAAGCATGAGCGAATGTCTGTGCTTGAAGAAAGTAAGCAAGTTACCTTTATCTATGGTACATATGTATTTAATGTGTATTTAATAACTGTGTATTTAATAACTGTGTATTTAATGCATGACATTCACCACGTACAAACCCAAAAGCAGTCTGAAGGATTTCTGTTGAACTTAAAAGCAACCTTCAGGTTTTTCTGCTTACAATACTTTTGAATAATTTTGAACTGTTTTCTGTCAGTACAAGTGCAATTGACTGAAGGATATGCTGGAACACTGTGAAACGAGAGAAAACAAAGGACATACCAATACTGTCAAAACTCAGAAGTTTTCTGTAGCAGTTGAATGAGTGTGAATTTAGTTCACTGAGTTTAAACTAAAGGATGGGTGGGTTTTCTGCTGAGAGGGGTTTGAAGGGCAGATTGGCATTGTGGTATATTTCCACCTCATGCTTTGCTAATGGAAACCACTATGAATTCATAAGGAACCATAATGGAAAGCATATGATTTCAAATCACTCTAATACTTGAATTTGGTCTACGTGAAGTATATAATCTGTTATTTCTTCTCTCAGTTTTACACTATATAGGAGTAATAATACTTGGGCCAATACTATGAAAATACAGACAAGTTCATCTATGCAGTGGTATATTTCTTTTCTATCCTCCAACAGCCTTCTTTCTCCATGCCTCCTACCATTGGCAATTTTCTTCTTGTACATGTTCATTTCTTCCAGTGAGCATTGATTCCTACCACAATATCCTCCCAGATTCATTCCCATCACAATATCTGTCCAAATTCTTTTCCTTCATAGTATGGTCTTCACTGCTGAATGCCACTACTGCATCTCAGCTATTCAGCAAGCTGCCATACCAGGTGAATAGCTGAAGGAGCTGCTAGGAAAGGGATAGGTCTGTGCTATAAGCTGAATATAGGATTGCAATAATCTGTTGACGCAGACAGGGCCAAGGAACATCCTTTCTGTGCAGCACACAAACCCCCCATTTTTTAGTGTGCCGTGATAAAATTGAGACTGCAATATAAAAACCAAGAAGTCATAAAAATGGCTTGAATGGGTCTCAAGCACACAACAGTCAAAGGCATTTAAAAATTAATTTTTACAATATTTATAGAATTTTTTATTTTTTAGAATATTTACAGACAATTGAATTTAATGTGTGAATGAATGAGTTGCCCAGTAATGTGTTTTACGTAAATATCAAAACTTTTAAGAGAAACTAAATGGCTTTAATTGTAAATCCTTGCTTCTTTTTCTGTTTAAAATAATAATAATACTCCTGATAGCAGTGAAAGGATTCTTTAAATCATTTAACTCCACTACATGAAACATAATGTGGTTTTTGATTTATTCTTCTGTCTGCCTGCTATAGACAGCTTTGCCTAAATTCTGTAGAGCTGAAGGCGGTGGATACTGGCATGAGGCCATGGAACATTAGTTAATGTAGCAAAGCAAAAATGCAGGAGTTATTGTAAGTCCTGGAGATCTTAGACAAAAAGGAAAGTAGCTGAAGAGAAAAGCTGAAATAATCACTATAATAACTTGATAAGCCTAATGCAAAATTAATGTGTGGATTGGCCTGACCAACAGCAGGAAGGGGAGCTCTGTAAGTCCAGCCACACACACAACTGTGATTATGTGCTATGTGATTATGTGTATATGAAGGGATTTTCATGAAGAGTTGGTAAGTTGAAACTGATTGTGCAAGTCTTCCTGGCACAGATCACCTGATCAGCCATGGAAATGCCAGGGAAAACCTCCTATATTTTCCCTAGTCTCACATCTTTTTTTGGTATTTCAGAATCGATTGATAATAAAGGGCTCTCGTCATCTTTCCCTGATATTTCCTGGAATGTCCCTCCCTCTTTTAGACTTTGGCTCTTGCCAAAACTGCTACCATCTCTTTTCTCCCACCACAGGAAGAAGTGTGGTTCTTCCACCTTTATCCCCTGAAATTGTTTTAAAACAGGCTGCCTGTGAAAACATCTGGCTGTGTTTTAGCATGCTGTTTATCAAACTTGTATACTATTAGGCAAATACAGAATTATGAGTAAGCCATAACACAAAATGAGCAAAATAATCATGCACATAGAGTGAAAAAAGAAATAAGTGAAAACGTATTTCACTGGAAACTCATAATTTTTCCTTGAAAAGTCATTATGTACAAGTATGGATTTATATGCATGCGCTTGTGCTCAGTACAGGTTTGATTTAGGGAAAGAAGAGAGGGAGAAGGGACAACACAGGCCCTCTTTTACCTCTGCTGCCTTAATGATCTCAGTTTCAGTGAATGAATTAATTCCTGATTTGTACAGACAGCAGATGTAGGCTCTGGGTTTCTCTGGTTTATCAGTTTCCAAGAACTGGCTTAAGAAACCTTTATTAAATGTTCAAAGAGCAATGTTTTGAAACCATCTCTGGGATACATTGTATTCTAAAGGAAATAATTTCAATGTCCCTTGAGGTTTGGTGCTCAGTTCTGTTTCACTCTGGATGAATTACAGTGTAGGAAGGCAAAAAAGGGAGGTGTTAGTGTTTAATCCTACTCCTATTTAAAGAAGTGGTTTCCAAAGGATCAAAGTTTCTTTTCATGCTCTATTGCAGACCAGTTAAAAGATAATCCTCCCTTGTTGTTGACTCTGTCTGTGATTATGGATGCATTATGGGCACTCATACTGCAAATGCTTCTCTCACCGAAAGTTCTTCTGTGGATACAATGTGGGCTCATAGGTGTTTACATACTTTCAGAGCAGTACAGGATCTGTCCTGCTTCTTGGTTATTACAGCTGCTTCCAATTTTTGCGGTGTGTTCACTGCTTTCAGTGAACAGTACTTTGCATTAACAAGGTACATCATGTCTCCAGATTGCTGAGGACCTGCCAAACTGTGTGAGATATGTACGCTGGTCGGACTTCCTACCATGAATAGTCAGTTTTCATTAGTTACTCTGAAATTTACTGAGAATAGATAAAGATATAGCCATAGGTAAATTTTGGTCATTTTTGAGGCAACTTTGCTTTTAATTGATTTTTCCTTTTTACATTGCAGATTTTATTAAATGAAGGCATGATGAATGCACAGATTATAAAATGTTATAAAACATTTGGTAGAGAAAGCTCTGTCCAGTCTTCACTTTAAGGTTTTTTGTTTTTTTTTGTTTTTTTTTGGTTTGGTTTGTTTGGTTTAGTTTCTTTCTCTGTCATGTATATTCACATCTGTTATGTTAAAGAATATTTCTGCGGTTCATTGAACCACATCAGAACTGTAATTAAAGTGTGCTCTCTGGCTGAAATCAAACCTAGAGCTAGATACAGCTTCTCTGTAGCATCCTTCCAGTCAGACCACAAACAGCACGCATCATTGCTGGACACCAAGCAGAGGCGAACAGAGCGTAGTTCACAACCACACTCATCTCTTGGATGACCTTGCAGCTCTTATTGGGGGAATGCATCCAAGTTTCTTATCACTACATGGAGGGCTGAAGGGAGAACAGGAAGAGAAGCATCTGTTTCTGTTAGCATCTCTTAGGGCACTGGCTCTAGGGTTAGACATAGCTAGGGAGCTTGAGAGCTTAATAGCACTTCAAAATGTTTGATTTCCGAGTCTTACTGTAATGGCCCGTGCATGTCCCATCCTTTGCTGTGTATGGAAGAAGACAGTCTTGAATAAACGCTCTATAATATTCTGGGAAATGGGAAGAGGGGAAGGAAGTACCTAGAGAAATGAGCCAGTTTGTTATCCCAATTAGCATGTCATTAGACTGACTGCTAGCTTTAATATTGCCCTAGTAATATTTGGGATGAAAATTTATTACTTCCCCAGGTCATGCCATCATTTACTGATCATATCCAAGAGCTTGTTAGCATAGGCCTCCTCACCTGGGGAAGTAATAGCTCTATCTTTGCTGTGTCCTTGAATTCCAAGAAGGTGGAAAGTGCAAATATCACCATGGGTAGTGGTTAATTTAGCCTCCGATTTTATAACAATTTTATAATCATAGAACACTGAGGAGAGCTGTTTTAACCCCTCCTAAGTCAGTAAAGTGTGTAGCTCTGTGGCCTATGCCGTGTCCTGTCTTGGCTCCTTAATGTGAGCTTTCAACAGCTTTTGCATTCAAATTTGTTTTCTTTACAAGTTTTAGGGTCCTCTCAAGTTGTTCCCTTTTCAGTCAAGAAGTCAGGCAGAATGACACTGTTCCTGTTTCTTTATAAGCATCTAAAGACAACACAAGTTTTCTTTTAAATTTTAAGTGCTCCTCATACAGTCCTATTTTTCTCTGCTGCATTGAAATACACTAGAGGTGTGTTAATGGACATATTTTCTAATGAGAAACACCCTAACTTTCCTTAAAATAATTTTGCCTACTGTCTTGTACAATATACTGGCTTAATTCATGATCAGCTGAAAAATAGAATGTATTTTTAATAATAATTTATTAGATGTATCAGTTTCCACTTTACATTTTTGCAGGATGAGATTATGTATGCTTTTGATGCATTTATTTCACAGACCAGTCACATCACTCTCATATCTTAAACTTCAGATCCTCATCTGAGCAATGCTGTTCTCAAGCAATGGTTTCCAATCTGCAGAAGGTGGGCAATGAGCCCAGCATTACTCATGGTACATTTATTCCTATAGATTTTTATTTCTTTAACATGACATGAGATCAGAGGGGCACGTGTCCTCTGAAAGCAGCACAGAGACTCTTAGTCATCCTTTTATATACTTCTCATGGTTTACATATACTTTCCTATCTACTCTGGAATATTGATTATATTTTCCAGGGAAATTTTTTAACTGCTCAGATTCAGTCTAAAGAAAGACTATACCTTAAAGGGTATTCTGCCCAAAAAGATCACTGTATTTTTATGGGTACCTCCTATCACCTCTTCGATTCATCAAGCATGAAAATAATTCCTATAAATAAAAATATAGAAATCCAAATATTAAAACATTTATTGCTTCAGTTGAAAACGCTTTGCAAAAACCCCCAACTTTATATATATATATATATACATGCATATATATATATATGCATATATATATATGTATATAAAGATTTATGGTCTATATTATCTGATTTTATAAATTTACTTCTTACAGTGATCATGGGTGAATACAAACCCTATGGTGTCATTTGCTTGGCTGTGATTTCTGGAGACATTATCTTATTTAGCTCTTCTTTTAGTCCTTTCTTTTCCTCTTGTCCTTCCCTGGGGCTACTGGACTACTCTATGCTGTATGCTGTTGAGGGCTTCCAAATTCTGAAGAGGGGTCAAGCTTCTTGCTTAAATATGTTGGCTCCAGCCCTAGTGCTGCCTTCAGAAAACAACAAAAGCCAAACACATTTTTAGCAGTTTAGTGATAATGTTAGACATTTTATTTATTCTAGTTTGCTATTTGCTCCCTCATATAGCTCCCGTATTTCTTTAACAAGGCAAGGTGGTGATTTTAAGTCCCAAGTTTTACTTCTCTGCCTTCTCCTGCTTTCGTCCTGGCACCTATATCTATATATCTATCAGCTGTGACTTTTTTTTTTTTGGAACTAGGAAAGAAAGATTTTCCTTTTTTTGTTCTGATGTTTCTGCTGTTATCTTTGTCCATGTTACTCTCATCATGATGACATTGTCAAGTTCTTACAAGCAGTGTAATCAGTTCTTATTATTCCTTCTGTTTTCACAGAGGCTGGTTTCTGCTATTTGTCACAGCATGTGGGGTTTTTTTAACTCTGCTTTTTTTTTCTGGACTCT
>VZTX01007745.1:371598-382265 GCA_013400915.1 Pardalotus punctatus | reverse complement strand
GCATGAACAGTTCACAGACTTCAGACTACACTGATTGCTCTAGTGATTGCTCCTGGATCTTTCATATACCGTGAATACAGGATCGAGAACTCAGAATTTGTGCTGAATTGATATGCTGATATGAATTCAAAATATGTGCTAGAGGCTATGTTTATATGACTAAAATTCACTAAGTCCACAAGTCACATTAAAGCCAGGGAGAGGGGGTTCTATCCTGGATCTAGAAAGGTCCTGGGGAATCAAGAACAAAGGAAGGAGATTCCTGGTGCAGAATAGGGAAGCTGGAGTTCTTGGCAAATATTTTGGTAAAGAGGGAGTTCAGAAAGCAATGTGGTGGTGACAGGAGATAGATTCATAGAGAAAAGCACACAGTGAAAAGAAACAAGAGATACTGATGAGAAAGAATGTTGGATTGACTGCACCCAGATGGTTTTTGTTTGGCTGGATGATTTACTCAGCTTTGAATGTTTCATTCTGGTTTCAGCACACATCCACATTTTACACCCTTACACTAGGGAATCCTTTTGATGCTTCTGACTTTATAGATTACTTGGGTGAACAAGACCACTGAGGACAAGTAAAAAATCTTTTATGGCCACATACAGCTTTGTGGTGTTTGTGGAAGAACACTTCCACTGAGAAAATGTCAGCATTTAGCTCTTCTTGCTGTACCTACATCCTTAACCCTA
The DNA here is from genome assembly GCA_013400915.1 of Pardalotus punctatus. Classification (NCBI taxonomy): domain Eukaryota; kingdom Metazoa; phylum Chordata; class Aves; order Passeriformes; family Pardalotidae; genus Pardalotus; species Pardalotus punctatus. The sequence continues at coordinate 381,576 of VZTX01007745.1, read as the reverse complement.
GGACGGAATTTTCTTACTTCATTAATTATAGTCATTTTTTAGCAGTGCAGTGGCTTCACGGTTTCCATAGCTTTGTTCAGTGTTTTTCCTGGTGTGATGCAGCTTTCAAAAAACCTCATGTTATTACCAGCCTGACTCGAACTTTGAGAACACTTAAACTTTGGATTAAATCAGAGGTTCACATTAATTTAAGCATGCTCTTTTGGTTTATTTCATGTTTGCTGTGAATACAGAACCCTGTTTCTTTTATATCTTTCACAATTTGATTGCACTCTCTCTACATTTTCTATAATTATTATTGGCTTCCATTGTTAAAGAACTTTATTTAATCTATTATTTGGCAGTTATGTAGACTTTTGTATTTCTGCCCACTTGATCTTTCAATTTTTTTTGTGAGGTTGTTTGTTCATGCACTCACAAATCTTCATCTACTGTCTGAAAAGCTGACACAAATGGTCCACAAACAATGCTGAACATGCAGATCAAAACCTCCCTTGTAACTTGATAGAGTTGCTTCACAAGCTGATCTTTTCCTCACTGCTTTAAACTACAAATTTATTTGCTGTCCAAAAAGAAGGGTGTTTTCTTCTCTCTCATGGGGATTCATCTTAAGTATGCCTTAAGATCCTATTAAGATCATCAGCTTTAGTAAAACACCACTGTTTTTCTATGCAGACAAACTGAAAATTCAGGCGACTGCAGGATTACATGGTGATTGTTCACCCATGAAGTGGGTGCTTTTTGGAAACTTTGACACTGCTTTAATGTAATGAAGCAATTACATATAGATTTTTAGAGAAATGGAATTATACCAGAACTTAGCAATTTCCTTGGGTTTTAAAATTAAACCAAATACTTTTGATTTTTTTTTTCTGTGTCAAGAGTTAAAGAGATAAAAAATAGGTTCCTATCCTGCATTGTCTTGTCCTATCCTTGCCCTTGCTTTTGCCTTCAAATTCTGAGTCCTATTGATGATACATGGTGTGATATAGTATGGGATGTTAGCAAATATATGATATTAAATTTATTTTATAGCTGAAAAATGCTTGTAGTTTTTCTGGCACATCTAAAACTCAGGTGCATCAGTGATATAGTTACACTGTACCTGGAAATAATTTTAGGCAAATTGTTTTGAAGTGTAGGGATGAAGGCTTCTGTATGACTCACATGAATTAGGGTCTGATATCTGTCAAAGATATGAAAATATAATTTTATTTATATTCATACAACTATGAAAATATATGTGCCTTCGGTATTCCTAACTTTTTCCATAAATAAGTTACTCTGTATGACTCAAAAAACCCGAATGAAATTGCCAGAAAGAGCACTGCAGGCAAGTAAAAGCCTGTGCAGCATGGAAAGGTGAAAAAAGCCATTATAAAGGAAAAAGCCTGAAGCAAATATTTATGCTTAGTTCCAGGCATCCATAGCTTTATTCTGTTTCCAGCTTCTGCATTAAGAGTAAAATGAAATGCATACAATGTGCTTTGGGCTGTAAGATCTGGGAAGAATTACAAAGCTTATATTTGAAATATTGGAACCAGCTTACCAACTATTTAATAGGATTTTAGATTAGGTGCTTTGTCCTACCATTAAACCTAGCTACGTTTGGTCTCTTGGAGGGCAGAAATTGTATGGCATTGTCCATTCAAACACTATTGAGGGCAGAGTCCAGCTAAGCCTATCTTGATTTGTCACATTTGGGTGGGATTTATTCTAGAAATCAAAAGGTATGCAAGTATTTTACTATAACAATTGTGACTTTTATTAATGGCTATTTAATTATTAAATAATTGTTTGTCTTGTTTCAGTTTATCCTTTTGGATTTTATATCTCTTGGATTTATACCAGCAACTTAACTTCCGTCTTCCACAATAGAGCCAATGCTGCTTATTCTCTCTCCAGATTTCAGTTCTTAGGATAACCCTGCTTTATAGAAATAAATTTGCATAGGGCTTGGGAATGGGACAAATATGTCTCACAAATAATGCAATGGCCTCATCTGCTAGATTCTGAATTCAACCTTTTGATAGTTTCTTGCTTTCTTTTCTGTTTGCTTGGAGCTTTTTTTTTTTTTTTCTGCAGATGAAAATCTTAAAAAACTGTTAGGTTCTCTAGGAACATTTATTGAAGCTAAAAAAGATTTGTAAGCTGGGAAAACACTTTCCAGGCAAATCCTTTAGGAGCGTACAGGCATCCTGTTGCACAAATTAGAAGCTCTTTTCAGCAATAGCTGAATTGTAGGTGTTGCCAACTGCAGTTTTTAGAAACACACCTAGGCTTTTCAGATCAGGAAGTACAAGCTGTTTCAAAGGACCCTTTGTGTTGAAGTTGGAAAACCTCTAGGAATCTTGGGAGTTAAGCTATGTGAGTGAAATGCCCACTTACAGAAACTGCAAACCTGTATGTGTGTCCATGCTGATTAACCGTGGGCGTGTCTCCTCAGTCGGTATTGATAGATGTCTCCAGAAGGTTGTAATTCCCAGTTTTCCTTCTTTGTCCCGGTGAACATGCTGAGTTTTGCTGCCCTGGCTGCAAAGTGTCTGCAAACCAGTCTTTACAACTGCAGCCCTCACTAGGCAGATAATCACTAGGGTGTAAAACAGGGTGTGTGCTGCAGAAATCTACATGGGAAGAATCCCCTTGGTCAAGAGGTGAGAAGCAGATGTCATCCCTGATGCTGATACCGTCTTTGACAAAATCTGTGTCTGTGGAGAGTTAAAAGGGTCTGAGAGCAGGATCTGGTTCACTCTGAAGTAGAAACTGATGGCTTGAATCTGTTGACTAAACATCTGATTGCTAAAACCAGATGTGGTCAAGGATTAATTTCTTTGGAAATAGGCAGCGGTAAGATGTGATACTGGCACTCTAATTAGTCTTGACACATGATGCTAATGCAGATACATAAATCCTTCTCAAATGAATAAACAATTTAAAAGGTCAGCTGGGAAGAAACTAGGACATAAGTAACCACAATTGGATTTGTGGTCATCCCTCACTGGGCTACTGGAGCTGCTGGGATTTAGTCACAAGACAAATATGACAGTCTACAGAAAACAGACCAAGTGAAAAAAGAAAATAAAAGGATGTATGACTCAGCAGAGTGGGATACACCCAATTCTGTGAAGTGACTACTCAAAAAATAATGCTTTCTAAGTTTCAAATGTACAGACTCTAGAATGGGATTGGAGTTAATTGAATTTGTCAGATGAAAGTTTTCTTATTGTCTGGAGTACTTTTTTTCTGTGAAAAGGTAAAAAACCTGTATTAGTAATTTTGTGACAGGTGGAAATAATAGATTTTTGTTCAGTTCCAATCTGCCATAAAGCTTCATTCAAAACTTCCTTTACCAAAATGTTTCATATGAATGTGGAAAGGTAGTCACCAACTCAGAAACCAGGAGAAAAGTTGAATTAATAGAGAACAAATCAAACCATAATAGTGGTTTCTGTAATTATGTCACACTGAGGAAGTTTTATGTCTCTCTGTTATTGTACCATCCATTAATGTCAGAAGCATTCCTCCATGGTGAGTGAATCAGTAAGTGGAAGAAATCTGGGATTGAACAGCGGGATTATCCTTCAGTTTCTGAATCCTTTTCTTAGCCTTTGTGACTTGATTGTGTACCAGGGTCCTCAGGTGCCAGCAGGATTCGTTCTCTTCTGCTTGCTCCCATCTGCCATGAGGATAAGAGGGAACAGGAGATGCTGGCTGGTCTCTCCTAATGTATCCTCTGGACCTTATTCAGGAGTTGTGAATACAGTTCACCAAGTTCAAGGCTCTGTTAATAAAGGTAACAACTTCTGATAACAGGTTTTGCAAGGTGAGGCTTGGCTGATTCTTTTAGTTAAATGTAAATGATATGCTGGTATACTTTGGGACATTTGTAAAAGTTATAAGAATTTATTAAACATATATGTACTTTTAAAAGTCTTAAACAGAAATGGAAAACACCTTTAGGTTGCCTAGTCCCTACCTTTGCCAAAGGGGAATTGTTCCCTCAAATACAATTTCTATGATTTGGAATAGATTTTCAGGGTTTCCTCCTTGTATCCTCTTTTGGAAGGTAACCCAGGACCATAGTCCTATTTATCAGACTGTAAATTAAGTTGGACGTTTTCAAGCTATTCAGACTGCTGATCCTTCTCGAAATTTTAGACTATTCTATTTTGGACCTTGTTTCTGTGGTAGCTGGAAGAGATAATTGTTCATTAATATATATTGAAAAGTATAGTGTGTCTTAAAAAATGTAAACCATTTACTTCAGCAGTGTTTGCTAATGCTGTGAAATGAATGCTGTTCTGCATTCGGTCACCTTTCAATTTAACCTTTCTGATCTGGACTGAAAAAAGCACATCTGAAGCAGATAGTGGATTAAAGAATCGTTGCTCTTTAATGTAGACACCCCTAACTTGCTCAACTCCGCCAGTACTGACCTCTTTCACTTCCTCACCTCCTCTTTTTCAGTCAGCCCTAAAAGAAATTAGGTGAGAAGCAGGAGACTCATCCAAGTAGAAACTGAATTGAAAAAGGGATTTTCATTTTTTTATGCTCGATTTATATTTTTTCAAATTTCTTTTCATTGAAACCAGTGTGAATGAGATGTTGACTTGTATTGGACTTATTTAATGAAAATCATCAATAGTAGAGTGAAATATCAACACAAAGCAATATGAAATACTTAATTTGATACATCCATTTGTAGTTTCTTTAATCACTTACAGTGACTGAAATAAAAGCATATGTTAACCCCAGAAGTGTTCACCCCTGAAGGAGTGAAGTTGGAGTAATGAAGTTATAGAGAGGCTGAAATAAATTAATTAAAACACTGTTCATAACTTCCATTTGTGCTGGTGTAATACAATTACTTACAGAAACTTAACTGCCTTGAGAAATGGCTGCAGTGAAAACCACTCTCTCTCCATGACAAGAGTGACATACAGTGGTACAAAGGTCTGAGCTCTGTCCCAACAAAAATTCTGCTGATGCTAATGATGTTGAACTAATTGATAAAATGGGAATAAGGGCTGAAAAAAGGGTCCAGGATGTGAAGACATAACATGGAAAACTGGTTTTACCTAAGTAGTTTAGAGCACAGATTTCTCTGCTTGCAAAATGGGCAGCCTACATATCTTCTGATCCTCCTCTCTTCTCTTGGGAATATTTTTCTTTCAAACTCTTCCTTGAATTTTTTTATATTTGGAAGCTTGGCTGCCTCTACTAATTTATACAGGATTTATCTAAACATAAAGGAATGCTTAATCTTCTTTGGGAGTATCTGTATATTCATCAGGAAACAAAGCTTTCTTTGTACTTTAATTCTTATTGTATATTGACTCTTTTCATTTTTTTTATTGCCAATTTTAAAATAATCTCTTACCTACTAAAGATGAGTTTCCAGTTTATTCTATAATATGATTTAACTACAGCTGTCCTTATTATCCATTTATTCATTTTGTGTCACAGCAGTTTGTCTGTAAAATTACCATGGACCTCATTGAAGACCATGCTAAAATCAAGATATACAACATCCACTGCTGTCTCCATTGTCTGTGGAGCTAGACATTGAATCACAGAAAGCAATTAGGTTGGGTCAAATATCACTCACTCCCTGTTCCCAGTCACCATCTTAGTCATGTATCTGAAAATGACTTTGAGGAGTATTTGCCCCATAATCTTCCCAGGACCCTGAGACAGTGAAGCTCCTAGTTTCCCAGATTCTCCTCACCTTCTTCAACAGCAGTGTCATGGTTCCCTTTTTCCAGAAACGTGAAAATTACTCTGATCAATATGACCTTTCATAAATGATGAGTGAATCTTTGTAGTGACATTAGCCAGCTACTGTAGCTTCCTTGAGTGTGTCTTCTTCTCATGTGGGTACTAATTCTCTGTAACAGATTCTGCTAGCAGCCTTGGGGAACTGGGATGCCAGAGGGCAAGTCAACCAGTGAAAACAGACTTTTTCAATGCCTTTGGCCATTAGGTCCTGTGTCCCATAGGCCAGATATTCCCTAACCTTCCTTCTACTGCCAGTGCACCTACAGAAGCACTGCCTTGCCCTTCACCTCCCTGGCTAGTTTTAACTCCAACTGAAGTTTGGCTTTCCTAATTCCTCCCTTGCACACTTGAGCAATGCTTCTACATTTCTCCTGGGTATGACCAGCTCCTGTGGGTTTTCCTTTAGTGTATGAACTCCATCAGAAATTGCCCATTCATCCAGACTGGACTGGACATCCATGCTTGCTCAAGTTTCTCCATTTTGGAATGTGCACTCAACTGGTAGCTGTCCTCTCTTTCTTGAAGAAAGACAAGTATCAACTGGTCTGGGTCACCTTTGATTACACTAGTTTTTTAATGTTGTGGGTTATGCAAATACAGTTTTTAGAGGAAGAAACCTAATTTTAAATGACAAAGTTATGAAACTTGGGCTATGTTCAAGCCATGTAAATACAAAAGCAAGACAGATTTCAGAAAACTGTAGTGAAATAGCAATTACACCCCCCCCCCGCCTCCGTTTGATGTATAAGAGGTAGAGCAAACAATGCTCTATGGTTATTGCATTATCTTTTGTCTAGAAATAAATCCGAATCACAAAGTTCAGTGTAGGGCAGACTGTGAACTGACTTCCACTTATTTTAAAAATAGAAGTAATTTGGCAACATTAGGTCAGTATTCTATGGACAGCTTTTGGTGATGTTAAGATGGCTGATACTGATCAGCATGCTATAAGTGTGCAGAAATGGAGCCACCACGTAAAATATGTCTGTTTCAGAAGCTTCTTCCAACAATTGTCAGCTCAGATGAAAAAGTAATAGAACTGAGAAATTCAGAAGACTGAGGATTCAGTCAGGCTGTATCTATTTCCTTGGCAGTACAAGTTTGCCTGCTGGAGTCCTTGCTAGTGTCTACTTCAATTCCACATTTACAGCAAGCTATATATAGAAAAAATGCTAAGAAATCAAAGACTCTTTTCTAAATAATATCTGATGACACTTCATCTGGAACTTAAAAAACAGTTATGAAGAGAAAGAAAATAGAACAGAGATAATCTAATGAAATAAATATGCACAGAGGGAAAAAGAGAGAAAATAATCAAACCAAACAGCCCCGAGTGTTGGACTCTTTTCATGACACATATCTGAAGCTCACATTATTTGGATGAGTCTAATATTTCATTATACTGGGTAGCAGTTGATGGAGCCAGATGGTCCCTCAAAGAAAGAGAACCACAAAGAATCCTGCCAAGATCCTGATGTATTAAACACTCACTCTGTAAGTAGTGTTATAACCAGAGGCTCTTACTCTTGCAGTCACAAAATGGAGGGTGTTAAAAAGCAAGCTTTGAAAATTTTTGTATTTGTGGATTTTTTTGGTTTTTGGTTTGGTTTTTTTTTTGGTTTTTTTACAGTAGCTGTACGACCCTGGTTCCACAGGTTCTCCTCTTAGCAGCAAAGCTGGTCTAAGATGTTCCTATCGACCTCCCCTTCCACCAAGCTTATTCCTGTCTCTATATCATCTCCTCATTTGTTCCATCAGAGATATTTATGGTCTCACGTGGCAAACATGGTTTGGTCCATCTCACAGTTCCTTGGTTTGGTTCATCTCAGTCCCACAAGCAACTCTACAGTAAAACTGAAGGGGAAGGCATGGAAGCAAGCAGGAATGCCTCTGGGCAAGGGCAGGGAGAACTGTTTACATCAGAAGAGCTGCCAAGGGAAACATCCGATCCTGTGAGCCACGTGGTTTTCCATTAGAACTGAATCTGGTAATTTGCCATATACAAAGTAAGAAGTAGTTCCTACAAAGGAAAGCTTATAAGGTAAGAAGTCAAGACAGAGAAAAAGCTCAAGGGTGCCACTTTGCCAAGAAGGGCTGAGAGCTGAATCCCAAATGCTGAGAGCTGCTGTAGCTACCATGATGTTAAACATCACAGCCCTTTGTTTTGTAGCTTTAGTGAATGCAACACAGATTTTTGGGTTAGAACCACTCTCCTGCGGTATGCATCTCCTTCAGCACAATGAGAAAGAAACTTTTTGAAGCTAAGAAAATAAGAAAATAATCTGTTCTTGGAAGGATTTAGCTACATATTCTTCTTATTTTAATTACCCACTTTATTCAACAGGATATTCAGGAAATTACAGAAGATGTTGTGCTCTTTGTTGTCCAAAGACCAGTCAGAAATGTCAGAGGAGACAACACTCCTGATCATAAAACACCCAGACATGTTTATAACAAATCATAAATGCAGTTTATATAAATCCTAAAGTTCATGCTTTCATAGCCTTTTCTCTGGCAGTGTATTTTGAAAAATATATATAGCCTTTGCTACAGAGAGTCGTGTGTTGTAGAAAATATTTCCTAGAAGTATCTGTTGCTATAATGAAAAGGGTATTAGTAAAAATTTTGTCCTTCTTATTCCCACTAGCAGAGATTGTGAGATGAACTCATTCAGGAAGAAAAATTGAACCTGTCATTTGAACCTGTCTAAGAGCTGCTTGGACCTGAACTTCTTTAACATGAACACACGAAGCTGTAAGGAATTACAGAAGGAACAGGAACAATCCTCAGACCAACTGCAGGAATACAAAGGAAACCACACAGGCTTCCAACAAACAGACAGCCAAAATGCTGATATTAAACATGCCACAAAAGATGTCTCGGGGGAGGGGTGTTGCAAGAACGTATAACCACTGTGAGTCAAAGTAGTCATGGTACAAATGACAGGAAATTGGGGTGATTGGTGTGATGGGAAAATCCACAAAAATAGAGCAGATTTAATCTGCTTGTTGCCTGAGAAATGAGACTTGACAGAATTAGAGACTCTTTCTGCTCTTGTGTGCACACATATCAGTGTAAAAAAAAAATTTTAAAAAGTGTTTCCCTGTTACCTGTAAGTTTCCGTGTTCCAGATGGTCATATTCAGGGTTTACAGATAAGCCACTTTGACTGTTCTCCTTAGCCCAAATAATATATTCATTTATCAGTAAAAATGCCAATGTTTTTACTATATTTGCTTTTGCTTCCACAACTTTTCACACCTGTAGTACTCAAAAATTATTTAAGCAAATTTGATTTGTGCTTCTAGAAAACATCAGGAATCATTTTTTTATTTGCTAAAGGCTGTAAATTTGCTGTCTGAACCAAAAAAGTTAGAGGGGAAGCTGAAATTCATTTCAGATCACCTGGAAATATAACCCCTTCTCACCCTAACACAGAGAAAAGCATATAAAAAATACGCCCCTTTTCACAATAAAAGAAAATAAAATTGTTTGGGATAAAAATTTTATATTATTTGACCAATGCTAACTGCTTTAATATGATCTGATTTAGGTTTTCCTCTCAACAAAAGGATTGAAAATTTTTATCACAAGAATGGCATTATCCATAAGAGAAACAGAGGAGTGGTCATTGCTCTGATATAAAGTAGAGCAGACCTGCAGCTGAGAGTCCTCTATTGACACAGTAGCTGCTGATGGGAGACAAAAACACAGGAGGGTTTATGGTGCATTTTCAATGTGTGATCAAGACCATTTCTTAACTTCTGCTATTTTACTTCTTGTGGTGGTTTTACTTGGCCCAGTTTTTGCTAGTGGGTAGGGAGGGGCACAAAGATGGCTCCCGTGTGTCCTGTGTGAAGGTTCTGGAAGTTTTTCACCCTGTCCAGCAGAGCCACTCTCTGATGGCTCTGAAGATGATGGACATGCTGCTGGCCAAACCTGGGCCAAGTAGAAATGTTAGTTACGCCTCTGTGAAAACATATTTAAGAAGAAATCAAACCAATGGGTGCACGCACTTCTTTGTAGCCAGAGGAGGAGGAGGAGGAGGTGAAAATATGTGAGGGAAAACAACATGGAGACACCAAGGTTAGTGGAGAAGGTGGGGGAGGAGGTGCTCCAGGCGCCAGAGCTGAAAAACTCTGCCGGCTGTGGTGAAGACCATGGGGGGAGCAGGTGGTCCCCCTGCAGCCCATGGAGTCCA
>VZTX01007745.1:299403-368569 GCA_013400915.1 Pardalotus punctatus | reverse complement strand
GTGAAAGAGGGAGGGGGGTGAGCTGAGAAATGGTGTCTTAAGAGGGAGAGGGGTGAGCAGAGAAACAGTGTTTGTAGCAGAAGAATTGTTGTGATGGACTGACTAAGGAAAAGCCCCATACCCTGCCCCCCACCTGGAGCTGTTGGTTGTGTGAAGGAGGGAAGGGGTTGAGCTGAGGAACAGTGTCTTAAGAGGGAAGAGGGGTGAGTGAAGAAATGGTGTCTTAAGAGCTTATTTTTACCTCTCATTTATCCTCCGACTCTGTTAGGTTAATAAATCACTTTGCAACTTAAGTTTCTCACCTGTTTGCTCATGTTCTTGTGCATCCCCTCCCCACCAGTGCCTCATCTCAACTCATGAGTCCAGTGTGTTAGTGTTAGTTTGATTCCTCTCCTCTGCATGGCTGTGACAGGAGAGAGCATAGAGAGCAGAGGTCATAGTTCCCTGGCATTTGACCAGGGTCAAACCACAACACCATCCTCTTCAGAAGCCCTTTGATCCTCCCTCCCGGTGCACTAACTCTTCCAATTCTTCCAAAGATGTCATGTTCAATCACATTTCTACAAGTAGATTTTTCTCATGTCCCACATAACTGAGATTAGGTGGAACATACAAAGCCTGGGCCCCTTAACATTCATAAGCAGCATGAAGTTATTACTGAATTTAACTCCTAAAATGTGGTGTGCTGATACCATGTACATTGATGTGCATTGATATGTTCGCATGACTTCCCCCCTCAGCCTTCTTTTCAGAAGCCTGAACTGTCCTATCTGTCTCAGCCTTTCCTCACCAGAGAGGTGACCCAGTCTCTGCATCATCTTCATGGCCCTTCACTGGGGTCTATCCCCTGTGTCCATACCTCTCAGACTAAGAATCCCAGCACTGGACAGGGCAGTGTGGCCTCACCAGTGTTAAACAGAGGGCCAGGATCTCCTCCCTCCATCTGCTGGCAGTGCTGAGCCTAATGCAGCCCAGGACTGTGTCTGCCTTCTTTGCTGGCTTGTGTTCAACAACTAACATAAGAAACGAAGCAGTAATTTACAGCAATTACTAGCATTTTTAACTGCAACTATCATAAATGTTTTTAAAATCCCTGAGGTTTTTAATGGATAGAAAGTTCAAAAAGACAATTCACTAGAATCTGTGTAAAAGTAAACTGTCCTCCCTAGTGTGTCTTTTTTGGCTTTATTCAATTTTTTACTATTTGCTCTGATGGTTTAGCAGTTGCAGCTGCCTAAGATGAAAGTGGAAAATAGGTCAATGGAAGTAATGCAAAAATTCCTTAGAAAAAACATATTGCTGCTACTCTTGAAATGACTGATTTCTGGGAGGATCTAGCATCAGATTGTCTATTGAATTGTCACATTTTGCTCTCCCTCAAACATAATTTTGAAAGGTAAATGACATTTTCTGCTTTGCAATAATACAGTAACTTGCAGCATTTGGAGCATGAGTGCCAACTAATTAGATTAAAATTTTTGGAACCAATTCACTTTTTGGGGGAACACAAAGACTACAGTGTCATTGAAGGCAGAGTACTTAATGTCTTAAAATTGTCATATATTAGGAAGTAGGAGATGAAAGTAAATCTCATTAGAAAATTAAACTCCCATCAGTGGTGCATACTTGTATGTGGAATTCCCTTTGCATATATTCATATAGTATAAATTCACAAATGTAACTCAAGAGACTTGCATTTTTTTTTATGGGTATATCATTATAACCATCTGACTGTTCCCAAATCCTCATTTTGTCAAAGGTTGGAAGGACTACTTGTAAAGGGTGATAACTGATGTGGACTTTTCAGAGAAGTCACAAGATTGCCTCCCAAGGACTCATTCTACACCAAAGCAAATACAGAAACAGTGAGTGGAAATTGATGGTCTGTAAAACTGCATTCTGTGACAGCTTAGTGGCACAAAAGGAATTTTTGCCATATAGAGTTTACTGTTTCAAGCTATGTAAAAGGGAGAAAACATTGCTAGTACCACACTGTGGGTATTTTTTTTTTGTATTTGTTGTTGTTGTTCTTGCTGTTGTTGTTTGTTTTATGTTGACTACCTTATCTTTTCAATGTCTAAAAATTAGCACTGGGAAACAGTTATGGAATGGTCTTTTCTTGTTGACTGTTCTTTAACTTGACTATATTTTTACTTAGCTATTTATATTCCCTCAATTTTTCCTTTATTTTATCAGGTTGCAAAGCATAAGAAAATGGAAAGTAAATAACAAGTGCTATTACTCAAAGGACTAGTGATTTTTCTTTAGATGTTTGTGTTTGGAAGACACTGAATTAGATCCTAACCAAGGAATAGATTTTAGTAATATGAAAAAGATAAAAAGATTAGGGTTTCTTCTTGTTTACCTGGAACCTTTTGATGTATTTATCCTGTGTGAGAATAAGCTGGTATTATGTGTAGATACTTAGCTCTGTTTACTTACAGTGGCTTTTGAAAATCTTCTCTTGAGCCCTTCTTTGGTGCTCAGAGGATACTTTTTGTTCATGGGAAATTCCAAAAGGCAAGAAATGGATGTGAGGGAATCAACTGAGCAGAGCAACTGTGGCTCATTTAGTTTCTCTTCCTACATTGGGGAAGAAACATTGTAGGTTACATTGCATCAGCCAAATCTGAGTTCAAGACCTCATCCAGAGTGTTGAAACTCCTTGGCAAAGTTAAGTAACATCTGCAAATACTTGGGTGGATGTTATGTATGGCTACAATACACTCAACACACATTGCAAACTGTGTTCAAAACTATAAATTTGTAAATATTTCATGTGGACATAGTGCATCTATAAAGGAGAAATTTGTAATACTTGTGAAATTTGCTGGGCTATATACTCGCATACATACATACATATTTCTATTACATATATGTGTGTGTGTGTGTGTGTGTGTGTGTGTGTGTGTGTGTGTGTGTGTGTGTGTGTGTGTGTGTGTGTGTGTGTGTGTGTGTAAACTGCTTTATTTTATTCTCAAAACACCATCTTAGATCTCAGTCATGATCTTGCTATACTCAGTAAGAATAATACCAAGTGAATAATAAAGACATAACAAAACAACTACAAAAGCTCACCATCAGGTTTTACTTTTAATACCACATGGTTCTAAAGCTAAGTTTGTTAAAATATTTAGCAGAATCAAAACATATCTGTAGTTAGTTTAGTTTGCCATTACATATTTCTATTAAAGACATATGTAAAAAATACAAAGAAACAAAGCAGAAAACTCACCACAAAAATCTTTGGATTTTTTTTCTAATCTCCCAGAAAAAAACATTAGGTTAGGACAACTCTTATCTGTTTTTTAGAATTTTGTTTATTAGATACAAAGTCAAAAACCGCTTTTTTTTGGAAAGTGTGTACATATAATTGTCAGTTCTAGTATTGTCCTAAAGGGTGCAGTGCTTTGCTATGCAAAGAGAAGTCCTTGCCCTTGGAAGTTTGCAAGTGGCTCAGCTCTCTTCATGCCAACAGATCGGGTCTATAAAGCAATAAGCCATGGACATCTAGTTTTAAATGTTTGACTTCCCTTACTGAGATTTCAGAAGACTAGGAGTTATCTACATGTTATCAGACCCAACCCTGTGTACTTGACACAGGTACTTGTGAAAGGTGAGATCAGGAAGTAACAGTTTTGGGAAGGAAATGGGACATCATTAGTAATTTTATGTAGTTTCAAGAAATTATTGAAACCTGAAATTGCTCAGCCTTGAGAAATTTTGATATTTCAGCATTAGTATTTACAGAAGACTGAGGAAAACAAGACAGCTATCAAAATGATTTCTGAAACAGGAATTTTTCAAAAGATTTCTGACACTTTACTTGAAAAGTTTTGCTTGAAACAAACAATTTTCTAAATTAGTGCATATTATTGGAGATTGTCTTAACACTGAATATTATCTGCTTGAATTAACATGTTGTTCTAGGAGACTTAAAATTTATGTTTCTTATCTTTTTAGAGTCCTCTTTGACAAACTCCTTGGATAGAAAACATCAAAATTCGCTGCAGTCTTGCTTTTTTTTCTGTCTATTATTCAGGAGGGTCACAGTAAGTCATGAAAGATGTATTATGAATATATGAGTCTTGCCTTGGGGTGGAAAAGATATGATCCACCAATATATCTTCTTGAAATTTATATCTAGCATAAATAAATGTTACATTGTTCCAAAAGCAGAAGAAAAAAAGGAAAAAAGGAAAAAAAAATGAGTCAGTACTACTAAAATCTTTGCCATTTTATACATTTCTCCCCCACATAATGTGGGTGGAAAATAATTTGGTTTTCTAATAAGTCTGGTTGAGTAGTTTTACTAATGAAAATTCTGTGCAAAACTTGAGAGTGCTGAGTAGCAAACTGAATTGTGAGATTAAGAGAGTTGTCTAGTTTTTGTATGTGTATTGCAGCTGATACATTCCTTAATGCTGTGTTCAAGTGTGGGATTACATCCCACCTGAAGAAGGCCCATTCCATGCATGATATGGAAAGAAAATGAGTGAGGGGGAAATTACTGGAGGAATAGAATGCATGCACTGGGACACAAAAAGAAATACATACTGATGTTTACATTTGCGAAGAATGTTCTCCAAGAATTAAAAAAGAAAAACAAAACACTATGTGAGTAGATAAAATTTATCATTCAATGTAAAGTATTATCATAGTGGTTTTTTGTTTTGGTTTTTTTTTGGCACTGATTACAGCTAAATATGCACAACTGACTTGTATACACTTGTATATATATATATGTGTGTGTGTGTGTGTGCGCACAAAACTGCATAGATTGCTAAAACAGATCTAGTTCTTCTCATCACTCATTTCTTTTCAAAATCCAGATATAATTGTTCCCAAACTGCAACTGGTTGGGACTTTTACAATCATTCATCTTTTTAATAAAAATCACTTAGAACCAAAATATTTTGTATGAATATACCAGATTTGGTGAGACTGTCAACAGAAGAGTTTTTCAGCTGTCCATTAGATTTTCTGCTTAATATGATACTCTCTAGGAGTGGAACTTTGGGGAGCAAAAATGTCTTTGAAGACAGAAAAAGGAATTTCCATCTCCATGTGGACTTTATCGACCTATCTGTATGCTTTCTTAGGAGAAACAGGACTTAAACAGATTCCTGTTTCTTTTCTCTTTTTCTCTGCCTCTCCTCATCTAACAACTTTTGAGCCCATGGCTAGAGAAGTGGAGCTATCAGAGATATTAAGTTCTGCCAAGAGAGCCTTTCCTAATTACCCCAATGGCAGAAGTGAGCTTCATGTGTCCTAGACACCTGGGAATGTACATTCATCTCCAAAACAGGGCTTCCTAGGAAACTGGGACTCACTGTTCCCAGGGCTCTCGGAGGTTATTAGCTGTTTGTAAACATATTAACATTTAGCTTGGATAACAAGAATATACAGGATAAACTATTTTGCCCAAAGAGGTTCCTTTGTTGCTTTGTTTCTCTGTTTTTTGGGGCTTTTTTTTCAAGAAATACATGCACATCACCACACAAATCTGCATAGAAGCATGCTGCAAGGGACCAAACCCTGCCATTAGGTAAAATCAACCAAAGGAGGCCAGGAAGCCAGTAAGGAAGTGTCTCTGTCTACCTTTGGAGGATAAATATTCTGAGACCTGGGAGCTCTCCAAACAGCTGCTCCTCTCTGTGAACAGTATTGGGACTGTCATCTACAGATTTGGATCCTCAATGTGTGCAGATATCTCATCTCTAGAACACAAACTGGCCTAATGACACCTGGCCTAACCCTTACTCTTCATCCCCACATCTTTAAATTCCACATGCTTTTGGCTGATGTGAACAAACAGTAATTAAATGGTTTGTGTGTGTCCAGCTTGGTCCCCCTTTGAAACTCCAGGGTGTCAGAAGCTGAGTGAACCCACCATGAGGTGGGGAGACATGAAAACATCAGTCAGGAGTCATCTGGCTCTTCACTGGCTGTGCACTCTCAGCCAAAGGCAGCAAACAGAGGAAGGAGGCATGGAGCTGGTCTTTGGCTGCACAGAAAAGCACCGTACGAAGAAAGGTGTGCGGTTATCCTCTGCTCAAAAAAATTAGCTGACATTGAGAGAAATTGTGCTCTGCTACACCTCTCACAGGGTGACCATATGGTGACTCACAAAGTCCATTGCATAGGTCCACAGAAGACAGAAAACATCCCACATGCCATGCATTCATCTTACATAGTGAAACAGCATTACAATAATTCATACCCTGGTTCACTCCCAGAGCAAAACCCAACGGAAATTAAAAAAAAATCATTTTGCTTGAAATGTTTTACTCAGTATTTGCTTTGTAGGTTCCCTTTTTAAAATAATTTCAGTTAAGGGTAGGCCTACTTTGATTTGAATGATTGTTTGGTAACTGTTTTCAAAATGTTATTGGAATGTTTTACATGAAACATTCATGGGCCAGAAACGTAGGTCCATCTCTTATCAAGCAGCTTATTGGGTCATTTTATATCACCTCGTTTTCTCCATCCCTCAGGTCCAGAAGATTTTTAACTGATCACACACAGTGTTATGCATTCAATGAGACTTCTCTCTGTTCTGCCCCATAGTTCCTGGTCTCCAGTACCCTTAAGAGAATGAGTTTTGGTTATCTGAAAGAAGAATTTAATCCCCAGTGTCTGACTCCCTGGTGTCTTTCCTGACTAGCAAGCTGCAGGCTGTTTAGGGGGTTAATGACTGCCACCACCACCATCTGTTTGAAATTGGGGCTTATGTCAAACTCTGTGACTGTAACACTGGTTGAAGGGCAGGCGTTTAAGGGTTGACATCTACTGGTGAGTGCTTACAGCTCGATAAACAATGGCAGGGGTGATGGGCTTTGGTAATTCATCTCTTTCATCTCGCAACTGTGAGGCAAAGTGAGAAAAAATCCTTTTTTATTGAAATTTAAATGTTTCAATTCCTGTTTGCCACAGAGACTGCCAGGTGCAGCATAACTTCTCAAGTGAAGTTGTGGTAAATTGCTTGACCATCCCACCTTTAATTTCCTTTGGATAGTAAGCACAAGGTCCCATACTGCTTACTAATGGCCACCTCAAATTTCTCACTGTTCTAAGTTCTCAACTTCAGGGTAAAGGCTCCTTGGTCACAGTTGAAGATATGTTTAGCTTGAAATATAAGTAAAAGTTAGGTGCTCTTGTGGATATATTCTTTGGTTTGAGAATTTATGCTCTTATTTATCTGACATGATCAAGGAAAATGGCCTAGAAAAAGGTGATAACTCTAACTAATTTAGTCTCCTTCACAATCTTGAGAAATTGATTACTGTCACAGTCTGGGCAGTTCTACTTTCTGGTAGCTAAGGACTCTAAATATTTAATGTTTGCTGACTACTTCTACATATGAAGAAGACAGTGTGAAGAGGAGGGTGAGTTATTAGGTTCAAAATAATACAAACATTAATTTGTAAACCTTGTGCTAAGCAAGGCGGTGAATATGTTTCCTCACAGTTTCCTGACATAAAAATGATACTGGTTTTGAAACAGTGCTCAGAATCAGCAGTTTCTGATCAGATGCTGATGACTATTGATTTCCACAAAACCTCTAATATCGGTTTTTTAAATAAAGGACTTGCCATAGAGCAATAATGAATCCTGCATCTATTATTAGTTAAATTAAAGCAATGATTTTTCTATTCATATTTCAGCTGAATATTTTTCAGCTCAGGTAAACAGAATGTCTTAAAGGTGAGAAAATGAGCATAATTTAAGTCTGAAAGAAGAAAAAACCATATCCCTAAATGTCGGGTGGCGTTATGCAAAGCACTCTGCCACATCCTTCCTTTGATCATGAATCTATCACCACAAAAGACACAGTCTTTCATCATACCTGTACAAATATGGCAGTGGGGAGAATCAGTTTTTCAGCATTTCTGTGGAATGATGGGGCAAAGCTGATGCCTGAAGTAGTCCCTTTTAACCTTTAAAGAGCCAATGTAGATCCAAGGCTGCTTATTCTGTGCACTATTTGAAAGAGGTGCTGTGTAGTAGATGACCTCCTGAATTCTGCACTAATCATAGTTCTCAAATATGTCTACAATTTAGCTCTGTCAGAATTGCTGTTCTAGGAGTCTAAGTTAGAGATCACCATGGCATGAATGGCAGAAATTTTAAGGTCTTCTCAGTAAAGAAAATTAGTTTAACCTCTGGAATGTGTGAAAATGTGGAAAAACCCAAACAGATAAGGCCATAAGTGTATTTTCCTTTCCAAATAACATTTGTGGGTACAGCACAACCTCAAAGACCTTTTCCCATGCTTGCCTCTAAAGTTACCAACCAGTTTTGCCTACCTTTATTAGCTGCTTTTCTTAGCAAATTGCACCCATTTACTTTTCCAGATTGATTAAAGCCAGCTAAGTTTTATGTTTACTCTTCTCTCTTTCTAACATTCTTGTGTCAACAGAAGACTGCTAGATGAGATACTGTAGAGCAGCTATTTTCATCAGGGTTTTTGTGTTTGTAAGCAGAGCTTAAATCTTTTACCAGTGAAGCTGTAGATAGTAGCATATCAAATTTCTTCTTCTTGAGAATTGCCTTGCTAAATTTGCCTTTCTGTAAAAAGTCCATGGGCCTGTGGTCCTTTATCGATCAAAGATTAAAAGCTGCTGTTTTAGAAATGCTGTCTTAGCTTGCAAGGTCAGTGAATGACCCACAGGCTGAGGTCTCACTGGAATTGTCTTCAGTCCCTTTCTCAAGTTGCTGATGATCAGTGTCTTTTTTCTTGGAGCCCTTCATGAAAGTGCTCCTTGTTTCTCCTTTTGCACTCCACCTGGAAAAAAAGAATCTCTATGAATTGGATGCAAAGTTCTGTTTTGTCTGGACATTTATTTCCTTAGGTCTTAAACTGTTTGTTAGATATGTGTAGACAGGAGTGGGTCTGGGAATATGCTGCAATGACTGAAGAGCATTTTCTACTTGGTGTTTAACTTGGCCAAAGGCCTGCTGAACGCTGCCAGTCCCATGAGCCGGCTCTTACAATCCCTCATCCCTAAATATTCCTGCTGCTGTTATAAGATAATTCCAGATTTTCAGCTGCAGACCTGGCATGTTGATTGCTTGGCTCATGCTAACTGTAAGCAGCCAGATTTTCCTTTCTGAGGAAGAGTTTAACAGAGGATGGCATTTGTTCTGGCAAAATACAGAGTAAGTCTGAAATATCTAATCTTTTAAATGGAATTAATAGACACCTGTGTATTTCAGTTAGCTGGTCAGCCAGTCAGAATGTGCTCCTGGATTTAGCATAGGAAGTAATTTCAGACAATGCACACCTCTAACGTTTGCTGGTTTTTTGGCACTCCCTATTAGAAATATGCTCAAATAAAGACTAAATTAGGCTCTACAACAAAGTTGTACTTTGTTGTAGAGCACCTGCTTATTAAAACACAAGATATTGGCTGCTACATTTCATATGAGAAAGGGAATATGAATATTCATAAGAGAAAATAATTTATTTCAGTGTTAAGCTATAAGAGAGTAGGTTAGCTTATAACCAGCATCTCTGATAATTATGTACATAAGGATAGATGAATAAGCAGTAGGCTTTCTCCATCACCAAATCTAGCTTTTTATTCTTTTGATTTTGTTCTGTGCTCACAATAAATTCAATTTTTGAACAGCCTTTTCTGCACAAACCATTTGTTTCTACTTTAGCTTTCAGATCATCACTAGCTACACTAGAAATTTACTGTGCAAATGATGGCTTTAAAGTTCTAACATCATATTTCTTATGGAGACTCAGACCTAACTCAGATTTTCTTGATATTTGAAGCTCTTGTATTACAAATATGTTTGGATGTAAAAATATTATTAGTAAAGGAAAAAGTATTACTGCAATCATGTGATGAAAGGATGCCCCAAATATACCCACAGCACTCATCTATTACTCAGACCTCTATTGTCCAAAAGCAGACACCTCTTATTTCCTAATAAGACCAAGAATGGGATACTGAGTGCTACATAAAATGTTGTTGCAAGTAGGAGTCCTGAGGAGCTTATGGCATAAAGAAGACAGACTCCACAGTTCAAACACAGGTCTCTGTGCTTTAAAACTTACAAAGTCATTATCTCAGTGTTTATTACACGATGCAATGTTGTGTGATCTGTGTGCTTATAGGGCACAATGCAGTCCTAGACAGAAAAAACAATGTTTATCCCAGAAGCAGCAGAGTTGATAATTTGATCTACTCCTCAGATATCTGAAGTTTCCCTGTCTGACCTATTTTGGCTGAAATATGTATGTGTATGCCACGCAGTACATGCCAAGTGGCTGAGACTTCTAGATCTATGTTTCCTACTGCACACTGATGATTTGTGCTGGTTTGTTTAGTTCTGACTTGTTCTGAGCAAGACAGAGGTGTGATGTGAGGATAAATCAGCTTTGAATCAGGAACAATGAGTTCATGGTGTCACACTATATATGCACATCATAAAATGAATTTGCAGCGTGCAAAATTAATCAGGGGCCTGTTGGAATGACTGCAAGTGCACTGGTTTTGAGCATAGCCTGTAGAAATATGGAAAGGAGACCAAATGCATCCTACATGTGTGGAAATCACAGTCTATGACTTGTAGTCATTTTTTTAGGATATTCATTGACTGTTTATTTGAATTTTTGGCTGCTGAATTAAATAAAATAGTAAGCAGAGAATCCAGACTTTTTCTAGTCCCAAATTACACATCCATTCTACTTTTCTGTCAAAAAAATAGATCATTTGAAGATAACTCTATTATTTGTGCCTGGTACTATCCACCTTTTACAAACATAACTGTGCCTTAGGACTAACTTCACAACACCGAGCCTGAAAGAGTTCAAGAAGCATTTGAACAATGCTGTCAGGCAAATGGTGTGACTCTTGGGAATGGTCCTGTGCAGGGCCAGGAGTTGGGATTGATGATCCTTGTGGGTCTCTTCCAACTCAGCATAATCTGTGATTCTTTAAGAAGAGAGAGTAGCTGCAATCTTACCTTATTAGGCAGTGTGATGTTTTGCACAGCTGGCTGGCTTTCCTGGCTCTGTTAGGGGATAAAAAGAACCTAATGGTTTATTTTGTTCCAGCTCTTAGGAAAAGTTTCATGCTCTTTTTATCTGTCTTATGGCTATCTGATTACAGAAAGGAGGATCAGTAGTATGTTTCCCACACATATATTGGGATTTTTACTCCATGAGCTACCCATGGAGCTTTACCATCTCTCCTGCATATTCTCATACTCCAATTCTAAACCTGTGAATCCTTGGACCTGAATACTTCTAGCTCATGTGACCTCTTGAAGTCCTGGGGAAAGGTACAGCCAAATTGCTCTCTCAATTCACTCTGTATTGCGTACCCATTAACAACAGGGCTGTAGGTCTGACAGTGCTAGATGGAAATCCCTTCCAGTCCTCTGAGATGACATTTTCATTGTCCTACTTGGCCTTTAGCTGTCTCTGTCTGGTTAAATAGCTGTGGTGAGTTGCAACCAGCTGCCAGCCCAGCACCCAGCCAGTAGTTTGCTCTTGCATAGTTTGGATAGGGAAGAGGATTGGAAGGACAGGAGCTATAAAGCTTGTGAATTGAGATGAAGACAGGAAAACAAATTACCAATTACTGTCATGGGCAAGAGAGACTCAGCTTGGAGAAATGAACTTAATTTATTGCCAATTAATATAAATATTTAGTTGCTGATTTGGGTATGGGAAACAAATTAAAAAAAGACACAAACTTTAGAACACTTAGGCAAGACACACTCCTTTCCCAAGCTCAGCTTCCCTTCAGACACCACTCCTCCCTGCCTTATTGCATTCAATAATGCCTTCAGCCAGACAAAAAGCGATGCAGGATTCAAGCTGCAGTCTGGATGTGGACTTCAACACTCTCCTTCAATCTCATTTCCTATGGGACTCTTATGGGCTGCCATCCTTCAGGGACATCCACTCTGCCATGGAGCGTATCCTCCTGTTGCCTCTGTTGTATCACTGATTCTGTTCTTGTCTCCCTGTTTACTTCTTCACTTCTTCTTCCTTCCTCTTGTCTTTCTCATATTTTGCCCCTTCTTAAATGTGTTTTCCCTGGGGCACCAGAAGCTTGTCTGATGGGCTGTGTTTTGTCCTGTGGTGGCTTTCTTAGAGCTGCCTCTGTCCAGCAAGGGGCATCCCCCAGTCTATTTTCACCAAGGCAACCCTGCAGGCCCTCCTCTACCAAAACTCTGATACTGGCTCCCAGTCCACAAGCCACAAGATGCCTTCTAGATACCCAGATAACTATAGAACCATTCAAGCTGTTTCATGTGAAAGTAGGGAAGGAATATTCTGACAGAGGGTTTTAGTCGTAGCATGAGGAACGTGCACTGGTTTAACACCTTCATGCCCAGCTGTGGTGCTGGAAACGGATCAAGCATCTTCAGCACCTTGTGCCTCTCAGGACAGTTTGGTCAGCCTGTCCTGTGAAAGTGGAGGCAGTCCTGCTGTTTTCCACAGCCCCTCCGTGAAGGTTTTGTCCTCTGAGATATCCCAGAAACCAGAATGGTCTCTGCAGCACTCAGAGTACCCCACAGTATGTATTTCTTAAATTGCACAGAAGAAAATGAAATACAGGTATGTGTAAAATACAGATATATACATATTTTCGTGTAAAGATAGCATTCAATATAAGATCTGAAAAACAGTGACCCAAGCCATAGTGACCTAGGGTATAGTCACAAACTGGGGCATTGAGGAGAGATATGAGATAAAGCTGTTGTACCTTTTGCATTACTTTTAATATTTAATGGTTACATAAACATTTTAGAATAAATATTCAATACAAACCAAACTCAATAACAGCACAACCTCATTTTAAGGATATAGTGAATTTCTGATATTTGGAGTAAACATCGCAGAATTCAAAGACAGACTTGATGTCTCCATTTAAAGAACTACTCCTCCAAACCCATTTGTTTTCAATCATCCCATACTGAAATTTACAATTAAGAGCAGAGATTTTTTTTATTTTTTTTTTAATATTTGTAGGCAATATTGCTTTTATTCTCTGGAGCCTTGTGCACAGATTTGTTAAGTACATTCTGTAATGCACAATTTGCCAGCTTTCTGTCAAGGACAGATGATTTGTTAATGATAAGTTATTTTCTGAAATAAAACAATTTGCTGCTGTTGTGTCAAACTGTAAAAATGTCTAGGTTTTGTTTGAGAATGAAGTTTTAACAACTTATTTTATTTACTCACTCACTGAAATCCAGCCTACACTTTATTGTTAATTTTTGCATTATTCTATTTTCAGTGCCAAATATTTATTTTCTTCCTGAGAGAAATTCTAGACTCACCCTTTCCATCTGGACAACTAGTAGAAGTGTAAGCTACATGTGGAATGGCATGAGAAAGAAGAAGTGTCTCTACTTCATCCCATGAAAATCATCACTGGCCAGAAGATGGCTGAAAGAGCTTTACAATCCCTTAGTAAAAGTCTGCAGTTAAACAAAGTCTTATCTCAGTTTCTAGTAAGGCTTTCAATTCTATATAGAACTGGGATGAATCCTCATGTATTTATGTTTCATGTCTCTGAATGAACAAGCACTCTCAAGGACCATTATTATAACCTTCACTAACTTTTGTAAAATATGTCCATCAACTAAGACCCTGGGAACCCAGAGTCTGAATACAATTCAATCTGTAAGACAAGTTAACATATTAAAACACTCATCTTCTTGGTATTGTTTTGCAAAACTTATTGTTAAATCACAACTGAAGACAGATTTTTTTTTTTTTTTAACTCCTTATTTATTACCACCAACTAAAGACATTTTGTTAGGGTCAGTGGGAAGCAGAGGAGTAGAAATGTAAATAGGCTTGTGTACTTCAGTGTAGTGAGTGCCTGACATGCTAGTGGGATTTCAGACTGGGCAGAGCTGAACATAATCAGGCTTGACAGAAATGCATCTCCACAGGGACAGATAGCTTGAATTATCCCTGCATAATTTGAAGCTGATGAACAGCCAGCTGGTCTTTATGTCACAAAAGGCACATATACACTTTCAAGTGTTTTTGCTCCCTACTCTTTCAGTTTTGCATGGTTCACATTGCAGAGATGTGAATTTACTCTCAGGATTACCTCTGCAATGGATCAGGTGGAAAGGATCCTGACAAAACTACTCATGTGCAAACTAGGCAATAGTCTCCAGGGAAAGCCAAGAATGTCCAGTTGGGATGTGACCTGGATTACTCAGGGATAACAGGGTGCTGGTATTATGGTTAGAGATAGGAGGGGCAGTTTCCTATCCTCAAAGGTAAGTTCAGCAATAAATCTTAGAATTTTAGCTCATCATTAGCAGATGTCTTTAATAATGATCAATGTCTAGATTTATATAGGAACAAGATGTGTTGCAAAAATAACTTTGCTTTTGCTATTATCTTCCATTTCTGATTCTATTCTAACTCTTCCCACTGTCTTGTTACCAGCTGCTTTGATTTTTTCAGAAAAAAAAAAAATTAATTCATGGAGTGCATTGTGGGTAGTTCATCTACGGTTAATATAGGATCACTAGTATTTAATTTGTGTGCATGGAAACCGTGTAATTGTGGAAAGTTGAAGTACAAACATAGACAATGGTGTCACACAAATATTTTAACTGAAGGAAAGTATTTTAACAGGACACAGGTCCTACACATGGTTAAAATAAATCCAGCAGCCTCAGAATCAGTAGAAAATACCATCATTAACAAGCACATTTCTGGCAGAATAGTTCAGTCAAGCAGTTGATTAAATGCAGTATTCATGGGATAATATTCCTTCGCTGGTAAATTGAGCAACTCACCATAAATCACAGGACTGTAAAACAGTTTTATGATCTTATCAATGCTTTATTTGTCAAAAGTTTTATTGTCATAAAAAGAAAAAACATTTTCAGACAATGATGATTATTTATCTACTTGTCTCTGCTCTAGTCAGATCATGCATAGAAATGTCACTTATTTACTAAAAGCTTACAAATTGTTAGAAAAATAAAGGGCTGTGTGATGTGGTTACAGCTGGTTGCCAAGTCCTCAGCACCCTTTTAAAGCCCTAAGAATAACCTGAGAGTGCTCACAATCTCAAGCAAATGTGTTCAGAGGAGTTTAACTGCTGATGAAAGAGGATTAGCCCAGTCCTGTTAGTTTGTTTTTGAAACAGGCCAAGAACTCACAGCTGGGCGGACACTATGGTAGGGATAAAGCACGTTGATTAGACTCCATCTAACAGGCTATTAATATATTTTTCATAATCAGGATAAATCAATAAACAAGAAGAGTGAAATTAAGAGGCAATGCCAAGAGTACAGCAAAAGAACTTACTAAAAGCAGGTACTATTACAAATGAGGAACAGGAAAAGAGCAATAGTTAGGGACAACGTAGTGCTCCTGCTGGAAGTATCAGATTTTTAGCAAAAGTTCTGTAACAGAAACAGAAAACAAAACAGACTAAATAGCACATGAACTAAATAGCACATGAAAGAAAATAATATCATTATGCTGCCATTCAGGGGGAAAGTACTTTAGAAAAAGTCTCTTATAACAAAGAGAAAGATGTCCCCCAGACGTGCAGTAAAACTAAGTGTACAGCACATTGTAAGAGACCAAAAGTCTAAAGAACTTTGCAAGAAGAAAAAAAGAATAGGAAAGTGAAATGACTGAAAAAAGAAACATGAAGCCACGGCTGGCAATGGCAGCTATAAAAAGAGATGAAACACTGGAGGTGACACCAGAAGTAATATTTCTAGGAACTATATCTCCATCTGAAATGCTGGACAAACCTTTAAGACACAAACAGGAGGTTAAATAATCAGAATTTGAATTGCTGCAGCTCCTGTGAAGGATTACAGTGTCTCTCTGAAATGAAGAAATACATGTTAACTCTAAGTGCCAAGCACCTCTAATACGATGAGCCTGGCTGCCACTTCCCCCCCTTATATTTTAGAGCTTAATTGCATCATGTGGTATTATTTAATCATGTATATACGGGGGAAGGATTTGTCTTTGGATCTGCCTTTTTCAGGTGGTTGTTGCTCCCTTTCTGTAATGCCATGACAGATAAAGAAATGGACATAAACTTTTCCCCAGAGCAACAAGTTCCTTTTATAGTGCTCTTATTTCTGCCTAGCATGTACTTATTTTTTTTCCCTGCTGTAGCTCAAAAGATTATGGACCTGATTGAGAAACTTCTGCAGAAAGGAACATTAAAATACTTGCTACTGAGCTTTTTGTTTTACAGTCTATAAAAGTGGCCAGTTTCTGTGTGAACTTTGGGCATCTTTGTATCTTTGTATCATTTTAATGTTGGTGTCTTTTGCTTTATTGTAGGCATCCTTGATCATGACTAAATTTTCAGTTTCAGGAAAATCTGAGAGGTAGGATTCCACATGAATAACATCTGAGGTAAAGTTGGAAAATTATTTCAAGATCTCATTCTCTCAGATGAATGTTTGTATTTCTACTTCCAATTTGCTAAATAGCTGAAGGATATATTTAATTCTGAACATATTTAAGAAATAATTTTATTTTAATTTCTTTTGCTAGCAAAATAAACAAATGCAGTCCTCCATCTGCATGCAATGCCTAAGGGATTTACCATAGCAGAAAGTTTTTAATGGAACTCCATCTTGAGAACATTATATAGAAAAAATGTCTTCATCAGACCAGCAGGGCTTATCGAGAAGCAAGCAGAGTTTTGCTGAACCTTTGTTGTCCCTGTTCCCTGAATGCTCCCCTGCCTGGGCATGTGTGTCCTCTGACAGACACCCCAGACACCCATGTGATTCTCTGAGGCTGCAGCAGATTCCCTGCTGGACAAGAATCATCTGGACACACCCAACAATTTTCAATGCATAGCCTTCCAGACAATATGTGTCATTAACTGTCTGCCCACCTAAATAAGTTATTCTGTCCTTCACTTAGGCTTTTATTTTTCTACTCAGTGCTGCTTGTATAATGAGGACCACAGTGAACCGCAACTCCCTGCTTCATTGACCTCAGTTTGGTGGGGGGCTCAGATCAAATGAAAAAAGCCCACAGATGATGATGATGTGAGTTTTCCTGTACATTTCAAACTATCCTTTGATTGATCTTGAAAAAAACCCAAAATTAATGAGCAATGAAATGGCCTAAAAAGGGGAAGTTTCTTCTCTATAAATACTGCTGCTCAATTCTAGTTATGAATTTCATAGTAAGCATACATCTTTTTTTTGCTCTCAGATTGAGCCTCAAAATTTAGGCCTATGTATAAACTTTTTGTACTCTCTCTAGCTGCACTTTCACTGTTGTATTTGGGGACTTTATGTTGCTGTCTGAAGCCATCATTCAAGTTCTCTACCCACCTTTGTAAGCTGAAAAGTGATTGTTCCACAGCTAATCACTACAGTGGGAAACAAACTCATAAAGTCACTCTATCCACTGTTCTATCTTTTCAGAACTATAAAAAAACAGGTGCTGATCTCCTCTCTGTGGCAACCAGGAATAGGTCACAAGACAATGGAATGAAATTGTGTTGAGGGAAGTTCAGATCAAATATAAGGAAAATGTTCTTCACTGAGAGGGTGGCCAGTCATTAAAAAAGCCCCCCCCAAGGAAGTGGTGATAGTCCCAATCCTGCCAGAGTTCAAGTGCAACTGGATGATGCTCTTTTCTAGGTAGTCCTGGGAGTAGCAGGGTCTTGAGGATTCCCATGGATCCCTTCCAACTTGGGGTATTCCACAATTCTATTATTCTTGTATTTCCTAGATTTCTGAAGTTTATTGGCCAACAGATGGAATATAGACATGAGCATGTCTGATGGAGAAGAAAAAGCCAGACCAAATTATATAGCTCCTTCTCACCATGATGATTTCATGAATCCTGTTCTTTCATATCCAACACTCTTCAAGTACTGTGCAAAACTGGGGCTTGAGAAAAGTTCAGTACTTTTGTGGCAAAGTTAGCCACAAAGTAAGCACTAGCTTCTGAGAAGCATACAGAAATGGCATGTGTGAACTTATAAGTTCGATTTTTATACAAGTCAATGGCTGCTGGAAAATTTAATCATAACTAAATTTCCTTGGTCACTCCAGCTGACCTTGCTTCTGGACATGAAGTAACTTCAGGTACCAGGGCCAGAAGAATCTCATGCTCCTGCCAGCTGGGCAGGGACTTTTGGATTGGCTTCCTGAGTTCATGTGCCCAGACTCTGCCTTAACTACACTTCAGGAATTTCATTCTGGTTTTGTCTGCATTGTTACCATTCCAAGACAAAGGGACTAGAGATGTCTTTTGGCTCTGACCCTGCAAGTCACACAGGTAGATCTTGGCAGATGTGAGAAAACCACTCTTACCCATGCCTGAAACACTGAATCACCTAAGCTGAGTGGTTTGTTCCTGTGCTAACACTTAACAAAATCTATTTGGAGAAAAAAACAGGATAAACCTGCTGATTTGCCACAGAGTCATCCTCTTTCTTCCTGAGAAAATGAGTAAAACACTATCATGGAGAGGCGAAAACAGTTGTTTCATTCTCTTCTTGGGAGCCTTTGATAACAATGAGGGAAGGATTGAAAACAATTGGACATGATGCAACATTCCCTAAACTTGTCCTAACAAATTATCTCCAAACCCTAAAAGAGTAGTCAAGTTACTGTGTTTGCTGCCACACTGGACCACGTTGAAAAGCTGCTGCTCTTTCAAATGGTTTCTTTGTTATGTTCTTCATTGTCCTGGGACAGCATGGGCAATATTTCCCTATCATCACATACTTTTCTTGAAATCTTTTCTTCTTCTTTTTGAAATTATTTTCCTTTGGTGTTATGGATTTTTCTTCACAAAACTAACCTGATCCAGGAAACGATCTGTCTGCAGTGCTGTTTGCCACAGGCTAAAAACTGATACAGTCATACAGCAAATGAAACTTGACTATTATCTTCTCTCTATGAGAATGCCTTTTCTTCACTTTCTCAGGAAGAAATAGGATCAACCAACAAATATGCATCTGAAAGGGACAAACATAAATGGGAGGAAGTATGTACCTGGTATTTTTTTCACCTAAGATCTAGCATTAAAAGACAAGTTATTCCATTTTCAAGTTGTATAGGCACATTTCTGTATCATTCTAGCCATAATGAAAGTGGAATCTTGCTTAGTTAAGCAGAAACATATAGACATCCACTGAGATTGGTGGTTATTTTGCTTATAAGACATAATCTCCTTAAATCTCCCTCTTCTTCAAATTCTGGCCTTTCTCTTTTTCCCCTGTGTAAAGAATTTTATTCCTGCCAGAAATAAATCTATGTCCAAATTTATGTGAGTCAGAGCTTGGAAAACACACCAGGAGTTTTGCTGTGTCTCTTGAACAGTATCCATGTGTTACAAAGTGTTTCATAGGGTACTGTAGTTTGTTCAATTCCACTTTTATTCCAGTTAAAAAACCACCACAACAACAATTTCATGCAGAGATAAAGTTAATTTTTCTATCAGCCCAAAGCTAAACAGTTTTTTCTTGAAAATTCTAAAAGTAATTCCTCTCTTCTACTGACAAACAATGGTATCTTCCCTTTGCCAAATCATACCATAGAGACTTCCAGTATTTTGTGTAGCACAGAAAATAAACATTTTCACATATAAAAGAACTGTTTCTCTTATTTGATTGATTTTTTCTTTTAAATTACAATAAAATGCTGCTGATATGTGAACTTGGTAAATGAAATTGACAATACAGATTAATGTCTCCTTCTAGTCGTTTTATCACATATATTGCGGTTCTGGCATTTTAGTATGTCTTAAAACATGCCTTTTGATGAAAACATCAAGACTTTTGTAAGAGAAAGATGAAGAGTGCATAATTTACTTTACATCCTTTCCTTTATTCATGGCCATACATAAAATTTATATACTTCACATGAAACTTTGATTTGTGATTTATGGACCTATTCTATTACTTACAGTGTCAACTTTCACTTCTAATGTCAGTCTATGAGTTTTGATTTATATTCATTTATGCTGTAGTTCAGAGACAGCATTTAAAGAAAGAAGACTTCTTTCCAAATTTCTCCAATTAAGAATGAGAGAACTCTGTCCCTATAAAATTAATTATTACATTCACATTGACTTAAACCTCTTGTTGCCCCAAAAACACATAACCCATAACAAGTAGTTATGCCCATGTAGATCATCCTTAAAACTGAAAGGAGTCTACAGAAGTACAAATTACTGCTCAAGGAGAAGGCAACACTTTGTGATTTCCATCATAGAATATTGGTCCAGAAAATTGTGGAATAATATCAATGGCTCAAATAAAATGAATAAGTACCATATCACTTCAAAGAGCCACTGATAAATAGTTTAAAAAGGGATGAAAAGAAGGAGCTGAACAAATAAAGTTTCATTTCTCTCTAATGCAAGATTTTGAATAATTAACATTAAGGAGAGATGAATGCCACTAATTTTTCCCAGAGAAGAAGTGTGCCTGATTATGCTACTGATTTTCTTTGACAACTTTATTTTTACTGCCATAGAAAAAAAGTATAAAATCAGGCTGGAAAGGATTGGGAAAGCTGATCAAATCTAGTCACTCCTATAACTGTAGAGAGAGGAAAAATATCCCTTCACATTTGTATTTTGTTTTATATTGAAACTAGTTAGATTTCTTGTCCCTTGCAGTAGAAAGATGTTGCCCTACCTGTTCATTAGGAAACTTTTTTACTCAGTTCTTCCATTAAAGGGGTATTTAAATGAAACTTGCAGGTTCCTAATCTCCAGAAAAAATAGGTGGTCAGTCTGTACCCATGTGATGGTGTGTTAACATTGCCCAATAGCTCCAACACTGCCTGTCCATTTTGGTGTTTATTCCCCAGTGAGTATGCAGGAAGTACCCATTATCTTTGCTCATTTGTCTAAGCAAAGCAGGACATGCTCATTTAATCTCCTTACATAAAACAGGAAAGAAACAAGGCATCAGTGATCATCACGAAGTTCATCTCCTCTTCTGTTCTGATTTTAATTAGTTCTGCCTGAACAGAGTCTGCTGACTGGTCTGAAAGTGCAGCTTGGTCAACTGTTCATAGCAGCAAGGATGTTTCCTTCCTCCATTAGAGGCACAGAATCTCTTGCAGACCCCAGGTAGACACAAAAAATATCAGGAAAAAGAAATCATCAGTTTAAATCAAGTTATTGTGACATTAAAAGGGTCCACAATGCAAATTAAAGTAGTCTCTCTGGTCTGTTGATGAGGCATTTAATTTTTTCAAACAACAAACATCAGAAAACAAAAATCTTCATTGCCAAACACAGAATTTGTGAAAAACATTACTTCTAAATTTAAACAGAAATTGGACCATTGAGAATTAGCATCTGTTTAACTTTGGCAAAATAAAATACTGGACTGATGCATTTTGCATTTTATTCCTGTAGTTTTTAAAGAATTAGAAATACTTTTGAGTCTTCACAATCAAGACGGTTTTCATAGCCCAAGTTTCTGTATAGGTAGACACACATGTTTTGATAGCTATATTCACATATTCTGAAAAATGACAATGACATTCACAAAACCTAAAACTGAAAACAACAAGCTACTGTTAAACCTAAATTCTACAAAATTCTGCTAAATTCCTGACCAATCAACTGGCATGATCAAGCTTTTCCTCAAGAAATCTCATTCTTGATCAAACAGATTCTAAATTTATCTTTCTTACCAGGCATTATTCAAAAGAGATGAAATAATTTTCTTCAGAATTTGTGAGAGAGGATATGTTCTTCAAAGGAGGACACAGTAATGCCTGTTAAAGTCAGTTTACTGGGGGACTTTCCAAAGCCACTGGGATTCATTCCAACGGTACAAGCCTTGGGTTAGGCCATTTATTCATGTAACCATCCACTACATTAAAGTTTCTGTTTTTCTGCTAGCTCTAGCAAGCAGGTTCAATCAAACACAAAGACAGATGTTCCTTTATACAAAAAGGATTACTGGGGAAAATATGTAAATTATGCTTGAACAATAACCATAGATCTGTAAGTAGCATATGTCAATTAGATTTGGGCTAAAAATATTGAGAAGAAAAATTATGTGCACAACTGGCACAATTCACAGTTCTGACTGCTTTGCTTTGAAGTGGGTCATTATCCTCACAAATACATTCATTCCTTTTGCATAATTTTAAAATGCCTGCAATTTCTTTCTATGATACTTAAAAATATCTCTTCGTGCTATACTGTTCCTATCTCCTCTTTTTCATGGAGGGAAGAAAATATGTAGAAATTTTTATCAAACTGGAGTATCTGTGAAAGGTACTCACACCATTGGCTTCTACAGTTTTCACTTCCCAGTGAAGAGGCAGTCCTAAACTTCCAATACTAAAGATCATGTGTGAAAAACTAAAAGCAATGGATAGACTACTATGTGAAAAAAAGGAAATGATGAAATTTGGCAAGAAACCAGAAATTTTTCAAGTTCATAGTATTTTTTTTTCCTTCCTCTTCTTTTCCCTGCCCGAAAACCAACTAATATTGCAAAAATTTTAATGGGAAAATTGTTATTTGTTATACCAATGGATATGTGGAGGGTCAATGCTGTCATAGCTTCATTTGCTTCAGTCTTCCTAGAGCTACACACAAATGACTGACAGAAAAACGCTGTTACTGAAGGAGCTGGGATACTCTCCCAGCATATAGAAACTGCTGACACTTTCATGATCCATACCTGAAACTATAACCAAAACCTAGACTTGACAATATTAATAAAGCAATAAAGTTGCTCAGAAAAAACAGGTGACTTCTACAAATGCTTAAAGTGTGATTGAGAGATGAAATTATCCCCAGCATATCGTTCAGTTGTTCTTTGAAGTATTTTATAGACCTCACATGCCAAGACAGAAAGTATTTTCCAATGTTCACGTCTGATCAAGTCAGAGCGGTTCATCTACTGAACTGTTTACTTTTACTTGATTTACTTTCATTTGAATGTGCCAAATTGTTTCCACCTAGATAGCAGAAATCTTCATGTCACCAAAATTGAAATTCAAAGGCACGTGAGTAAGAAATGTTTTGTGCACAATTGCCATTTAAAAAACATACTTTGTGATCATTTGGTCTTCAGTGAAACCATGATCGCCTGTCTATGCTTAAAAACTCTAACTTATGCTTAAAAACTCTAACAATTCCTAGGCACAATGACAAAGAGAGGAATAATTTTCTTAGAGCAAAATATTGCAGACCATGAAGAAAAGTAATGGACGAAGCAGGGATTCACTTATTTATTTCTTCTTGAAATTATATTCATTACATTAATTCTTAACACACCCTTGAGCTCCATTAGTTGTATCAACAAAATAGTGTCATAACCAGAATGACAATTTTCACTAACAAATATACTGTTTATACTCCAAACAAAAATTTGACAGCTGGCATTCCAGAATATTGAGTTTTTAAATGCAGGCAATTAGGCTCATAGTTTCATCCATTACTTTCCTCACAGCCTACTTTTCTGCTTTCTTTTTTTTTTTTTCCCCTTCTCCCTCCTTGGGTTTTAATACTCTTAGGGAATTGGTTAGAGATGTAGATTGTGGAGAAGCCAATAGCATGTGTTGATTGTGGCTTTCTTATGCATAATTCCTTGGTGCTTTTTCTGTGGCTGACCAAAAGCGATGGTAAACATGGTAGGAGAATTTTAAGACATGCAGAAGATATTCTGTTAGGTAAAGGCCAACAATAGCAAATTTGTTTCCTTTAAGGTCTCCAGAATTTAAAAATGTGAACAGTGTCAATTTGCCAGCCTTGAGCTGGAATCAAAAACATTCAAGAGGTGCTCAAAACATTGAAGGACTGCAGGTCAGTGATTTATTCTACCCCCCTTATGTAAACAAAAATGTTTACAGTTGGCAGACTTCATTAATCTGGATAGTGAATGAATAGAAAATTCAGCACTGAGGTCTCAACACTGCTTTTAATGATCAGATTGATATAAAGCAAGCTAGTGAATTTGGCTTACACAATTTGGTGAAAAGTGTGTTTATTTCTGATATTCTGGGAACAGCTATTGGTACAGCTTAACTCTCTTGCAGTAATGACTTCTGCCTTTAGAGAAAAGGGGAGCAGCAAAATTTCAGAGCCTAGAACTGTTATTCCCACATTTCATCCCCATTTCTCCGTGCAGGGAGCATCAGCGATGTTGAGTTGTCAAACAATGATGATAAGTGCTGTGAGTTTCCCAGACAGATATTTCCAGTCTCCAGATTTTGGATTATTCTGCTGAAGTTGTTCACTTCAAGGAAAAACAGAAAATTGAGACTATTCTACACTTCACTTTTTGAAGACCGGTTTTTAAGGATTTGAGCAACAGATTCAGCTACTTGTATAAAGTAAGGGTTGGAAGGGGATTTACATGGTTCTCTCTATTCCCCAATGTGCCACCCATATTCAGGGGGACAGACTGCCCCTTCTGTTATTTCTGACAGATGTCTGGAAAATGCTACAGTGTCACTTGAATAATGTGCTCTAGTTCATTCACTCATTCTCTAATTTCTGGATCACTCCTACTAATGTTCATTCCAAATTCCTTTGCTTAATTTTTTCTGACTTTTTGTATTTTTAGATAGATTTCTTTATTTTAAGCCTCATTTCTCTCTCTCCTTTGATTTTTTTAATTGAATTTATCCTCACTGCTTTTTCAGATCTTATCTCAAAGGCTATATTTTCTAGATTACTGATGATTTGTGTTGGTTCTTTTAAGAGATTTTGTGCCTCATGCAAAGAAATGTACACCATTTGAGACCTTAACATCAGTGACTCATGTGGAAAGACTTCAAATGTTAAACATGCAAAGCATTTGCTCCTTTACATACTCAGGAGGATTGTCTATAATTGTGCAACTGATTATACCGTCCCCTGTAGGACTTTGCTTTTGGTTCTTTGGAGTTAAATATTAGCTTTTTCACAACACGTATTTCACATGACAAGGTAATTTTCAATTCTGTCTTTCAGTGTGCTTGAATGTGTGAAGATGTGATTCCAATGTGTGTGAAGGCTTTGGGGTGACCTAATTGCAGCTTTCCAATACCTGAAGGGAGTCTACAGGAAAGATGGAGAGAGATTTTTTTCCAAGGGCATGTAGTGACAGGACAATGGGGAATGGGTTCTAACCCAAAGAAGGTAGATTTGCATTAGATTTGAGGAAGAAATTATTTACCGTGAGGGTGGTGAGGCACTGGCATGGGTTGCCCAGAGAGGTTGTAGATGCCCCATCCCTGGAAGTGTTCAAGCCCAGGTTGGATGGGGCTCTGAGCAATCTGGTCCAGTGAAAGGTGTCCCTGCCCAGATCAGGGGGTTTGAAACTCAATAATCTTTAATGTCCTTTCCAACCCAAACCATTCTATGATAATTCACAAATGTACTCTGTATACTCCAGCATCATTAAAGGAAATATTAGTACCACCAAAGTTTGGAACAGACTTTTATTCTTCCCTTAGCCACTTTTGGGGATGTCAGCTAAGACGGTTGTCCCCTTTTGCATGTTAGCTCCCCACAAAGTTTGTTAAATTTTTGTAGAAAAAATTAAGTTATTCTTGACAAGTTGATCTTGGTGGCTATATAATTCCTTGTTCTCTTTTACCAATTTTCTGAAATTTGGTGTTAAAGAAGCTGGCCTGTTAGTCCTTCATTCCTTCATTTCTCACTTTTTAAAGAAAAGTGTTGTCATCCTCTTTAGTGTCAAATACTAGCAACTTGGGGTTTATGTAAGCCATTTTTTTAAAGACTGCTTTTATAAACTACATTAGGCCCAGCCAGCTCCTATCTTCCTTAAATATACCTTGACATTTCTTCTTCTGGGTTTAGTTCCCTGTTTGCCCGTGCTGCTAAAGGTGTTTGCTACCTGACAGGTCCCCATGCAATGACGTAGTGAGGACTGACAGATGAAGGCATAAAATGCTTGGCCAGTCACAGTATCGCATTAAATTCCTATTGAGTAGCAGACTGACTTTTTGTTTTCAGCTTTTTTATTGCATAGGGTATTATTACCTTTTGTGCCCTTCCTTCATCACATCCCATTTCTTGCCCTATCACACCAAGGCCAAGTTCTTATATTACACCAATATTTTGTGGCACCAGCCACCCATCCTGTTAGCACTTTCACCATTTCCCCTTTCCTTCTTACCTTGAGATAAGTTATCTGAATGAGGATGAATTTCTGCATACCACATGGACGTTACACAGATGTTTCAAATTCACTGTCTTGGAGACAGTATCTGTGTTATCGTAACAAATCTTACACAGAGAACTTTCAAACTATAAATTATACATACCTTTTATCAGAAAAAATTTACTGTAGAGCTTGTTAGAGATTACTGGTGTCTTGTACAGTAAGACATGCTCTTGAAAAGTTGGGAAATAGACTTGGCATGAAAAGAAACTGATTAAACAGGGGAGGATTTTGTTGATTTGTTTGGTTTGGTATTCTTTGCCAAGTATCTCAATTCAAGTAGAGAGGATTATGTGAATCTGTTAAATGTTAAGTAAATATTTAATTGAGCACACACATATTGTGTGTGATGGTCTAATTTAATGGTGTTTGATTTCTTAAATCACCTACATCCACTTTCAAAGGTGTTAATTTGCAGTCTTTAGGAAGTCCTTTTTTACAGTCTTTAGGACGTCCTTTTTTAAAGTACAAAATATTTGCTACGTCTTTAATGATTTTTGTTTCCTACAAAATTCCTTTTTCCTTTATAAACAGTTTCTTTTTCCCACAAAATCACTGACATCTGCAGAAGATTTAGTATTAATTTTCATTACTTTTATTTACATTCATAGTTTTTACATTGTTAGTTTCCATTCTACAGAGCTTGAATAAGGAAAAAAACTTTTACTGTATTTATTATATGCTATTATGTTTCTTATACATTATTTCTCTTTTTGTTTAGCGAGTCAGTAAGATGTTTGCTGTGCAATTATGCAGTAAAAGTCTGAAATTATTATCAGTTCATTCTGTGTGAGCTAGTGAGGCCCTTAAGCTTCAGCCATTGAAATCACAAATCCGTTTGGCCGTACCTGGGCCTTTATTCTTAATGTCATATGCTCAACAAGATTTTTAGTCTCATTAAGTTTTCGTCCCTCCTCGCTCACAGTCAGATGCAAGTGTGGAGCATGATTTGTTGAAGGAAATTAATTTGGCGCAGTGTGCACGCATTCAGCAGTGTGGCAAGAAAGGGTAGTGATGGGTAGGTCCATCAATCCGAGAGCAAAAGTCATTATGACATGAGGAAACACCGAAGGAATTTGACGTCTGCTGTAGCAGGCAGAACACTAGGAGGACAAGCATGATAACAGATTTTCAGTAGATTAAAATTTGTAGTTTTTATAAACTTATATCCCTGGAAAACCATTGCACTTTAGCCTGAGTTAGCAGGACCTCATGTCCACTTATTTACAGGAGTATTTAGACCTCATTCATTCTATCTTGTCATTCATTCAGAGAATTTACAGGTTTGTTTTGTGTTTCGCCAGCTACTTGAACAGATGTAACCACAATCTCTTCAGGCACAGGCTGCTTTGAACACCAGCCTCCTTTTCTACAGCTCCAGCCTTAATGACAACACTGCTAAACGTAAGCATGAAAATGACCACAGCTGGTAGCAGAATCGCTTTCTTGGCTCCTAGTTGACGCTGGACATGTTTATCTCATACCTTGAAATGTCTTGCCTTTCCAAAACATTCATCTTTCTTGAACCTGTCAACATGTTTAACAGGGGGATGTTATAAAATCCTGATCTAGAAATAAGTCACATTAAGAGACAGAAGTGGATCTGAAAGGGGAAGGAGGATCACATTTGGGAGGCAGTGACAAAGTGTAGCTGTTGCAGCACTGTCAGTGCTGTGTAGAGCTGTATCTAGAGGGACAACAGTGGACAAAGTAAAAAAGGAGCAGAGGAGAGAAAGGTACAAATGAATTATTCCACGAACTTCAACTGAATTACATCAGGATTGGATTAGACCTATCTTGTGGTGACTTCATCAAGTAGTGGAAATGCTTTGTTAAAATCAAAGCTCTCCAAAGGTTACTACAGACATCAGTTTTCAATGTCACAATTCTGGAAGTTTTTAACTTCTCTTTACTTCCAGAAACAAAACAAAGAGTCTCCATCACTTAAAGTCTGTTTCCATTGCCTTTACTCCTTATAAAGTGTCATTTGCATTGTTTTTTCTCTCTAGACTCTTGCTTGTGTGAAGCATTCTTTACTCTGTGTGTAGGAATAACAGAAAATGAGATGCAGATTTCTTTCTTTGGATTAATTCTGAGGCCTTTCAACTTATTTTATAGCACTTTTTAGAAAACTTTCACTTCAACAAAACCTCTTATTTTTAGACTAAAATGTACCTTAGAGACCTTTTCTGTAACTGGAACTGAATTGAGGTGCCGAACACTGCCAACTTTCCAAAATCTAAAGAAAAGTCAGGTACATTACTTGTTGGCTTATCCAGTTCACATAATTCTTCTCAGTACACTTTTAAAGAGTTTTCCTAGGAACACGTTCTACTGAACTATAAATCTTTAAGGTTATAAAAAGCCATGTATTGATCATGGAAGTAAGATCATGCAAACTATGGAGAACAAATCTGTATAGGCAGGCCAGAAAACAGACCAGCGTGTATGTTATTTTCCAGATTTTACATTTTCTTTATTCTACATAGTACTAAAGGTTGTGTAACAATGTCTTGGAACCTGCACTAGTTTCCAGAAATGCCTTTGTGCTCTGAAATTATGCAGCAGGATATATGACCATTTCTTATCTTTCCCCAGATTCTGCTTCCTGAATGTTGCTATGTTTCACTGTAAATTTATTTCATTATTCTGCTGAAATGCTGAATTTCTGGGGAAAATCTGTGTGTTGAGCATTATTAATATCATGGTTATGCATTTCCCACAGGGGCCATTAAATGTATCAAGAAGACACATTGGAGACTACAGCCTGGTTTTTCACCTGTGTAGTATGGCTGAAGCAAAGAGATGGCAGCAATGGATTATTTGATTATTTGTAGACTTCAGGAAACCAGATGAAGTCACTTTAAAGTATTCTTGCTGGAAAAAAAAACATGATGAAAGGACCATCAATTCTTAATGGAAACTGATAGTGGGTATTGGCAAGTGGAACTGAACTCAAAGGATAGAATAAATCAGTTTTTGCTACAAGGCTTGGTCTCTGGCCATTTAAAGCCATGTTCCTATATGATTAAGAATGCCAATGGTCTTTGATGGGTTGCTATGCTGAAACTGAATAGCCAAAAAGTTATTTTTTTAAATCCTAAACCAGACAATTTAACTTATTAAGCATAGGATCAGAAGTTTTTTTGACAGAGGTGACAAAACCAGTCCAGTTTCCATGCACTTGCAGACACCTGAAGACTCTGATACTCTTACTAGAAAGTTCCTATCAAAAAACAATGCTTGCACAGGGAATTAGAGCTCTTGAACAAAATGATTTGTCATTGTTTGTTGACAAAAACAGTCTTAGTTGCATGCATCCTTGCAACGATGTCTTCAGCTTGATGAGGTGAGTTTCAGGAAATCACTTTCCCTTTTCATTTGCCATAACCCAGCTGGCCACGGTCCTACATTACCAGTCCAGGTCATGCATAATTACTTTTTGTAAGTTATCTAAACTACATAAAAACATCTCCTAAATAGCCTAACTACCCAGAAAATGGTCATGCTTCTATTAACTGTTTATAATTAACTATCTATGTGCTATTTGGTCAATTATTGCCTAGGAACCTTTGTGAGACTACAACCAAGATGTTTATCAGTACATTAAGTTCCAACTAAAGAAAAACCTTGAATTTCATACTTAAAAATCACTGGCAAGTTCAGTTGCACACCTTTAACATTTGTACGAAGTGGGAAATTAATGCTCTGAAGGCTAAACTAAATGTAGTCTTATGGTTGTTCTTGTGAGGAAACTGTGGAGTAAAAGAAACAACAGCAGGTATCAGAATATTTATATTGGAAGATGGGGTCCTTGCAACTCTAAAATAAATCAGAAAGTGCTGACAGGTTTAAAGGCATGGGCTTGACTACAGAGTAATTCAGAGGAAGCCAATAGGAGCCTGGGGACTTAGTGGATCTGGTGACTCTAGTGGGTTATGTTTAAGACCTAGTAATTACCAGGTTTAACTGAGGTGAGAAACAGAGAGCAGGATACTTTGCATCAGCAGCAAAACTTGTGATCTCAAGCTGTCTGACTCAAAGCCAGGGAAAAACTCCCATGGAGTCAATGACTTTTTAGGCGTTCTTGTTTTATTACATAAACAACGAGAGCCTGGTGCTGAGTCCTTGCACACTTCACTGCTGAAATATTGAGTGAAGTCCAGCAGTCTGCTTCTATTCCAGTTATAGAAAATGGCCCTGATGTTCTTTCTCTGGTTTTGTTCCCATAAAACTCCTTCTGCCTTTAGCTGAAATGCTGAGGAGAATTATCTAAACTTGTTAGCGTGGTCTAGAAGGAACAGCAAGTGAGAAAAGATGGATTGGTGTCCTGCCCACCAGTACAGATGGGAAAGGGCTCTCAGTA
This sequence comes from Pardalotus punctatus, assembly GCA_013400915.1. NCBI lineage: Eukaryota > Metazoa > Chordata > Aves > Passeriformes > Pardalotidae > Pardalotus > Pardalotus punctatus. The sequence goes on along the minus strand of VZTX01007745.1, from coordinate 338,029 downwards.
GCTCATGACTGGGCTCAAAGATATTAAAACAAAGCTTGGCCTTGTTAGAAACTTCTGGTGAATACATGGCAACACTTATAATATGATACAGTACTTCAAGACACTAAGCATGCTGCCCATCACAGGTAGGCTTCTGTCAGGCTTCCCTGTGCTCCAAACTCAGCAGCTTAACAAATACAAGTAATGTTCACGTGGGGTAGAGAGTCCTCTGAGTCACAGGCATATGGATGAACCATGTGCTTTTGGTTATTGATTTCTGCTATCCAGTTGGCCCATTTCCATTAACAAAAGTTGAAGCCTGAATCCTCTGCCATAGGGGACCAAACATCTACATGTGTTCCAGGTTCTAATGGACAGTAAGAGAATAAAAAAATGCAAAGAAAAATCCTACCCAGCAAAACTTATTCAAACAGGCCTTCTGGCTTCCAGATTCATATTCTATGCTTTCCCTACATCAGAAGTTGAGCTGCTTTTAGCATTATTTGGCAGCACGTTTGTACAATCAAGGGCAAGATTTTTGGCCCATTGTATTATTTTAACAATGATGATAAGCAGAAAAATATAATGCTGTAATTCACATTTGTCTACATCAGGAGTTCAAACTGGAGTCACAGTCAATCAACACAGAAACAGCCATCACAGACTTAGAGAAACTCCCCTCCAGTATGAGGTTTAGGAGTTTTATTTCTAGCACTTAACTGTGATGTAATATACCTTGGAGCTCTGATCTAGCAAGAGGTGCTTGCTTGAAGGTCTGTGACAAATATTGCTCCCAACTGAGCCCCAAGCATCTATGTCATTGTAGCACAGAATATCCCTGGTCCTTGTGCTGACTCTGTGCAAGGGGCATGAATTTTAGAATGAATGAAAACATGAAGAAAAAGTGGATCAAAACTGGAGGAATATGCTTCCTGTTAAAAAAAAATGCTGAAATTATTTCCTTTTTTTTTTGAGAAAAGTTTTTTGAAAAAATATTTTTGTTGAGAAAAGCAATGTTTTCAAACTGAGAATGAAAACAACATCTTTTTCCTATTTTTGTATTAATGTCTCAATTTCATATTGATATCTACTCCAGATATCATATTGATATCTGCAGGTAATTTACCTGTGACTGAAACACTGAAAGACCTCTTCCTTTCAGGAGTTCTCAATAGACCTATGAACTCAGTAATTATGTTTAATAATTTCCTTTAGAAACCCCCATTTCTTTCTTGACAAGCCTGGCAGCTTATTCTGCCTTTTGATTATAATCAGTGCTCCAGAAGGCCTTGATTTGTGTGAGTGAAGTGGAGTTATTAGAAAAATTTTATTAACACATTTTAAAAGAACTCTGAGGAATACTTGCAAACTTTGAAGGGGTCTCCTGTTAATTTTCGGCTTTCTCGTTTCACCCATTCAATTTCCTGCTTAATTTCCAATAGCTGACACCCATTTTATATAATTTAAATATTCTTTTCTTTTCTTTTTTTAAAATGAAGACCGAGAACTCAAAGAAATGTACACAATATTTTATATATGAAAAGCTTTAAAGCAAGACTGACAATTTTATTGATTTTCAGTACAAGATCCCATGTCACAAAATGAAGATTGTTCTAAAGAGAGATTGTTTTTATACACATAGACAAAGTGATCAAATAAAGTATTTTTTACCCTTTCTAAGAATATTCAGGGAATAAAACTTCTGATGTTTGGGTCCAAGCTGTGCTTGATGACTTTTTTGTTCTGGTGATGTTCAGTAGATATATTGTATTTGAGTGTCCTTTATGCTGCCTCCATCTTAGAGATTTAATGCTTATATGAAACTGGATCCCAGCTAAAACTGCATACTAAAATATCCCTTTCCCCACTGATTGTCCCTTTTGCCAGTGGGAGAAGAGGTTTCATATATGCTATTTTAGCTGTCTGTGTTTTATCCAGCTCTGTTTCATGTGCTGTTCTTACACCATGAATGCTGCTCGTTATACTGAGAGTAAGCTGCATTTTACTAAGCTAAAACACTAAATAAAGGCACCCCAACATTAAGGTTCACTTACCAAAATAAATCTTGTGACCCTTACTCTGTCTCACACCCTAACACAGAGGTTAGCAGAGCATAAAGTGAGGGGAGTGAGGTGGTGTGAGGTTGGTTTACCTTGAGCTGTTGAGGTGACTGAGAGTTAGAAGAGGTCAGATCATTGTAGTAGGTGTCAGCATCTATTACAAGAGGGATTATTGTTGAAAGCCCTGTGAGGTGCCTCATTTCCTTGTGTTGTATTTATCAGCTTCCCCCCTGACCTGCGACTAGATCTACATGACTGATGGAAGCGGGAGAAGGAGGCATGAGCAAATAAAATGAGTAAATATTTCCTAAGGCACAAAGCAGAGGTTTTCTTCTTTAGCCTCAGGGCTAAAGCAGCAAAATCTACAAAAATACCCCCAGAAAATCAGGTAAGTGGCTCTCCAGTTATAATTGCCAGTGTCAATGAGCTGCTGTGGATGCAAAGCAGCTCCTGAATGCTGTCAGGACCCATCTGTGGGTAAGCAGAAATGTTACTTAGAAGTTAAGAGAGATGTTGTTCTCTTTGGCTTGNCCCCCCCGTGTTTTTACCATGTGTTTCAGAGTGGTGAGAAGCAAAGAGGTCTACATTTTCAGTCTGTGACGTTTCCTAACATGGGTTAGGAAATATGTGGGATGGAGCTAAGATAGACAAGAACAGGGAACCATAGCTTATGCATCCAACATGAGGTCTTCTAGCTCAACAAAGGCTGAAATTCAAATGCTGGATAGGTAACTCAGTAACTGCCTATTTTATATACACAAAGTGTTTTTAAAGATGTAGTGAAAATGCTGAAGATTCTGTAAAAATATCACGTATTTACTTGTTCAATAAAAAGCAGAATCAGGGAGAAAAAACGTTGTGTGGAAAAACAGGGGCAAAAGCTGGAAATGTGGTATCTGCTCTGTGAGCTCTGACCTACTGAGGTAAGATGCTGGGATGAAGGAGAATGCCACCTCCCTGAGGTGCTGCATGGTCTCCTGTGGTCATGGGTTCAAGTTGTTTTGTTGCTCTTTTCTCCAGGACCCATGGTAGTCTGTGACTCAGTGCTCTGAGTACAATGTGGGCAGCCAGGATACTTCAGAAAACAGAGTTAGGTCTGGTAATTTCACCAAGATCTCAGGATACTCTGGAGATTATGTCTTTTAGAAGTATCCAAATAAAATCCAAGGATGTCAAGTTAGGAAAAGGGTCATATTTTGTATCTGCATTTGTAGATAATAATTCTCTAAAACGAGAGTAATATAGGACTATGAAATTTATATTCATGGATATGGTTTGTGTCTCTTTATAGATTTTTAAAATTAATCTTAATTTTTTAAACTTCTTTGCATCTGCCTGCTCATATTGCAACATTTTTTCAACACTCTGGAATAGAATGGAGTACACAGCCTTCTGTATTTGTGTGTGTTGGCTGAGAAGTGTCAATGTCATTTTTCTTATCCCATTGAGACAGGATTAGTTGAACCAGAACTTCCTCAGAATTTGCTGATATCATTGTTCATGTAGGATGGCTGATAATAGAAGTTCCTTTCCAGAAGGGCCAAACAGGAAAAGAAACCTCTTTGCAATTATGCAATGCTCACATGGGAAAACCAAAGCCCCTCTGCTTGTGTTGTTTCTCAAGGCAAAGAAAGATCCATCCACTAAGGGGAGATAGAAGTCTCTGAAATTGGCATTAGTAAAGTGGATATTGTTGAAATTTTAAAAAGAAATTTAAAAAAAAAAGATTTCTCAGTAAAAAGGAAATAATTTTGAGAAAGTGTACATAATTTTAGAATAAATTATTTTTCTGTCAGAAAAAAAAAGCCCCAGATTACCCCACCTAATGACTATTTCCTTTTGTCTCACCATCTTCCTAACTGAAAACAGAGCATTAAAAAATCACAACATGAAACTCTTTTTCTTACAGATATTATTGGTAGGCACAGACAAGGTAGACAGTTGTCTGCTGACAGCAAATTGTCAATGAAAACAAAATATCCAGTTATTCTGTCCACCCTATAGGGCCTGGGAAGCTTTGCTGGGTGCTGCAGCTGCTGAAGGACTGGAAGGAGTCCATGGGAATAGACAAATAGTTTCATTATCAATTGCATTTCTTCTGCTTCTCACAAGATGTTTTTTCCTCAGATGGAGCAGCCAGAATTGGCCCATCCTTTTGGGGGGAAATTCCCATTTTTTTGTTTGGTTTTTTTTTTTTTTTTTACTTCTGAGGTGCTTAAATCGACTTTGTGTCTTCATTCAGATCCCCCACAGCCACAGCAGAATCATCAGGAGGATGGTGACACTAAGCTGTCCCATGTATGAGACCATTCCTATAATCTGGTGCCAGAACAGAGCATCAAGGAGTTTCTCTTCAGAAGATGCAGCAGGAATAAATAAGGTGTCCACACACATTTTCAGATTTTCATGCCAAAAAAAAAAAAAAAAGAAAAGGTTACTTGGAATTATTTTTGTCCTTTGCAGGGAATAGCACTATGCAGAGGATAGGTTGAGAAAACATCCGTAACTAAGTTAACCCAAACCTTTATGGGTGTCTGTTGTTGCTGCCTTTCAGGAAAAGGATGTTGCAGGTCCTCATGGATGAGCTGAGTGGATACAGTGGGGGAGAGGAAGATGAGAGGCTGGAAGGAAAAGGGAAAGGTGGAAAGGGCTTGGGAATTTGAAATCCTCTGACGTGGGAAGAAGGCAGTTTAAAGGACATCTAATGGGAGGTTCTTAGGCTGGATAAATATCTCTCAGTGGTCAGGCATGTCCAACATTTTCTCTCATTACAGTATGGTTGAAAGCTGAGGTGGGACATAAGAACCACTTTGTGCTGGATGCATGCTCCAGGGAAAATTCAGCATGATAGTGGATCCTGTGCAGCTACAACATCAAATACTCCTTATGCCTGGAAGCAGACAGTAACCATGTATTTTATAAAGTTCCCATTGTTGTAGAGTCAGAAAGACACAGCTGCACTCCTTTTCTTTGAAGCCTCTCCAAAAGGAAGGAAAAGCCTGTTCAGTTCACCACAATGGGTACACAGTGATGTATTCCCATTGGTTCCAATAGCCACAGTATCTGATATCTTTCCCACAGAACTGGAAAATGCTAATCTAAGCAAAATTATGACCCACCAGTTGTTGAGAACATCTGTGAAATTAAGATAGTAAGTAAAAATTCTGGAAGGAGACTAAGATGCAAGAGCAACAAAAGGGTTTGCAAGAGGATTAGAAGCAGATACCACAATTAATTTTTCCCTTCTCTATAGTGGAATTATTGGTTGAATACATTGAATTTAATCATTAAACTTGGCTTTCATTCTTACAAACATTTCAGAGTATTTCTAAAAGACTGTACTCTGAAAGCATTGGAGTATAAATATAACATTCAGGCCAGATGTGTAACAGTGTTTTTAAACGTGGACATATTTGTTTGCGACATGAGAAGTGGGGGAACTCTATCACTGATGGATGTTATTTATCTGCTTTTAGCTTTGACTACACAGAGGTGACACAGACTGCCTGATCCTGTCTGCTGTTGAAGTCTCAGTCACCCGCTGAACTCAACAGGAGTTCAAGGTGAAGTCAAGATCTGTCTGAGCAAAATATTAAAGATTACATATTAAAATTTATATTATATGTTATTACTATATATATAAAAGAGCAAAATATTAAAGATTAAATATTAAAGTCTGCAGGACTAAATGAAGGGGGTTATTACATGTGTTTTTTTCCCAGGAAAATCAATGGGAATTAAGGTGCTGGCTAGTTTCTAGACATTTGTGTGCTAAGGTTTTTGTTGTGCTCTCTGCCCCTCCACATCCACTGATCTTAGCAGAACAGAAATTCAGTATTTCCTGAAGTAAGAAAGGTTTATTACTCCATATTAATATATGTCTTTAAAAATGGTGGGAAAGCTGAAAGAATTTTCAGCTGTGTCAAATTTGAGTAATACCTCATTGCTATGTAGACTATAGGGGAGTTGAACTTGAGCCTGCAGGATTCAGTGGAAAGGCTCCAGATGAATTAAATGGGCTTTGGATCAGGTACAGAAAGGCAGTAGGGAATTGCAATCAGACAGCTTAAATTTATTGTAAGTTTGCCTTGGAAATTCTACTTAGAAAAGGCTGTCTCATCTGGACCACAGAAAGACTCCTGAACTGCTGTCTAGCGATAGATGCTCTCATTTTCACGAACGTGAGTTGCTTTTGCACTCAGCATGATCTAGGGCCTGCACTAATCCTAAATGTATAGAATTTGATTAATAACAACAGCATCTTTTGAGGTGTAACATAGTAGACTTTAAACAGAACTTTGACACACACTAAATTTGGACTGGTGAGAGTTTCAATTAAACAATAATATAACGATAATAATGATAATATTTCATGCATATTTACCAAAAATGAGGACACAGTGGGCTCTGAGAAAGATAATTACTAAACACTTTTGAATATTTTCAGTCTCTCTCTAGTGATGCCATTGGTTTCATCAAACATGTTTTGAGAACACTTTATGACTTTCCTCATGATGTAGAAGTGTGAAAAAGTCTAGTGCTTTAAAAAATATTATTCTAGGTTTACAGCTAATTTTACTGTCGTGTTTAACTTAGACACTGTAATAGATTGAAAAACAAATATAGAGAGGATATTGTCAGGTTTCTTTGTAATTTTACTCGATGTTTTTCTGAAGGAGGCATGCACTAAAGGTGAATTCTTTCTCTCAGTTCTAATCAGACTGTCTTTTTAAAGACATTAACTACTGTAGAATCTTTGATAAATATGAAAAGTCAGTTTACTTACTAAGAGAGTAAAGTTTTTGCACAGTAATAAAAAAAAATGCAATCTCACCTTAATTAAATTTTGAATGTATGTAAACAAAAGGGAAGGAAGTAAGAAAAGACAACATGCATTAAAAAAGTTTTATCATAGTTCAAGATAATAATTTTTTCCCTATTTAATTCCATCAAAAAAAGAAAAGGTGTTCTGTCTGGTTTCAATAATTATTGTGACTCATAAAATAACATAATATTAGGTAACTTTTTCCTTACACTGTGTCATATGAAAATAAGAATGGGAAAAGAGTAGGATGGAATAAAGACAGTAACACCAAGTCCAGGTTTAACAGGGTAATGTTTATGGACGTTATAAAAAGACACTAACGATTTATTTTGCCCCAGAATATCTTACATTTATGTAATGTTTATTAACCATAAAAGTACTTTATACCATTTTACATCACATATAACATATAAAAATAGTGTTCCAGGTGTTCATATCATGACACACTACATAGCACACAGGTGGAAAGGTGCTTTAAATACTTCTTGACAGGTGTGCACTATATGTGGCTGTGGAAACAGCAGCTGCATTGCTGGAGAAACAGATGAAGCAGATGACCTGTGGTGCTGGACTTCCCTGTGAAGGGAGTTGGAGTTTTTGGCTCCTGTCCCTCGCTAGTGTATTATCTGTGGCAGCAACGCTGGCTTTGGAGACAGGGCAAATCTCACGTGGCTGGTCTGCTGGATATGTGGTGACACCACAATAGATGGGAAATTTTACTTCTGCTTACACTCTCTAAAGCACAGCTTTCAGTTGGCAATGTTTATGAAGGTTTGGTATCTCAATTCTGGTGTCCCTTGCAGGACAGAGTTTAGTTCACAGATGCAGTACAGGAGCTTTGGTGTTTAACTGGTGGGATGCTTGAAGATGTAGGTTATGGAGTTCTTCTAAGTCTCACCTTTTCACAATGAAACTATTTAAATCTGTTTGCTTATAGATTTTTTTTTTATGGTGTGTTTGGCCTTTTTATATTTTGGGTCCAGTAAAGCTTTTCCTACAGTTAAGGCATTGATACCATCTCCCTCCCCTTAGACTCTTTATTATCCAATAAATGGTGGGTCCATGCTACAGTCTTTACTTCACTATGGGTGTTTATATTCTCCTCAAAGTATACCAGACCGTCTATGCATAAACTTTATACTTTCTAGATCTTTATCTCTGTCAAAACTGGTTAAACTGGGGCCAATGTATTCCAAAATTATTTGCTAGGTTCATAGATATAGAAAGAGATTAGGTATCATACTCTTTTTTTTTTTTTTTTAACTTAAGAAAACAAGTTGAAGAAGTTATTTTCTAAGCATTTTCAACATGATGAAAGAGCAGGTAAGATTTTGAGACAGTTATAGCAAAATTTGCATTTCCTTGTGTAGTTTATAAGAGGCACCCATAGATACATACAGGTCATCTTGGAGATGTTTATGACAGATTAAAGAAATTCAAAACATTACAGCCACATGTCATTATAAGGTTTTTTTGTTTCCTTCCTGTTTTTATTTCCTCCAAATTATGCTCATTTCAAAAACAACAAATAAAACCAGTGTCCTGAGGGAATATTAACTTTTACTTTGGATACTTTTACATTCACAGCATGGGAACACAAATATATGTGGGGCCCATGAAACAAACAGACAGATTTTTAGCTTCACCCTTTGCTTCTTTGTGCCCTGCTTTTGATCAGACGTAACAGACTGGAAAGCTGTTTTGTACTGTGTATTCTTTTCCCCAAGGTAAACTTTGGAAGACATTCTATGTAATTTCCTTGGGTGCTGCCACTTATGCCTGCTTTGAAGTGTCATCACTCCTAAATCCAGCAGCTGCGGCTTTCCTTTTCTTTTTGAATACAAAAAATAATTTCTCTTCCTAAAGAATTTTTATTAATTCCTCTGTCTTACACAAGAACAAAATGATTTCTCAGATCTTTTCTGTTTTCAACCCCTTTGACATTTTCAGCCTTGGGGCCATGTGAGGGTTATTATTTTTCTCTTCTGATTGTTGAAGACACTGTGGGACCATCTTTCTAAAAGCTGCCTGAGTCCTACTAGAGGTGCAAACCTTTTCTGCTAGTCTCTCAAAGCGACTAAGACAGAAAGGTAAGCTATGCAGAGATTTTAACTACAGACCTATTCAATGGATCCAAATGAAGGCCAGCTAAGGAAAAGGGCTCCTGCTCTTCCATAGTCCCAAGTATTTACCTTGTGACTGCCCCCACCCCTCCTTCTAAATAATACCATGTCAGATTTTTTAAGCTTGGGTCTTTACCACAAAGTGCATCAGAAGATTGATTACAAGGTGTTTGCTTGTACACCAGAGGTAAACCCAAATTTGGGAAAGTATACCATTATTTCAGGAAGTAGAATGCATAGTCTTAAGCATAAAACAATGTGCCATCACATCTTTGAATTGTGAAGACTCGTGCACAGATTTATCCACAGTTTAGATGAAAATCCTTGATCCAGGTGGCTGCAGGGTATGCATACACCACAGTGACAGCGTACTGTGACAATGGCCAGTACATTTTGAAAAACTACAGTAACCCTTCTTTACGTGCTTAAGTAAGGTCTTCAATCCTTTTTCACCTCCCCAAGAGTCTCATGTAGGCTGACAGCATCTTAGCTCCTTGTTTATTTACAAAATGTGCAGCCAGTGCTAATTACAGGCTTTGCAAAATTTATGGAAAGCATGGAGGAAAGGCCTTTAACTCTTCATTCTAGCAAGTCTTCTTGTCAATACAGGTGTGGTCTGCAGAATTTTCATGTCCAAACAAGCATGCTGAAGTATGGACTCTTTGCCACTTTTCTTTTTAGAGTATTTCAGTACCTCAAATCTCCTTTCAAGGAAGTCATTCCTGGTATTACAATGAATATAAATATTTGTCTTAGTTTCATACCAGCACTTCTGATTCAATTGTTTATTTTGGCAGCCTTGGAGTTGACTTTGTATTCGAGGAGCTAGTGATCTTGAACAGGCTTTTTCTCTTTGCTGGTTTGGGCACTGCATTCAGAGCTGGGGCAGCCGCTGCATGTGAAACTGCAGGTGTGCACCGTGGAGCCCCGGGCGCTGTGACAGGAAAAAAATCTGATCTGTCGGGGGAAAATACACGATTCTGCTTGCTGGGCAACAAGAGCACTGTGGCATGGGAGGGAAGAGGAACATCTCGGTGGAGGGAATCTGTGCAGAGTGTAGCTGGAAAAACCTCCCTGAGGTCTGTATGATGCTGCACAAATGGGGAGTTCCCAGCATGAGGAGGGATGGAAGATTTGCTCACAATCTGTAGTACTCTTGTTACCCATCTTATGAAAACTGTGATTTCATTAAGCCATTTGCTGTTGGGCCTTGTTGAGATCCAGAAAGGATGCTGCACTGTCTCTCACTTCCTCCTCATTCTCCTACCAAATTGAAGACTTCTTTGTTTCTTGTATTTTGGCCATTATTTAATTTGCAGACTCTCATTTGGAACTAGCTAGTTTTCCTAGAAACCCTTCTTTCCCTTTATGGGGAACAGATTTGATAATTCAATGCAGCCTGATTTTTTGTTTTCTGTCTCACTGTATCATGTTCCAGCAGTGTCTGTTCTTCAAGTTTTCCTTTCATTAGTTGAATTATATGGCTATAGTATACCCAGCAAAAACTTCCTGAACTGTTTGACCTTAATCCAGCAATGTGCTTAATGTTAAGAATGCAGCTAATCCCAGCAAAATGAATGGAGCTATTAATGAATTTAATCGTATTTCCAGGTGAAATCTGGTGTGAATTATCCTACTGCTGTTGTCCCAAGCTACTTGATTGTGCAAGCAAAGCACTATTAATGAGCCAGTCTTCAATGTAAAATTTTATTCACAAAATATTCTAAACATAATCTAAAAGGAGTTCCAAAAAAGACTTTTAAAAACAAATGATACAAAAGAATGACCCAGGAGGAGTGCTGGGGCACAGTTCTTATATCCATACCACCAAGAAGATTAAGGTATTAATGAAATTATCTGAAAAGTCATCTATATTCAATAATAGGTTTTTTTTTCCATAAATCCCACCATGACCCAGATAATATGCTTCTATTTATCAAGCTATGTAACATATTTACCACAAAATGTGCTGTTTTAGGATGTGTGCAGCTAAAAGTTTAACAGAGGATCATAGAATGGCTTGGGTTGGAAGGGACGTTAAGGATCATCTAGTTCCAAATACCCTGCCATGGGCAGGAGCACCTTTCACTAGACCAGGTTGCTTGAAGTCCCATCCAGCCTGGCCTTGGACACTTCCAGGGATGAGGCATCCCCAAATGCTCTGGGCAACCTGTTCCAGGGCCTTACCATACTCACAGTAAAGAATTTCTTCCTAATACCTAATCTAAACCTACTTTCAGTCAGGTTAAACCCATTCCCCCCTTGTCCTGTCACTGTATGCCCTTGGAAAAAGCCCCTCTCTAGTTTTAAAGGTTCGTGATGTGCTAGATGAAGAAATGGATGGGCTCAGAGGGCTGTAGTGAATGGGGTACATCTGTCTGGTGACTGGCCACCAGCAGCATTTCTTCAGGGGCCAATTCTAGGGTCAGTTTTGTTCAATATTTTTAGCAACAATCTGGATGCAGGAGTTGAACACATCATCAACAAGTTTGCTGGTGATACCAAACTGGGAGGTGCTGTTAACTCTCTAGAGAGACAAGAGATTTTGCAGAGGGATCTAGATAGCTGGGAGCATTGGGAAATCATTAATGGGATGAAATTTAACAAGAACAAATGCCGGATTCTGCACCTGGGATGGAGCAATGCCAGGCAAAAGTATAAATTGGAAGAAGAATGGCTGAAGAGCAGCCCTGCAGACAGGGAGCACTGGTGGATAGCAGGCTCAATATGAGTCAGTTGTGAATTTTATTGCACGTTATTACTAGTTATTATCTAGTGCAAGCTGACATCTGCGGTCTTTACATGAAGAAGTAGTGAATTTGAAAACCAATCTTTTATCCCCATAACACATGAATTGGGTTAATGAAAACAGAGATTTTACAAATCTGTCCCGCAGACTACGTCTTGAGTATATGATTAGCCTGTCACACCTACACAAAATTCCTTATTAATTTTGTTGAGTGGTGTTTTTATTAATGACTGTGACCAATGTCTCGGACTAAAATGACAAATTTAGAAATATGAACTGCTACATTAATCACCTTTCAGTCAAAATGCCTAGAATGAAAACGTTTTTAGTAGTAGTGAAGAATAAATAGGTATTATTTCCTTTGTCTCTTGTATCTAAAGATATTTTGCACGTCTTATAAACATCTTAAGAAAATTCTTGCTAATACAAACATTTTTATGCTATGAGGTAGTTTTTTCTGCAGAATTTTTCTGACTGGGGCTGATTTTAATGAACTTCATAGTTCATTTTTGAAAGACATTTTTGTCAGACAGCAGTAAAAATAAATAATGTACTGTTTGATTCAAATTCTATCTGGATGAAGACTGTTCCCAAATTCTTGTCATAAGTAACATCATCCAAAAATACTGGTTCTTGCTTCTAGTCATATTCCAAGTGCTTTGGATGGTGTTTCAGTGAACAGTGGTGATTCATTTCAACATAGAGTCATCAGCTGGACCTGCAATTTAGACTTCAAGAAAGCATCGCACAGATGCCAAAGCCACATGTTTATTTAATTTATTCATGTCTGAGGAGAGAAGACTTCTTTGGAATCCCTGAGGGATTGTCTTCTCTCTTTTCTCCCCTGCATCCTTGCGGCCCTTGTGGTCCTTTTGGCCAAGAGGAAGAGGACACACCTTTTTGAGCTGCCAAACACTTACTAGCCTAGAGCTGGGCTCCCTACTGTCCACAGCTTATCATGAGAAATATGAAAATATGACCCAAGGATTTAAGCACCTTTGTGAAGTCTCCATAAAAATACAGAAATATCTTTCACAAACGGATATGATCTTTCTTTTTTTGCTTGTAAACTGTATTTAGTGCAAGAACCTGTAGTGTGTTCCTTTCTGTAGGGTACTGGTCACATCCTTTTAATCACTGTGAGGGTCATATTTAAGTGTGCACCTGGATGGGGGGGATGCTGGTGTTGGAGACCTACATATTTTCTGTATGCCTCCACACATATGGTTGATGAGATAAGATTATCTCATCTCCAGTTTCTTCATAATTTTGTTTATGAGCACTGGTGCAATGCATTTGAAAAGCTGTTGTTTTGTGTCACATTCTGACAACCTGTCTATGAAGGGATGAGATTCCATATCCAACCTTACAAGCCACCTAGCCTCTCTCAATTTTCTTTCAAAATGCTGTGAATTATGACTTTGTATGTATGACAGCCACTTAGCATCCACAGAGACTTAGCTGCTCTAGCCTGAAAATAATTTTCAGCAGAAACAGTACTTCTAATGAGAGGAGATATGAGGCCTGTAAGGAGCAGCAGATTCATTGCTAACTAAGTATATTTTGGGATCAGTTTAGAGTGAGAAGGATACTGGTATAGGCTTTGATCTTGACTGCAGGTGCCATCAGGCAGGCACATTTTCCTCTTGCCCACTGAGAACCAGACTGAGATTTGTCAAAGTTCACACTTCTGATCATGTATACAGGAACTGTAACCTTGGTAAGGCAGTGAACTATGACCTCTGGATGAGTTGTCCTCAGCACAGTGCAAAAGAATGTAAATAACTGTTTTTCACTGAGGCAAGGGGCAGCAGACTTGCAGTCTCTTCAGTGTCAATATTTTGAATTGTTCTTTTTAGTACAGAGCCAAAAACTTACATGATACACTGCAAAAATGACAGATGGTCCTACATAATTTTGCAAGTGCAAAAAGAGTACATGATGCAGTGCTTTACTCAAAAATTGCTTCTTAATTAAGACATGCAGTAAGATTACTGTTTAGTTAAATTCCAGGTGTCCTAGCAAGTTGTGTCTGTTAGAAATATGACTCCTATCTAAATTGACTTGAATGCAGATGGAAATTTGGAAGCGTGGAATTTCTTAGAATACTGTTTGTCAGTTCAAGTTATTATACTGATGTCATTCAGGGCAGACTCAAATACAGAGTATTAAAGCCTCTAAGGAATAAAAGTCTGGCATTTTCTAGCTAAGATAGTTGTAATCACACCTTCCTCAAGCATCTAAAATTTATTTCTAATGAGACTTTTGAAAATGAAATAAAAAATATTTCAGCATACTTAAAAATTATTTAATAATTAATGGAGGCATTAAGAGATGAGCACAAAAGAGCTTGAGCACAAAATAATGACCATGTGGGCTGAGGAAAGAAAAAAAACAACAGGGATGTGAAGGGGAAGTGTGCACAGCAGGAAGGTTTGCAGGATTGTGGTTGGGATGCAATTTACTTTTCACATTGTTTTGAGAGAAGCTAATCTGTAGCAATCCCTTCACTGGCTGCTGGTTGTAGCCATGTCTGGAAATAAAAACAACATTTATACTTCAACACAACAATATTGTTAGGAATAGGCAATGAAGAACTTTACATATTAATGAAACAACAATGAGAAGTTTTGCATGCTGAAGAGTAAACTAGAAACACTTTACGACTCTCATGGCTTTTAAGGACTTTTTTTTTTACATTTGCCCTTTTACAAACATTTATACACTATATATTCTCATAACTGCTCTTCTGCTTACCTTGTCATAGCTGCTGTGGTTAAGGTATAGGATTTAAACCTTAACATTTCACTGAAGATTTTATTAATGATCACTCATTAATTACTTTAGTTACAGTGAAAAAATAAATGCTGCTTCTACTTTAGGGTCAACAGGAAATATGGAAGTTTTGTTACAGGGTTTTTGTTTTGAGTTTGAGTTTTTTTGGAAGATGGCAACAAACAAATCTGCTCTTCTGTTCTTTGCCAAAGTTATGCAAATTTCCTCCAGTAGCAAAAAGAAGATAACAAATAATTTATACTAAACAAATTGTTTGTTTTAGCTAGCTCATGACTGTGCAGTGACACATTGTGACATTTTCTGGTTGTTTACCTTGTTGCACCTTCCTCCTTTCTTCTGTTCATTACTGCTTACCAGACATTTGTTTCCATCATTGGTGTAAGTGCCACTTCTTTAAATGTAACTCTACAAGTGAATGTAAATGTTCCTATTGTTAGTAATCAATCTGTTTCCATTTAAGTGTTGTGGTTTTTTTTACCTTTTAACCTTTTATCTTTTTCTTTTCTTTTTCTCTTCTCCTGTAAATTTGGATAGTCTGTAACATATAAGCTTAAAAGAAAGTCTTTTGTTTATTAAAAAGGGAAAGAAAATATTGGTGTCTTTATAAATTTTCACAATTGTTTTATTGAATTTCTTGGAATTCTTCTGTACTTATAGAGAAGCAGAAATAAGAATAGATGTTGTTGCTCTGTGTAACAATTACTGTAGACGTATAAACTGTTTTCCAACAACTGATCTTTTTATGCCCTCCAACAATGAATCTTTTTTTAAAGTTATGCGACAAAGATATTTCCTAGATATTTGTGGGGCCTCTCTGTGTCACCATAAGATTACAAAACAAGTTAAGAAGTGCAGAAACTTTCAGACAACACAGTCTTTTGTGTGATCTGCTGGAGGAACTGGAATAGGCTTAAAGTTTGTTATTCTTGTATACAACTCAAACAAATAGCAATATTGCAGAATTGGTAACTTCTTAAATCTGAATAGATAAAGCTGATAAGCTCCAGCCATGTCCAAACTAGGTGCTTCTATTGAATCTTGCAAGTCCCCTGTGGGAAATCTGGCATCATTTCTAAGGTCTGGGAGAAGTTAAGCAGGGAACAATTTAAACATTAGCCTGATTGAAATACGTTGTGTAAATTTTCCAGGAAGTTAAAAAAAAAAAAAAAATTGAAACACTTACGCATAAAATTTCCTAAATTATTTACTGATAGATTAAATTTCTCTAGAGGCATCTTTGATGAAATAAAGCTGTTGTGAGGGCTTGTTCACTTCATCTTAAGTGAGGCAGGTGAGGAACTGCTTACAGCTCTGTGAGAAGGTGTAAAGAAATGTAACTGAATGGTCAAGCACAAAAAGACAAAGCTCAGAGCACAAAATTCTAATGTTCAGCTTATATCTGTGGGTCACATAATTTTGCCTATTGAAATACAACTCCAATTGCTTATCAGAAATAACTCTGGTTAACAGGTTTTATATCTTTTGTATCCTTGTGTCATACTTTGATATCGCAAAGGCCCTTAAAATTTCAGAAAAAATCAAAACCACATCTATGTGTCCTTCAAGGTTCAGAATGCCTTTTCTTTTTCAGTGTGAATATCTTCTGTTTTCTATGTAAAAAGTTCTTTTTGTCAGCAGTATCTCTTTCATCTGCATCTACTTTTTAATATTTTTTTTTTTTTGGGTCTCTGTTTGATGGGGTACTGAGTTCTACATTTAAGAATGGAATGCTGAAGTGGTGCCACTCTGACCATACAAACTTCTATAGCTGGGAGGAAGCTTTCTGGTTTGTTCTGTCTCACAAGTACAATTTTCATTTTATTATTTATTTAATCACTTTCAGTCAATTTGTAATTATAGTGGTTTAGTTATTGTTGACAAGACATATTTCTCAGTCTGGCCCTCTTGTCTTTTCTGAAGTGGTGCTTGCCAGACAATTCATTTTTTAGCACACTAGTCTGAAAAATTCTCCAGACGGGGTAAATATGATTCTGTTTTGGAGTGGATGGTTCTTATTGAATATACAAAGTCAGGACCTCACTGCAGGGTAAAAATTCAGCTCCATGCTGAATTATGCCAAATGGTTTGCCTTCTGGGAGATACCACGGATGTGAGGTTTCACCCATTTACTCCATGAAATAGACTATTACTTTCTTATTTTAATCCTCAAAAATCTTATTAGATTAATTACTTTCCTCAATACTGAGGAGAGTAATTCTACAGGAAATGAGAGAAAAATCATACTATATAATTTTCATATAGTAAATACATAAGCATTGCTAAAGTTGATCAGACTTCTAATTTGCTTGAGGAAGTGGCCAAGACAAGGTGTTTCAGATGCTGAGTGGTTTTGCTGTGCAATTAAGGAAAAACATTCTTTCTGTCTCTAGTCAGGGTAGATAACCTCATTCAGTGTATCCTAAAATATACTCTAAAGGTTAAATCCCAAACTAAGGTAAATATTTATGCTCTTACACTAGTCAGTAGAAAGAAAGCGTAGATCCGGGATGTTTTTCTTTCCATATGTTGTGCACTCTTGCTTCAGAGTGACACAAGTCATATTCTGAAAAATTTATCTTAGTTGCTTCTGGAGTGATCCTAAATTATTAGTTAGTCCACATACTTTAAGATAGTTAAGTGAAATTAACATTATGTGAGATAATCCTTAGTTAATTATTCTAATCCAGTAATTTGATTATCACTGAAATTCTGAGATGTTTAAAACTAGAAGAAGGATTTAACAAAGCAGCAGATTACAGGACAAACAAGGAAAGCTTGCTAAGATGTGTTCACAGGGATTTAAAAAAGTTATAGTATTGCTGAGGTGGTAAATCCAGCCAGGTATCTTATATTGCATGGGAAGACCAAAAAAATTAAAAGAAAAAACCCTTCAAAATGAAGGAAATATGCTATTGAACAACATATTACAACAACAGTAAGAGTCTTCTTTCCATATTTTATAGTGAAAAGAAAATTAAAATATTTTTCTCACCCACTTTCATCAGAGTCCCTAGTTAGATCCAATCACAAGAATAGATTCCTGACTTGTGAGTATATTCTTTTCTATTTTCTGCCTGTATTCCTTAGGAACTTCTACTGCTTGAAGATATGCTTTGGCTCAATTCCCATGAATGAATATATGCTAAAATACTATATGTGTGTTTCAGAACAGGAAAAGCAGGTTAAGTATAGATATAGATTTTAAATTCACAGCTAATTTGGCTTTTCAGCCAAACAGTGTAGTGGCAGCAACAGGAATTCTCACAAGTTATGAAATATATCTCTGTAGCTCTTGTCCTGAAATTAAAAAGGACAATATGGAGAGAATTGCTTCTTCTCAGATGAGCTCAGACTTCTGTCTCAAA
The DNA here is from genome assembly GCA_013400915.1 of Pardalotus punctatus. Lineage (NCBI taxonomy): Eukaryota > Metazoa > Chordata > Aves > Passeriformes > Pardalotidae > Pardalotus > Pardalotus punctatus. The sequence goes on along the minus strand of VZTX01007745.1, from coordinate 320,132 downwards.
GCTGAATTAAGCATTAGGTAGACTGTAACAAATTATAGAAATATGGAATCATCAAATTCTTTCAGTAGTTTGAAAGGGAATTTTAAAGGTCACCTAGTCCAAGCCCTCTACCTTGCACAGGGACACCTTTCACTAGATCAGGTTGCTCAAATCTGCGCTGAAACTTGGACTGTTCCAGGGATGAGGCATCCACAAGTTCTCCAGCTAGGCTTCAAAACCTGTAAGCCAAGCAAGATACCAAGAGAGCTGAATGGTTGCACAAGGAGGGGTGTTTCAGATGGATATTTCTCTATTTGATAAAAATTTAAATAAAAATGTCACCTGCTCATTTGACCTAATCTTCTATGTTCTTCTCTATCTGATGCTGTAGCACAGGGGGCATATATTTCCAAAACATATGTCAGTTTCAAGGAAAGGGCATAAGAGATTTCTAATTTATGTCTTCATTCTTACTACATCAAAGGCTAAAAAAGGGTGGACTTAATCACTATGAATAAATAGAGTGAAAAAAACCTGTGTCCAGGCTGACATCTCTGGAAAACTTTCAAATATACTACAGAAAAGCCTCAAGACAACTTCTTAATTATATTCCTATGCACAGACTGCAAAGCTAGACATTGAACTGAACAACTGACCGCTGTTGCTGAGTCTTGTGCATCTTTCTGTAGGTTGGTTCATTAAGAGACACAGGGAAGAGAGGACTTTACTCACAGCATCTCTCTCTAAATTAGCATTTATGTCCCTGAAAGAGGTCTGGAAACACAGAGTGTCCTAGGCTGTCAGTAACTGCCAGCTTGGCAAGATCAGACTTTTTTGTCCATTTTTTTGTTCCTGTTATACTGGGTTAAATTCTTCATTCCTGCCACATCTACAAGTCACCGTATGGTCAGCATATGGAGTCATCCTACGGGAGACTCAGGATTGTTTTGTACCACTTGTAGCCCTTCTTGGAGGAGAACGAGAGAAGACTCACAACATAATAATATCTTTTATCCCTCTGTACTTTCCAAGAGGTCATAGGATGAGTTTGGAACTGTGAGCTCCTAGTCTGAGTAACAGTTCAAAAGAAAAATATTAGGAAAAAATATCTTAACTATTCCAACGTGAACAGACACACACCCTCCTACTGATTTCCCATTCTTACTGCCATCTGCAAGTTGGGATTTTATGAGGTATTAAATCATGAAAAAAAAAAAAAAAAAATATATATATATATGAGACACAAACACACTCTTCCAGAAGTGAGGGGCAAATTTTTGATAATGAAAAATAGACTTGCAATATTGACACTTAGACAAAAGCAGTTTGGAGGGAATGTATTTATTTCTCAACTTACTTTAAAAATGAAGGGTTTATGTGTTCAGTGTTACTGCTCTCAGGAAAGAAAAAAGAAGAGGTTTATCAGATTGCAGGTTTGTTGGGAAAAAAAAATCAGACTTGGCTTCATCAATGTCATGTGTTCTAAACTTGAAATGATACATTAGCTGTCTTTTCAAAAAGACAGTTATAACTAGCAAAGCAAAATCTGACTCATAAATTGGTCTCTTGCATAAGCAATGCTGATTGAAGTTTATATCAAGGATAACTTTTACACCTCTCCAGTTGGGTTATCTAACAGCACAAACTCAATGGCTCACCTGGGAAAGTTCCTAGTTTCATAAAGACCTGCCCACACACTTGTAGACATTTTGGGGATACACTTGGACTGTGCTTTACAGAGGTGTAAAATTGTGAAGAAAAAGAAACTCGCCACTGCTTGAATAAGCTATGTGGGAGTTAAATGCTTTCCTGTCTCATTATACCCTAAAATGATAGCATAAAACACAGTGAGAATGGATTTGCTGTCCCCAAATGTATTGGGAGAAAGGGTTATATTCTGCTTCCTTCAGGAGGTCAAGTACTGCTTTGGTGTGTCTGGAAATCCTAGGAAACAGGAAAAATCCTGCTTCCTAGGGTTTCCAGACATACCAAAGGCTAGTCCTGCACTCAGAAGGGAAACATAATCTTGGAGGCCATGCCTCCTGTACTCATTATTAGTCCCCTGGCTGCTAGCCCGGCTCCAGAGCATGCTGGCAAGAGCAATATTTTGTTTTGTATTTGTAGTATTTTCTAAATTTCAGGAAGGTGACATCCTCTCTTGGGCTGCTCCCATGTCAGGTCCACACACTATGTGTGAAGCTGAATTTAGTAATGGGATGGATTGTAGTGGTGCAACCCCTCCTCGCCCAGTTAAACCTGAGCTCAACTGCTGAATGGACAAGGATGTCACCACTGTTGTGTGGATGATGACAATGATGATATTATTTATTATTATTATTATCATCACCATCACCATCTACAGAAAATCTCATCTTCTGATTAACTGACCTGATTAATTTCATTTATACTATAATGTTTGATTTATCAATGGGTGGGTTTCCAAGAAAGACAGAGGAAAGCTTTCTCAGCTACCATATAGAGATGTTAAGGAGAAACAAAATATACTAGACATTAAGTCAATATTCTCATATTAAATGCCTTCTCAGGTTTAAATTAAATGCACACTGTAAAGGAGGGCATTTTCCTTTTGGAGTTACTCTATAGTATTCAAATCAAGAATATTCCTTGGATTAGAGGAATTATTTAGAGATGCTATAACTTTGAATTAGTCTCCCCAAATATCTGGTGACTGGCCTGATTTTTGAGATCCTGCCTGGGTTTAGGCTATGGTCTACATGTATAATCAGTACATTTTAAGGGTTTTGGTTGTTCTGCAGTACAGAATGAAACTATGAAATCAAACTGAAAACATTTCTACCTAACCTGACAAAAACCAAGGCATTTTCTTTGGTGCAAGTGTTCCTCACTTGACCCCATGTAACTAGAACCAGACCTAGCTCTAGAATGGAAATAACAGATGTCTAGAAGGTCTAAATACACACCTTCCTATGGAGATCACCCCAGTGGAGATCTCACAGGCATTTATTGATTGAGCTTGGTCCAAGTTCTCATGCTTTATATTTCAAGTAAAAAAACCTCCTTCTCTGAAACTACACAATGTGGAAAATATGCATTATTTAGGTATACACTGACATATGTGATTGATTATGGTTATTAGTATATGCACATATTTACAAGGAAAATGGAACTTGGCTTCAATGGTACATGTTTCCTGATTTATTTTGTAGGTGTATTTTGATTTTTTTTATCAAATATTTATAATGATGATGAATATCACTTCACCAGTTTAAGCATTAATCCCACCATGATGCAGAAAATAAGATGATTCATTTTTTAAGAGAGAGTTTTTAATGGAAATCAGATTAGGCTATGATTCTTCCAGCACTACACATATTTATTAGCATAGTTAATGTTTTTGCAATCAAGATATTAATTCATCAGTAATGAACAGAAACAAGATCTTTGCCACAAGCTTTTAAATAAGTTTCAAATTCATTACAAAATTAGAGTCAGGCTGATATTTTTGAAGGTTTATGGCTTAGCTAACCTTTTCAGTCTTTTCTCAGGAGTTATAGGCTAATTGCTACTTTTACTGTTCATCACTAATGACTGATCGTGCAGACCAGACTGACAAAAATCAAATGAGAAAGATCTGTTTACATCCTCCATTACTACAACTATCTGTGCTCAGGGAAATGCTCCCTCCAAAAGTTAAAAAAGACTGCTCTAAGCTAATTATTTTGTCTATTGGTGAATGGAGAAGGACACATTTGTTCTAAGGCAAACTATTTCTGATGGATGAGAGCAGGTGAATCATTCCACTGACTACTGAGAAAGCCTGAAAAATGAGGCTGGGCAAGACATCTTAACTTTTGCTAAATAAATCAATTTGAATTCTGCTTTAGAGAGTAAAGGCAATATGTTTTATTAGTCTAGTGTTTCTAAAGCCTTGAACACAGGATGGAAGTGTTCATGTACAAAGCAAAAACTGGATGTACCAAACTCAGTGTTACTCCACAGTAACTTGCACCAGAAGAAAAGAATCCAAACCCGGTCCTTGGGAGTGTAGCCAAAAGTAACAATTTCTATATTTGCACTTACTGAAATGGTAGTTTCAGGAGGTGATGTTTCTGCTACACGTTTTCCCTTTGGAGTATAGGGTTTTCTTTCCTTCACAAACCTCCTTGTGTGCTCATGGTTAAGGACAGTGCACAGATGCCTGCCTAGATGTGTGACACCGAGGTTACATGTTGTATCAAGTTATTTGTTGATGCCATGGACTTTTTCTTACATTATTAACTTTCATTTTTCTTTAGTGTATCAGTTACTGAAATCATGAGAGAATGTTTTAATCTGTCTTCTGTGCAATTTATTTTATTTTTTTTTTGGGGGGTTGAAGACCCTAGGATTAAGCAAATACCAGGTCTATAGAAAAAAGTCACACCTCTGTTTGTCTTACGAAGTCAAACACTTGGAAACACTTTTCATTCTGTCTGAAAAACAGAAGGCAGACCAAGGTAACATGCCCGTCCACAGAGAGGTAAGAAAGACACTGTTCTTTATCTCCCCACAGATCTCTGCTTCTTGGACTCTGTAATTTCCCAAGGATTATTTGCATGCAAAAAACCTGCACAAGTTGAGGGGTAGGTTTACAGGAAGAAGAACAAAGAAACCTTTGATCTTGCCCTATGCTAGCATGAGAAGAGGTAACATAAGCCTATTTCATCACTTGGCTCAAAGGCTGGTGGACATGGGATAGTCCTTCAGCCACTCTGTCCCATCATGCACACATGCCTTTCTTTGGAATTGTTTTCTTGTGCTTATGGCTGGATGGTTGTACTGAAGCCATTTCTCAGATTTTATGTTTCTCTCTTTGCTGTTCAGAGTGAATGCTCTTGATCTATTTTCACAAAAGTTTGTTCCCAATGCAATGTTGATCTGTTATTATATTCTATTTAAAATGCAACTGAAACAACTCCGTGTCTGAGAAAAACATAGTTAATAAACTTACTCAAAAAATAGGGCCAAACCAGATACTTTATTCAATTCTTGAAAAATTTATTTTTGATCAGTCAATTATTACATTGTGACAATACCAGTTAGCAAGACCTTGTACTCAGTTTTGTTTTTCATGTTTCTGAAATAAATTAGTAGGGATGATGAAATGACGTGCAAGTTTCCAAGTCTAGATAAAACAAACTGTTTGTATTAAGTTCTTAATGCTGTGATTTATAGCTCCTATATTGGCTGTTCTGTGGGGAAGTTCTAAAGGTACAACTCTGTGAAAAAACAGCAAAATATCAATTGCCTGTGACGTTATGGATTCAGTGCACTGAGAGGTCACATGTTTCAGAGCTGTTTCCTCTCAGACTTTGCCTGTGCTGTCTGTGTGGTGTGTGATGAGACCAGTGTTTCTGCCAGAGGAAAATTCCTTTGTCTGAAGGTAGTGCAGGAATTGGAGGTCCAACCCCAAGCCATCTGCTCATGAATCAGCTTCTCATACTGCTCCACTGCTCTTTTTCCTCGAGCATTATGTTAAGCTTAACACATGTTAAATGGTGATTGAGAGGATTGTTTTAATCCTGAGTTAATTAAGTCCCCTCCAGTGACACTTCTGCTGCAGAAACTTGTTTGTTGTAAATGTATTATTTGTCTGTTGGCTAAAGGAGTGCTGCTGTTCAATGAGGTAAGGACTTGAGTAGGTTTAAACTCAAGGCAGGCATGAAGATGTTGTTGACGGAAAAATTAGTCAGATTTCTTCTTTCTAAGAAGGATTTCTTATTCTTCAGAATGTTCTTGTGCCTGAAATGTCACTTATATTATCTTTCCATGTCTAGGAATAAAGTTTATCTTACATTCTCCTTCATTTATCCACTTGAATTCTACCATCTATGCTTCTAATTGTAATAGAAATGTGACAGTAATTTTCAGCAGTAAAATGAATCAAGTGTCATAACAGCTCTTTGTTGAAATCTTTCCAGTGCACATCCCTATGAAGCAGAAAACACGTCTAATGATCAAACTGAAAGCTTCCATTTACCAGTAGAAAGTAAATGTTATGAAGCCATAGAATTTTTTTTTGAGTACTTCTACTGAGTTCTCATAAAATGTGCCAATACAGAGAGGAAAGGTATGTGCACATGCCTACAAACCAGAATTTTGGAAAAAAACCCTCTATTCTAGGAAGCCTGTTGATTAAATGAAATTATTTTTTATTTTGAGTGAAAACTTTTGCTCCTTTTTTCTATTGCAATAACATGTGAACAGTTTCTAGTGTGAAAAAAAAAAAAAGCATATGGTTTACATATATCACTTGGATTAACACATGCAATGAGATATGAAACAAAACCCTCTTATAATGGCATAAGAATCACTCAAGTCAAATTCAAAGACAGTTCAGACAATTAGCATAGAATTTAACTCAAGGGCAAAAACTTGGTATATTAAGAAACAGTAATAAAAATATCCTAAAATTTTGATAATAGCTCCTTATAATCATATTTTTCTTTCCATATTGTAACTTTTGCTACAGTAGGTACTAAAAAACTTTACATCATCCAAATGCATTGTTGAAAAAGAAATAAACCACCCTGAATTACACTTAATACAGTTTTTTTTCTACCATTCTAATCAGTAGCCTGAGATGACTTTAAGTTGTATACCAGCTTGTCTACATCACACAACCCATAATTATAGTTTTCAATTACAGTGAAATATGTGGTGAAGTTTTATGCTTTTATAATTTATTTCTCCCCACTCCCAAAGCATACACCTCTAATTATATCTGCCAATATGCAGCCTATAATTGTAAGACTATCAAAATTCCTGAATGATACAAAAATTTTTATGACAGTGGACGAATAGATGTCATAGAACAATACCATAAGGGAAACAACTGCACTGCTAAAGCCTCTAGCCATGCAGTTTGACATTTTCTTCAAAATCAGAGAGTGCTGGGTTTTGTTTTTAACTTAATAATTATTAAAAAGAAACTTCCAAATTCAGAAAATGCTGAATTTGATGCAAGAGTTTAATGAGCTTTGGTTTTGTCCCAGAGAAAGCAGTAGTCTGCAATTTAGTTTACAGACTGGTTACTTTAGTCAAAACTAGCCATAGCTAACCAAGTTCTCTGCAGTGAGTCAGGCTTTTGTAGTTTACCCACGTGTCTGCAAATTGCTGGTACATGTGGAATAAATCCTTTGGTTACTGCCTGAAGCAGGCAGCAGTGATGGTTTATTACTACAAAAATGGGATTAATCAGTAGAGAATTGCCATCTGCAACAACCTGAAACTTACAGAATGACAGAATAATGGAATGGTTGAGGCTGGAAGACAGCTCTGGAGATCATCAAGTCTAATCCCTCTGCTCAGAGTAGAGTGGTCTGCAGAAGGCTCCTCATGTCTTTTTGGAGCTGTGCTCTGAATATCTCTGGGTGCGCAGACTCCACAACATCTGTGGGCAAGCTACTCCAGTGTCTGACCAAACTCACAGTGAAATATTTTTTCTTTTGTTTAAATGGTCTTTATTGACCCATGCTGACTGCTACCTTCTCATCCTTCCTATATTCATAAATGGCTTCTGAAGGGAACAGATAATTATGCAACGTGGATGATGATGGAAACAGGACTAAATTAATGACCTTTGTTAAATCATGTGTTCCTGATGTAATTCATGTCTTTAGTGTGATTTCAGGAGAACTTCTAAGAAATGTGGGTGTAAAGGCTGTCTAATTTCTGCGTCATAATTGAAGCCAGGACACAGATTCCTGTGATTACTCCATGTAAAATAGCCAAGCTTCTGGATTCAACTTTCAGCAAGAAAACTATTGTTTGTAAGAAATTCCAGATGTACTTCAGACACCTATGGAATTGAGCAGGGTTTTTTCATCCTTTTTCTTTACTTCATGGCAGAGGTTTGCTTAATTTAAACCTGTTGAAATGCCCATCTGAAGGACAAGTTGAAGACTTATCCTTGGATCTGTGAAATGGCTTGTCAGAGGGATGGAATTTCTGTTGCAACATACAGAACCATTGAATGTTAGGGACATTTGTGACAGGTATGAACTGTCATAAAAGTATTTTGTCTGTGGATTGGATGGATCATATATTTTCCTTCTTGGGGATTTGCCTGTCAAAATAGAAATGGTTTGCAAAGCACAAAATTTAAATCTACTTTCCTCCCTCTTCCCATCAGCAAAATTAGAAACATTCTTTGCTAACTCCCTAAGTAATTCAATGACACTTAAAAAGCAGTTTTACAAGGCAGTAAATTGTTTAAAAAGTAAAATACAGATAAAATAACCATTAAATTTGATAAATCACCAACACAAACAATAGCTAATTTTTAACAGGTTATACTAATTAGATCCAGGCTTTTAAAAGGATGGAAAGAACAAATAACAATGCTAATGTAGGGTAGCACTCTTCTTCAATTACTGAAGAAAATGCATTCCATTAGGATAATAAGGGAGGTAATAATTGTGGTTTTTTTTCCCCCATAGTTACTCTAATTTGCCTTTGGTATTACTTTTTCTATTAATTTTTATAGCCATTAGAATTTACACTTTTTATTGAAATCTATAATGAAAGAAAACTTTCATTATCACCTAATTTTCAGGTAAACCTTTATCTGTTTTTACACTACCAGCCACATTTACTGCTTATGAGCCCCAGGCATCTGAAGACTTAGCAGTCAAAGACTTAGGTTATTATGTATGGAGAAAAATGTAACAATTTGTCCTTCCACAAGACATAGATATATGAGTCACATTTTTGTGCTGCATTTCAGGTGTGTTAATTTCTTACAGCTTTATAGGCTGCAATTAGATTCTCCCAGGCCATGTCAAAGATGGTTATTTTTAAGTGTTTAATTTTCTTTAGTTTACCGTATCTTTGATGGTGCTGGAGAGACTTAGAGAGTGATTCGTTATTGTCACATGACACAAGTATGTGTTAAATATGAAAGAATGTCTTAGACTAGCAATATTAAAGAAATGCAGTTGTTAAACTGAGCAGTCATGGATCTGGGAAACTCAGAGATCTAAAAACCAGAAAAGATAACAAAAGAACTTCTCTGGGAAATACTGCACAGATATACTAAATCAAAAGTATGTAATGCAAATAAAACTACAAAAAGAAGAAAATGGCACATGAAAACTATAGGATTTATGCAGACTGTTAAGAAAATAACAGGAATATGTTTAAAATGGATTTCAATGTAAAGCTTCAATACTCTGAAAAAATGTGGTCAATATATCTCTTGATAAAAATGAGAGAATCAATACCTTTGGATTAAAATGCCAAGGAATATATATATATTTCACCATCTGAAATGGAAAGAATATACATAAATGGGTGCAGAAAACCTGGCTGATAATTTGTTGAAGAGAGCAGAGTTGGATTCAGATGGGTCATCTTTAATGCTCTTCAGTTTTTGTAGATTAAGGTGTTTTGGGGAAGAAATAAACGCTTCATAAAATTATATCAGTTTCAGTGGAGTCCCCATATAGATGGTTCCCCTGAGATCCAAAGTAAAAACAAAGAGGTAAGAAATCAATGAATCATCTTCTAAATTTATTTTCATAAAGTTGCTTAAAGCATCAAAACTGCAAATGTTTATTTTCATGCTTAACTTTAATTATATTTCACCTAGGCTATTGTAGCCATATGTCCACAACACAAAATTTAACCACCTCTATATGTTGGTAGAAGGAATAATTTTAAAAAGGGACAGAACTTCAAGTTTGAAGAACTTCGAATTTGTGTTAATTTTCAGAAGTGTTTGAAAATAGTATTTATATTCTCATTTTTGGAGGAGATGTGAAATGATCCTTAGGCATGAAGAGCTTGAAGAAGCACTAGAGTTTGCATAACAACATAGTAAAAATATCCTGGAAATGATCCTCCACCCCTCACAAAAATTCTTCATGGAAACCAAAGCACCAAGACACGGCATTACTCCAAAACAGGAGAATATTTGTAATTTAATTTTCTCCTCTGTTTCTGCTTCTGTGATGGCTTGAAGAAATAAGCAACTCTCCCACAATAAAATTGATTTTTCATTCTGATATTAATTGCTAAAGCTTGTATGAATTCACTAACAATATTAATAAGAAAATCCTTGTAACCAATTCATTGGTCTTTTGTAGAGATTTGAAGCAATATTTTGAGAAAACAGGCTTTTTGTGAGCTTGCATTGGTCTAAAAAACCAACCCAATTCTTCTTCAAAAACACCTTTGAAGCACAGTATTTAAAGAGAGAGAATATTCTGAGAAAATACTTTAAAACTATTATAACTCAATTATCATTTTACAAGATATGGTATATAATTTTCTTCCTTTCCAAAGTCTGATTTTTTCTTTAAAAACAGATTTTGAATTAAGAGATGCTTTAGTCATCATAGAAGTGTTTCGAATCATGAATTTGTGGGTATTTTATCATTCCTTTAACTTCCTCAGCAATCAAAGGATATAAATAAGGACTGTCCATTTTACATGACAGGATGAATGCCTTGTGAGTTACTTCCAGCAGAGATAGAAGAAGTCTGTGATACCAGCTTAAACTATTTTTTTTATTTACTAAAAGCTTCTAGTCAGATAACTCACATTGGCAATATGGGAGAAGTGTGTGTGTGTATGTGTGTGTGTTAGAACAGAATGGCAACAGCAAATTCTTCATTTTCATCAATGTAAAACACCAAAAATTAAACAACTTTGTTGGACTAGAAGGAAAAGGAACTTACACCACATTTTGTAGCTAGTATGTCTTTTCTTATGGTCAAAGAAAAAAATTATGTGTTTTATTTCTCCTTTGATAAAACAATTGAAATGTACAGGCCCTAGAGCAATGGACTCTGTACACTGGGGACAAATGAGCTCATACAAGTCAAAGTTTTCTGAACTTCTAAGTCTAACAGGAATCCATAAGGCAATTAAGATTACTTAATCTCTTTGAAGCCAAATTATACCAGTTATGTGATTGCAATAATAGAAGTACCAGGCTATCAGAAGATATAATATGAAATACTGAAAAATCAGTTATTTGGAAAGGAATGAAAACCCTCTTGCCTAGTTTTTAAACCAATTCTTGGAAGTTGAGAACATGATGACACTGTCAGCTGTACTGTACTACGTGGGAAACAGAGTGGAGTAGAAGTCACTCATTGCTTAGTAATAGTAACGGAAGCCATAAAAACAATTATTGTTTTTAAACCCTCTGGAAAAAAATTCTAAGTCTTTTTGCAGCTTGGAGTAATTTGCAAACATGTATTGTTAAACAGCTTGGATAATCTTGAATTGTTGGAAAAATACAACTCTGAAGCTGTTTTTTCAGGCTAAGTGTTAGTTTTTATTACGATCCATCCTCTGAAAGACAGATGCACTACAATAAAGTGGTATCCTTTTCACTTGGATTGTGGAATACCAAAAGTCAAAGTATTGCACTGGAATGCTCATGTTATTCTGCAGTTAAGCCCTTTGTGGGGTGTTTATTGCAGATATTTGTATTGAATTCTACAGGAAATGTTCTCTTTTCTTCCATCTGAGCATCGCAGATGTTGCCTATTTTGCTTTTCAATGTACCATTCTGCTTTTGGGAAATAAAACAGAGCATTTCTGGCTTTATTAGAAAGAGCAGCCCTTTCCAGTAAATGAACAGCACATTGGAAAAAAACAGTATTTCACTTTTTCAATGGATAAGCAGCAAGCTCTTTCCAAAATTATAGCTTAAATTCACAGAATGTCTGTAAGTTTGCAGAGTGGCTGCTTGCCCAAAGCTGTGTTGAGGTAGTGCCAAATGCCAGAGTACTTATATATTTTGAAATAAAGTCCACGTTCAACAGAGTGCTGCTCTTTCTTTTCCATATTTGCTTCCAGTTTAAGTTAACAGAAAGATGGTCTGAAACAGGTTTGGGACCTTGACAATTTGAACATGTCTGAAAAATTGCATTGATCATATGTAATGGATTTGTTCACTCGTTCTCACAGCTGTAGAAATGCATTTTGGATATCACCTCCTGGTTAGGTGGAAAACTTGAGCAGAAATGTTTTATTTTGGGAAGAACATATTGTAGTTGAAGGCACCATTTAATAATTGTTAAAAGTCCTTGATGTGTATCCCCTGCCAGACTGGCCTAGACAGCTGTCAAAAGATTTGCCCAATGCCTATGGAGATGAGTGGAAATAATCTCATTGATTTCAGTAGGTTTTGCTGGTTGGCTTCACCACCATGTTATTCTGTACATGCTCACTTCTGCTTCAAGTGCTTCCTCTCCTTTCCACAGACTTTAACTTTTCTCTATTACTTATATACAACAGGGAAATAAGAAAGGTGTGTTAAAACAGGGTTGTGAGCTAGGAACAGAAATTAATCATTCAGTGGCATCCGTATTCACCTGTGGAAATGCATTGTGTTTGAGCAGAATGGAATATTTTGAGCAAGTGGCTATGCCTATTGAAAAGAAATACAGTGGGTCTTTTTTACCACTTAGGAGGGTTTTAAAACAAACTATTCTGGATTTTTGGCAGTTTGTTAGGATTGTGCCATAAACTTTATTCACAGTTTCCTCTGCAGTGAATGGAGAACTTGGAAATAGCCTTTCATATTGCCAGAAGTGAAATATGTGAGTATTTGTGTGTAGATGTAGTAGAGTGAACAACATGTACATTAAAGATTAAATTTAATTCCCGATGAAAACCTAGCTGTATTTGCCTGTGTTCACTTGGCCTTTACTCAGTGAGGATTGTTAATGATTTCCATAGTAATCACACTTCCACTGGTCCAGCATCGTAAAAGTGAGGGATTGTGCAATACTGTACCACAAACAAGGCTTTAGCACAGGTTGTGAAAAAGCAGCTGAGATTTTTCTGTTCTTGATTAGACAATCTTGAGAAGAAAGTGACTGGAAAAAAGAAGGAAAATGCTCTGGAGGAGTAGAAGGAATCATAGAATAGTTTGAGTTGGAAGGGACCTTTAAAGGTCATCTTGTCCAAGCCCTCTGCAATGAGCAGAAATGACTTCAACTGCAATAAGCAGGGACATCAAAGGTTGCTCAGAGCCCCATCCAGCCTGATCTTGCCTGTTTCCAGGGATGGGCCATCTACTGCTGTGCTGGGCAACCTCTTCCAGTGTTTTACCACCTTCACAGTAAAAAAACTTACTTATATCTAGCCTAAATAGATCCTCTTTCAGTTTAAAACCATTACCCCTTTTCCTATCACTACATGCCCTTGTCAAAAGACCCTCTCCAGCTCTTTTTTAGGCCCCCTTAAGGTACTGGAAGTCTAACACTGGTTTTATACATCAGAAGGCAGTTACTCCATGTTTTATAGTTGTAGATTTGGCCAAGGAAGGGAATGAGATAAAAATTATGGTTTGCTTTTCTGTTATTCGTGGGATTTGTGGAAGCAGGTAGAGAGGTCAGGCAGACAGGCTCCAAGATGGCGAAGAGAGAACTTTATTTACAAGAAGTTCTTTTTATACACAGTAATAAACAATTGTCTATTGGCCAAAGACAATCCACCCCTAAAGACCTATTGGTTATGGCTCGTACACCTCTAACACTAAACACAGAGATTAAGAAAGTACAGTTTATCTATATTCTCCATGAGAGAGAAAGAAAATCCTAAAACACTGCAACTACAAAAAATGGTAAAAATTATAGTTTCATTAGAATCATAAAATAATTATTAAAAAAGTTTGCCCAAAACTCAGCTGAATAATAAAACCTTTTCTCTATGGGTGCTGGAAAAGGGTTTGACAATGGCTGGCACAAGGGGACAACCAACAAAGGAAGTGTTACGTTAATTGAAGGGAATCTGCTTTAAAATCTCTGATTATTAACCTATCTGTGGAGTGTGAATTGTGTGGGCCTAATTAAAATATTTTTCATCTTTAAAGCAGGCTTCAAAGAACGTCTTGTGCAGAGTTAATAAAAAAGTTTGAGATTTTTATATAGAATAAAATGGGTGATTACATTTTGCATAATTACTCTACTGGAAAAAGAGCTGGTTTTGGTTTGGCACTCACTGAAATAAAACCCCCTTTGTTAGGGCTGGACCTGTTTCTTAGTCACTTCTTCTACAGAAATGAGGGTTCGTTTCAAGTGTGATTAATTGGCAGTCTTTGATATCATGATTAATTAAACATCTCATCCAGACCCTCTTAGAGGCAAAACTCAGCACACCTTCAGTGAATGTTAGGATGTTGGAGAATTTCTAGGAAACCACTGGGATTATACATTTTTTTGTGCATAAACCATCAGGCACAATTACAATGCTGAGGATATTAGGTATTTTTTTCTATATAAATAGACAGATCAGTAATATTTCTCTATAGCTATTGATGATATAGTACAAAAATTCAACTTTCTCTGAATTCCTTTTTTATGCATGCAAAACACAATAAATAAAAACTCATTCAAATAGAACAAGAAAGAATCACACCTTTTGTTTCTTAATTCTAGAAATGTCCCATTTTGTTTTGTAAACCAGATGTTTTCAGTCTTAAAGTAAAAGAGCCCAGAACTCAGTGTTGGTGCCTGGCTGCAGCAACTGCTTTTTTTTTTCCTTTTTTTTATTTTTGTACCTAAAGACATAAAATAACAAACAGTTAAGGATAAAACATTGCTATCTTCTGTGTTATGGTCAGTTCCATGGGGAAATTATACCTGAAAACAAAAGGGAAAACCTCTACCCTGAAAGATATATCAGTCCTATCCCTTCCCCAAGTTTGAACAACAGGATGTGACAGTAACTAGAAATCGTGTCTCCACCTTTTCCCCACCTGCTTTCCAATATGATGCAGCAATATACTTCAGAGTAGGAACACCTATTATCTTGGTTTGAAGACAGGTGTCTGCTAAATAAGTGGGAACCTCCCTTAGAAACAGCAAATGTGAACCCCCTTCCCTCCGAATTATTATAACTTTGGAATCAAGGGCTTTCAGGCAAAGATATGAGGAAAGGAATAACAGTTCTTTACTAGTATCTATAGCAAGGCAAACAATCAACAAGAATAGTAGCAATAAGAAACAAAAACCAGAAGATGCGGTGACAGAAGTCTCTGGGCTGCCAAGCGCTTTTCCCGTTGGGTGCAGTTCCGGTCCCAGCCGGCAGGGGCGCTGTCGGGCTCCCGGCCGGGCNCCCTTCTGTAGAAGCTGCTAGCACAGCTGGGGAGATGTGCACCCCAGGAATGCGCCCTTTTTCCTAAACAACAGGCTCACTCACCAAGGAAAGAAAAAGCGGCACCGATCCGAGATCTTCCTGCAGCTGGCTGCTGAGGAGATCTGCAGTTCCCTCCTGCTGTCCTGTGCCGTTCCCCGTGGTCCAGAGAGTCTTATCAGAATCACCAAATCTCTCCTCCCCTCCCCACGCCCAAGCCAGCTCTTTGTCTCTTACAAAAAAAAGTTAATAGTCCTTAAGTATCCAGCCATTAGTAACCTAGCAACAGGAAATGGGGAAAAATTCCACACCCCTCAACCTCCAACACCACTCTATCAAAGACAGCCCAAAAGAATTCTGTAAACCAGGTGACTGTTTTAAGGATTGAAGCAAAAGGACTGTGAGAGAATTCTTCACTATTTGTAGAGGGATTTAAAGTTCCTTATAAAGGTTACTAATTTAGCTGTCTGTGATGTCTGTGATCTGATGACATTGATATACTTGAAGTGCCATCCCACTAAGTGATATATTTTTGGCCAAGTGTAAAAAATGTGGTTACTTCAGTCATCTCAGATTCATGTTTTAAAGGTTGTGCTGGTTTTGTCTGGGATAGAGCTAATTTTTTTCACAGTAGCTGGGATGGGGCTGTGCTTTGGATTTCTTCTGGAAATAGTGTTGATAACATCAGGATGTTTTAGTTATTACTGAGCAGGTCTTATGCCCTGTCAAGGCCTTTTCTGCCTCTCACCCCACCCCATCTGTGAGTGGGCTGTGGTGCACAAGGAGTCGGGAGGGGACACATCTTGGACAGCTGATCCCAACTGACCAAAGGTATCCCACACCATATGGCACCTTGCTCACTGTATAAACCTGTGGAAAGAAGCAGGGGATGTTTGGAGTGATGGAATTTTGTCTTCCTAAGTAACTCTTACATGTGATGGGGCCTTCCTCTCCTGGTGATGGCTGAACACCTGCCNCTCTCACCCCACCCCATCTGTGAGTGGGCTGTGGTGCACAAGGAGTCGGGAGGGGACACATCTTGGACAGCTGATCCCAACTGACCAAAGGTATCCCACACCATATGGCACCATGCTCAGTGTATAAACCTGTGGAAAGAAGCAGGGGATGTTTGGAGTGATGGAATTTTGTCTTCCTAAGTAACTCTTACATGTGATGGGGCCTTCCTCTCCTGGTGATGGCTGAACACCTGCCTGCCCATGGGAAGTAGTGAATTAATTCTTTGTTTTGCTTTGTTTGTGTGCACAGCTCTTGCTTTGCCTATTAAACTGTCTCCATCCCAACCCACAGATTCTCTTCCCTTTCTGTTTTTCTCCCCTATTCTGCTGTGGGCAGGAGTGAGTGGCTTAGTGAGTGGCTGGGGTTAAACCACCACAAAGGTCCACTCAGGTCATGGGCACTATGGCTGACTGGAGTTACAACTAACCACAGTTTTGCTTTCCTAATCTTTCCAAATACTTTCACATTTTCCCTTCCAAGATACTATAAGCATCATAACTTATGGTTCTTATGTGACTGACTACCTTTCTTGTTTATGTGTTTCTGTATATCTTCTCATCTGGACTTGCACAGACCTTTAATGAATTTTTCCCTTCCTCCATGACACAAAGCCTAAACATATGTTTGAAGTAGATAAATAATATTAGCATATTTCTTTAGAAAAATAAAAAGTTAATTTTATTAGCTTTGACATAGCCATTGTTTAAGAGGGATGTTATTCTTATTTCTTCCCAGTCTCATGGACCCTGATTTATTTTCTGGTTTACTGGAATGAACCCTTTGACATAAACTATAGTAGTACGTGGAAAACCTGATCTTTTCTGAAAAGCATACATAGCTGATTTGTCTCTGGTTAATGCAATTGTCCATCAAAACTTGAAGTATGTAAAAAATAAGATGTTTCATAATGACAGAGGATGGATTTTTCTGACCTGCTCAAATATATGAGGTATACCTTCCACTAAAAATAAAATAAAACCTGAAGCCTGTTATTGAAAATTAAAGCATGGTAACGACCCATTTTTAACTCATGTTAATGTTTATTCCATTCATTTATCTCATAGTTTTTTCTATTATTTTAAGGTGAAGATTATCCTTCTTTGCATCAACAGTTGAAAAGAGTGATCATGTCAAAGGAATGTAGAGGTAAGAGCATTTGTTTGCTTAAAGATACATAGTCAGTCAATAGCAAGGTAAGTATCAGACCCTAGAGCAAAGATGGAAAGTTGCTGAAGAGAAAGCCTCCATCAAATGGCAGTTGTATACTTCATCTCATATCAATGCTTCTGTGCTTTACTCATGATTTTAATAGTAATTTCCTTATGATACTGACAGGAAATAAATGCCTTTACTACATAAATCATTGAGAAATCACGTAGGGAGAGGTAATTTCTATATTACACACTCTTGATATACTTGGATGAAGGGGAAAGGCAGGATCTGTGCAGTACACAAATCCTTCTTTGTGTCAGGTGTGGAATTGTAAAATAATTTCGGTTGGAAGGGTCTGCCACAGATCGTCCATGCTCAGAAGCCTGTGGCTCTGTGGGTGTTTGGTACACAGATGGCAGGAGAAAAAAGAACCTCACTTCAGCTCCTATCCCCTTCTCTCCAGCCCCTGGAGCTCTG
This sequence comes from Pardalotus punctatus, assembly GCA_013400915.1. Taxonomy (NCBI): domain Eukaryota; kingdom Metazoa; phylum Chordata; class Aves; order Passeriformes; family Pardalotidae; genus Pardalotus; species Pardalotus punctatus. Next base: position 302,387 of record VZTX01007745.1, on the reverse strand, counting down.
TAGCCACTCTTGGTATGATCCAACTCGCTCTGGCAGTGTCACTAGTACCCATGCTGGTGGTCAGAGGAGAATGACCACCCAAAGGTCTCTGCACTCTTTCTCTACCACCCCACATCCGGGTTCCTGCTAAGAGCACATCTTCAGGACCACAGGTTTAGAACAATGCCTCCATTCCCTGTAGCATGAGTCCAAAGTCTCACCAAATAAAGCATTCTGCTGTAGATAGCACAGGCTTATTTCTTAAGAACAGCTCCAAATCATAGGGTGATTTAATCCAAAATAAGATTTTCTTCAATGCTTGTTCACCTTCAATTCTGTTTCCTGTACGCACAATATCTGGTATGCTGCAAAAGAGGTGCTGTACAAATGTGCCCATTCCATCAGGGGATCGTGTCCTTCCCAAGTAAGTTAATACCCTTAACAGCCTTTGAAAGTGCTTTCTGGGTACAACTGGTTGCTCTATATACAAGAGACTTTGTGTGAGCCCTGTTAAAGGGCGTTGTGAAAGTTATTTGATTTACAAGAGAAAGAACTCAGACATGCCCACAGGGCATTTGACACATTTTTATAGAAGAAAAAATCTGTACATTCAACTTACTTTTAACATGCTAAGAACTTTCATATCTTCATGCAAAATAACAAGAAAGAAATAAGATACAAATTAGTGCAGAAGAATCAACGTATTTGTTTGCTCTCCTTTTGGCTCAGAAGTTGACTTAAGTCATCCTTTCCCATTCTTTTTCCATTATAGAAGTTCTACGTGTACACACATCTCCAAATTTGTTTTTACCATTCACGATACTCACATATGGCAGTCATTAACTGTTGCAAAAATGTACCACAGTTGATTTAATTATTTTTCTAGAACATTATTGGAGGAATTCAGGTACAAGGACACGTTCTTTGAGATACACTCTATACTTTGTATCACCTTCTACTGAGGATAATATATACTGAATTTTGGAAATAACATTATATACTTTTCATGACTGCCTAAAATCCATCTGATTCTTTTCTCAATGGAAAAATTAAAGGCAGACTCAGTATTTTGCAAACAGACAGATTAAACTGTAGTCTTGCAAAGAAAAATAGTGAAATATCTCAAGCTCAGAAAAATAGAGGGATCTTTATATTTTCTGATTTCAAAGCCAGTTCAGATGATATACTATGACATCAAGAAATGTTCTTCCTTTGTGTCTTTGGACATCAACCATTACTGCATACAGGTTAAAATACGGCTTTCCCAACCATCTCTCTGGATTGTCACCCACAAGATTCTACTGTTCTATCACCAGTTTAAACATCTTGGTCCACTTTTATAGGTAAAGGTCACTTACATTTTACACAGTTTTTGAACCAGACCAGTTTTCATGACTTCTACTTTTCTTCCCTTCTAATGACACCTCCCTTCCTCAGCAAGATCCTCAGGACAATGGGAACTGTCTAGCAGTATCAGCACTTTGGCTGAAGAATATTGTGGTTTTCTGGATAGAGGTTGATGGATACAGAGCAGCAGAATCCAGCCTTATATTTTTGTCAAGCTGGATCTGGACAAATGTGAAGTCAAAAAGTGCCTGTACTGATATGATGTGTCCTTATCAAGAATTTCCTTGGTCAAATTTTTGCAAAAGTTGGAGATATGGGGTCCATATTACTAGAGTGAGGTAAGGGAACTTTTAAACTTCAATTCACCTGCCTCTATCAATCTAAACATTAGCTTTCTAGTGTAGTGTTGCTGTTTAGGTGCTCTGTATAGTTGTCAAAGAGAGAGAAATAACTCCATGTTTAATGAGAGATATCACAATTTTCTTTCCTTTTGCACTTCCTTGCCATAAAGGAAGTGCCCATACTGACTTGAACAAAACTTGCACCAGAAGGGGGAATTACCTCATCACCTGTGCTTCTAATTGGGAATTCTTGTCAAATATGCTAATTTGACAAACTTATAAAACTGTATTCACCCCATGGGTGGGCAGGGGAAGCTTGTGTGGATATTTTTCCATATCTGCCCCTTGGAGGCCTCCAATTAAGACCAGCTTTTATATTACCTCCTATGCTAATATTATTTCCAAAAATGTGTTGTTTCATTTCTAGGGTCTTTAAAGCGTCACCATCAGAATGGAAATTTATGCACGCCCATTGGACACATTTATTTATTCATGTTAAATTTTCAAAAAGACATCTTTCACTACTTTTTTCCCTACAATTTTTTTCTCTATTCTAATTAGTTTTAACAATATATGAAAAAATACAGACAATTCTAGAGAACACATTGTTTAACATTTTAGTTACCATCATTAGTATGCCTAATATGCTACATATCCATCTATCTATCTATCTATCTATCTATCTATCTATCTATCTATCTATCTATCCTTGATAATTTTTCAACAAAACAAGTTTTTGTGATTATCTAAGTGAAAACAAATGTTAATAATGTCCCTGAAAATTCCTGGAAACTGGAAGAATTCTTTTATCCCCTTTAGGGCTGACGATATAGTTCTATGAGTTTATAAAATACTTTGTTAGGCCAGTTTACATTTTGAAACGCTCCCTTTGTTGCCAAAAGTTATAAAAATAGTTCCCGGTGTAATGTCAATGATTTCACTCATAGCAGCAGTGTGAGAGAACACCCACAGCTCAAGAGGGCCACTTCAGGCAAAATGAATTCTTTGAAGAAAGTACATAGATTGACAGAGCAGTTGTGTGCTTGGAAAGGTGTGTGCTGGGTTGAGGAAAAGCTGCTCCACCCTGAATGTCAGCCACGGCAAACATTTTATCCAAAGCTACTTTTGCCAGAGAAAAAAATCAACTGGTTTGTTATGCTACAAAAGAATCTGCTCTTCATATACAACCAAGGAGAAGTGTGGATATGAAACATTTTTCCACTCATTGATAACTGGTAGGGCATAAGGTAGTGTAAAATGTACACATATGTCTTTGTATGCATATATATATATATATATATATATATATATATATAT
>VZTX01007745.1:285294-299357 GCA_013400915.1 Pardalotus punctatus | reverse complement strand
GACATGAAATATGCTTAAAACAACAGAAATTCCAAATCAGCAACTTTCTAGCCTCTTTTGACAAGCTGTTACGTTACCTCACTTTTTCACTGAAATGTGCGTGCTTTGAGATAGCTTAAAAGAAAAAAAAAATCATTACTGTTCTTCTGGGTCAGCCAAGAAGCAGAAGTCTGCGTCCAGCTTTCCTGAGGGTACTGCTATTTATCTTAGAGTTTTGCAAATGTGTCCAAAAACCCTCCCTTCTTTACAGCACTCCTCAAAACATGCCTGTCAAAACTTTGATTTAGATTTCAATTTCAAAGTTAGTCTGAAAGCAAACTTAATGCTGGCAGAAAAGTGAAACCACAAGTTTTCCACTGATCATGAAAAACACATTTTGTTTTCCTGAAAAGGCTGCACATGTACATATGGAAAAGGATTCAGGACTTTCACAGGCAACAAGAACATAACCAAAACTACAAAGTGGGCAGGACACTGTGTGTCTTTGAGAGGCGTTTGTTCTCTGCCTTTGGTGGCACAGCCATTTCTGGAGGGGAGCTGTGTATTGCTCTCAAGGCGTCAGCATCCATCCTTGCATGGACATAGTCACAATACCTCATGGAAAAATATGACATGCTGGAATAGGACTTATGGAGCAGCACACCTTTTATTTTATCCTCACTGCTTCCCAACATATTCAAACTTCTTTTTTTTTTTTTTTTTTCTTTTTTTTCTGCAAACACACAGAGATTTGTCAGTCACTTACAGGACAGTAAATCTTTGGTTTTTTTAAGGCAGGCCCTGCCCTCACTTCCACACCTGTCTCCTCTGAGGCCTCACTGGACTCATGCAGGGACTTAATTGAATATGCTACAGGTTGTACTTAGCACAGATTGTAAAACCAGATGCTATAGAAATACATATTAGGGGACATATTTCCTAAATAAGCAGGACCCCTGGTTACCTTACACTTTTGCTTTAGACAAAAAGACTAATGCAAGTTTACCCATACCCTGTAGCATGAAGCATTTTGATGCTTGTCCCAAAGAAGAGTAGGAACGGCATGAAGTAAACACAGGTATTATCTGTAATATTCTTTCTTATGTTATATGCTCACAGGCAATTCAGGGCAACTGAAACAGAAGGAAAAGAAATATCTAAAAGTAGGATGTGGTTGACATTAGTCATATGCAGCAATTTTCCCATACTCTGGAAGTTATTTTGCAGATTGAAGCGGTCACAGTCTCCAGGGCTGATGATAAAAAAGAAGTAGTTTCATAAGGTATTTGTAAAACTTTGTGTGCTATTTATGTGACGTGCTAAAGGTAGTGGTGGTAATTGGGTTTTGTTTTTGTTTTTTTTTTAATTGACTTTTCAGAGGCTGTGTTTCCATATATATTTCTTTGGTGACCATGCCTGATTAAGCAATATCTTCCATCCCTGTACCATGCCTTGCACAGCTTCAGAAAGAAGTGTTTGTAGAGCCCTTTTCTAAAGTGGATTGGGAAGATGATCCAGCTGAAGACAAAATAATTTTTCTTCCCATCTGGATACAGTCTTCATTCCAGTTCAAATTCCAGTTAATTAACCAGCTCTGCTTATATAGCCCTGAGTGATGAGCAAAGAAGAAATGTGCTAAGCAAGTAAAAGCAGCTCAAGCTAAGGCCATAAAGTCATAGCATAGCCACAAGATGGTTTCACCTCTTTTCCCTTGCCCAATGCCATTTATTCCTTACTGCTCCTCTGCACTAGCACTGCAGTTCGGCAGATTGGGTGACAAGAGGGCTCAGGAAGCTGGAGATCATCTGAAAAAGTAAGGCACTGCTCCTGATTCAGCTTTGCTGAATTATTATATATGTGCCAGTGTAGTTTTTTCGTAGGACGGGTGACATTTAAGACTTAGTGTTAGACTTTGACATCTATGGATTTTCATACTCGAAACTTATACATACAGCACCTTCTCTGTCTCTTTCTTATCTGAATAAATCTATAAAATATTAATCTCAAAGTTGCAGGATTTATGCAGTTTTGAACCTGTGCTAAATTTTGCATAATATATGCTGAAAGTCCCTATAGACTAGAAAGTTTGCCTTATATGACAAATGAAGTAATCTTGCTTTCAATAAAAATAAGAGGATATTAGAGATGGCAGAGGTATATAAATATCATCCATGGTCTCTTCCACACAGAAATGCAGAAATACTGAAAAAAAATCTGACTGGACTTGCACATGTCCTTTAGTCAAGAAACCAAGAAACTGTGGGTTATGATGTCAGAAACAAGATATTGATGGTGAAGAACCAATAATAACCCACCTCATGGACATGGATAATTTTCTTGGTATTAAAAAAAAAAAAATTAAGAAAGGGCAGCCTGTGTGATTTCTTTTTCTAAGGAAAATAAATTCCCCACGCTTCCAGTATTTCTTAATGTTCAACTTGTCTCATGATTTAAAGCCATTAAATGTTGCATTTGTTACAGTAATGTTAAAATATTTTATTTTTTCTCTCTTCAAATAAACCATGTATGTATTTCAGCAATTATTTTTTGTCTCCTCTCAAAAATGTAGTCCTTCAGTATTTCCATGCAGGTCATTTTCTTCAGATCAGTTACCCTGCTCTCGTCTAAGCTTTCTGCAATTACCTTCTGCAATAAATTTACATGTTTTATCCAGTCTTCCACTCCCAATTGTATTTTATCTCAAGCCTAACATCCTTTCTGCCTTGAATAGAAAGATTCCTCAACACACCTTTTTCAGACTGTACCTCTGTTTATATATACATGAAGTTTTCTTGTAACAACATGGGTGCTCAGCTTTGGTATTTGGATCATATCTCTCCTTATGCTTTTTTGAAGAATTCATATTACTATGTTTATTTCCCAATATATATTTTGTATGTCTGAATCTTCTTTCCCAAAGAGCATTTATCCCAAAGTACACTCATTGAATTTCAGTTTAAATTTTCTGAGCATGTTGCCAATTTGTGAACAGCGTTTCAAATTCTATCTCTGTTCTCTGGAATACTGGTAGTATTGCCTATGTTTGGTTGGTTTCATGTTCCTGAATTCAGCAAACACTTTCCCCGTTTTACAATTCCAGCAAATAACAAAAAAATATTAATAGTGTCATAAGAAGACAGAATGGTGGTCTACATTTAATGATTCGCTGCTTAGACAGTGTTATTTCACTTATAAAAAATGATTAATTAGTCTGGAGACTTGTATTTTCTTGAGGACTGATACATAAATGGAAAACAAAAGCACATACTTCTCATGTAGTATCTTAATACTGACTTAGAAAAACGTTCTCTAAGGCCTGGTGGGACAACACATTTATCTTCTGGACATTCATGTCCAGTGACTTGTCAGCAGCGATCTCCCACATACAGTAGGAGTGGCTTTAAGCCATACATTTTATTTGTTTGTTTTGGCAATTAAAATGCCATCTGCACATCAAAGACACTTTATCATTGTTTCAATTTTCCAAACTGCGATGTGTGGGTAGATATTTAGAGACAAACTGAAAGTGCTCCTGCTTTTAAAGACTACGTAATACAAAGTCTATTCCAGTAAATTATTCTTTGGAATAATGTGGTTTTAGGTTGTATTTACTTTCCAGAATCTGATCTGCAGGAATGCGGTCTTCTCATATACCTCAAGACAGTTCAGCTTTGTTTAACACATGATAGGATGTTAATCTCCATCAAAATGTATGCCCAAAGCTCTTAATCAGTCAGGGCAGTGACAAAAAGCATGTGTCATGGTTTTGCCAGCACAGCAGCAAGTACCAAAAGAAGTGTTCTCATGGTCTCAGGAGAAACTCGCCACAGGGGTAAGGATGAATGTAAATTGTAAAGACTGGCAGCGAGAGCAGAAGAATGGTTTTCCTGCATGAGTTACAGGTGGTTCTAAGATGCTACAAAAATTGGTGCCTGGACTTGCCTGGATACTCCATGCCTTCCCCAGAAGATGGCGAATCTGATTCTCAGGTCAAGACTCTGCTCTCCCTCTTGTCTCCCTTTCCTTATTCCACCAGTATTTTCAGAAGCAGCTAAGAACCATGTGTGATTTCCAATGATGTTTCAAACTGTCATCACCTTCCCATTACAGGGACCTATCTCCAGGTAAAATTTGAGCTGTTGCAGGAAGTGGGGCCCTTTCTCAGACTTCCTCAGTTGAATGAACTATAAGATGTGTGTAACAGATTCTTACCATCACCCTGCAAGAACAGACAGGCCTCGCTCTGCTCAGATTTCAGAAAGTCTGATCCATATTCCTGCAGATTTTTGGTTCCAAGTCATACTCTCATCAATACAGGAAATTCATTTAAATTATTTTAAACATATTATTTTTGTGTTATTTAATAAATGAAAAAAACGAGACATTTGTTCCTCAAACTGATTTTAGAGAAGAAAGCTGAAGTGGAAAAACAAAACCTTTACTTTTTTCAGGCAGTTCTCATATATTTTCTTCTAATCCAAATGAAAACCAATTGCACATAAAAAGTGAAATACCACTTTGCTTAGAGAAAGAGACATGACTGGAAATGTTCTTTCCTTTTTGGAAATGTGAGGAGAAATTAAACAGGAGTTTATGAAAAAACACAGTTAAAAAGTTGCCCCAATTAGATGAATAACACTAACTATTTTCTGTGGTATTTTTTTTTTAATGGCCCTGTTAGAAAAGCTTTCTGTCTGTTAAATTCATTACAATGAAACCACTGTGACTCTTAAAACAACATTTTACATGTATTTTACTTGAACATGGATGCACAGTACTGTCGTTTGTTTCATCAGTAAAACGGTTTCTCAGGTGTGTTGGTCAAGCCACAGTGAAGAAAGCCATCATGGGGGGAAAAATTAGGGTAGGCATGTGTCCTGACATTTTTTAAACCTCAAAATTCCCCTTAAAGGAAATACAGGCATAGATGGTGATGGGCATCCTCTAAGAATGAAACAATGTTGATGAAACATAATTGTCCTAAAATAAAAAGCTACTGGTTACATTTTTCTTTTTTTCAGTTCTTTCAGTTAAAGCCAATTTTTACCACAACATTATTATTTGTCTAAAGTAGAAAGAAAGATAGGTCTGTATCATGTCTGAAATGGGCTTAAATTTGCTTTTGTGTCTGAAAAACTTTGCATCTTAAGTGTTTCTTAATAAAGAAATATTTCATAAATAAAGAAAAGGAAATCCATTAATTGAAGATACATTTCACTAGAACTACATTTAACCTGAAATCTAGCTCATAAGTGAATGAAGGAAATAGTTTTTCCTCTGCTATTCAAACTTTTCCCTGAAGCTGTAGCCAGGATATTTGCTCTCAGTTAGGAGTAAGCATTGTCAGTTCAGCTGCAGCCTGTGACTTCTTTAACTGTGTACTGGTGACTTACGACAAATGTAGAGCTTCAAGCAGGTCACAGCTGAAATCAAGGAGTCTAACCTCATCAATGGACCGTTACCAAAACCTTCTGACAACAAGGATTCAGCATAAAACTGAAGACAGGAAATCCCCAGAGATTTAGGATTTACCAAATGGCAGATGGCTGAATTTGGAAAGCTCTAGATTTTAAAGCTTGAACTTATTGGTCGTTAGCTTTAGTTTCCTAATGCCATCATTCCTTGACAGACCATCTAGGTTAGTACTTAACTAAGGTATGTAACTATAACACAGTTTTGATTTGGTTTTGGTAATTACACAAGATTGCTTAAAGAAAAAAATAGTTTTATCAGGTAGTTGTGAGTTTATCCAAATTCAGTTGAGCATAAGGTTTAATTCAGTGAAGAATTATCTCAGTAACATACCAAGGCTCTGGATTTTAAAACAGCAGACCTAGAAAAATGGTGACACCTGAACTGATAAAGCTAATGTTCTTAATTTTAAAGAAACACTGAGCAAGGAGGAAATCTGGCAAAAATATCTAACTGGACAGATAACCTTGGCTAACAAGCATATCAGCAAAAAGGGGAGGATCTACAGATATAAAAGTATGAGTCTTTGAAGTCAGGATGTCATAGCATAAATTGAGAAGTGCAAAAATAAAATTGGTATTTAAACTTTACAAAACTGTTAAAATAGAGTTCTGGAGGTCACCTTACCATAAAGGTGATTGATCACTACCCCTCACATAGGGAAGGTGACAGGTAGTAAAGTAACTTAGTAACAACTCCCAGATTAGATGAACATTTGACTCAGTTTTCAAAAGTACAACATTGACTGGGAGGATAACATCGGGAGAGAGGAAAGTAAGCATGATAGGTGTGGCAAGTGATGGGAGAAAGAGCATGGAAACAGTACTGAAACCCACCCCATTCATCTCCCTGGGGAGTGGCAGCTCCAGGATATGCAGTGAAGGTTCATACCAAATTTGAGTCTGGCTTCAGGTACATATAGCACATACAGGGAGAGAGAGCACCATATTAGATTTAAAAGCAGTAGTAATGCTTATACATGGAAAAGATAAGGAAGTGACTCAGGCTGTCGCATTTTCTCTCATGGATTATTTTATTCTGAGCAGCATGAAAAGATTTAGGAAACATCTTGAAAGGAAGAGTAATTAAAACATGAATGTTTGAAAAAGGGGAGTGTTGCAAAGAGCAATGCAGATGTAGCAGAGTTGTATCTGCCAGACGAATCTGGTAACTTTCTCTGATATGAGAGCTCATTTTCTAGGTAAGAAAATTGAATAAATTTTATCTGTCTGGATTTCTTTAACACATTAGATAGGATGTTTCTTGAAAAATTACTACTTAGGCGGAAATGATGTGTGTAAGTGCAAGAATTTTGAGGTAGGTGATGAGCTGGCAGAAGGGAAAATAACCACATAACATTTTGAGATTTCAAGACCACTATCTTATAGCTCACCTTTCAGTGTTTCCATTGGCAAACAAATGTTAGAACTCTTATATGCAGGAGACATATTCCTTGTAAAAGAGTTTGTTGGGAAGATGTCAAAACTGCAATGTCTGGAAAGAAGCCATGGTTAAAATGAAAGTTCACATGCACAGAAACCAGTAAAAAAATTTCTTATGTGGGGGTTTGACATTTATCAGAGTACAGCAAAGGGTTCAAATGTGCAATGGTCCGCCAGCAAAACACAGCTTCTGACTTAGTTCTGTCCCATGTAAGACTTAAGAAGTACAGTACTAATGTCATGAACTGAGAAGGTCACATTTCATGACCTGTGCTCAGATCTGGTTAATGTCTTTCTGAAGTAAATGCGGTCAAATTATAATAGTTTAACAAAGAGCCGCTAGTGTTCCTGGAGGCATGGACAGTTTATGCAGAGAGCAGGCAAAAGAAGCTTGGATTACATGGGAGAAAGAAGGCAGGAATGGGACAGGATTGCTCTTCACACCAACTAAGGTGGGGTGGAACTACACGAGTTGAATGAACCACATCAGTGCACGTGAGGATGGTCTGGCTCTGAATTAAGACAGGCTGGGTAACAGAAGAGTTTTTGCTTCCAGAAGGAGGAGGTCCTGTGGCAGCCTTCTAACACAAATAAAGGGGGGCAATAGCTGTATGGTTGCAAGGTGACACTGCACAGATTCCTGAAAAGTCCTGAGCAGCACCACTGTGCAGTGCTCCTCAATGCTCAATTCAGCCTCAATTTAGAGCATTTCCCCATGCCTTCTGACTCCAAAACTTCCTCAGGTTTCAGAGCAGATTTACATTAATCTGCTGTATCAAAGTTTAAAACCTGTTTCTGTAAACTGGAGTCATCCACTAGTGAGGAAATGGAATTTCTAAAATCCTTTCCAACATTTTGCTAAATCTTTTCCTGAATAATCATTTTCAGATTTTTTTCCTAAGGAACTTAAAAAAGTCAATACTGGAACAGGCCAGATAATAATTAGGGAATTAGCAGAGTGTTGTCTGAGGAGTTGCAGGTTTGCACAAAACTATGAAAATATTTATAAGTTAATGATGGTTTGGGAAGACATATTTTTGAATTTTGAAAAAAAAAAAGTGAGGAAGATGGTGTTCCTAAAAAATACTTAGAAGACTCAGCTTCTGTACAGAAAAGGAGGCTAAAAATAATCAGTTATTAGAGTGAACTGGACCTGCTTCAATATTTTCCTTACAAAACACTGTTTAAATAATCTTTGAAGTAACAATATAAGGCATTGATCTATTTTAATTCTTTGTAGGAAAGATAGAAATATGTTGTTGAAATCTCACATTTAATTAACCCAGACAGTCCTGCAAATACTGAATGCCAATCCTTGTTTACTTTCTATCTTCAAAATTCTTTTATTCTTTTTCATTGGAATGAAATTATAAATTTTTAAACCTTTCCCCCAACATTTGCAGAACCAAAACTTTGCAGATCCAGAATGGGCATGTCCTGTGCAAAATATGTCTCTGAATTTTCAGTCTATGAAGCATTATGAATATTGTTTTCCTCAGTGCTAAAAAGAACATTATGGAAGTAAAGGAATTCAGTCCATGGAAAAATGTTTGGTTTTCACATTTCAACAACATTAATTAAACACAAAACCCTCTATTTTTTTTAAAAGATCCACTGATTTTATCAAAATTTGTTAAATAAGCACTGGAAATCTGTAATCTGGCTAATAAACACTACTGAGGCATGTGGGACACACGTGCTTGTCACACTGCGATTACAGTGCTTCCAGTAGAGCTTTTGGCTTAGGTCAGCCCAAGTCTCCCAGGAAATCCAAAATTTGTAGTTTGAGAAACAGCATGGGTCTAACGACTTTTCCTCTTTTGGGCAACCTTAACAATCTGTTCAGTTGTGATTCCATACCACTGCAGTAGTATCAATGCCAGGCATTGCTGATTATGCTCCATTTACTGCTCTGGAAATAGCAATTTTAATTTTTTATTGCTCTTCCAGCTGAAAGGCCATTACACTTGCAACGGAATAAAGTTCCAACTCCTGTTTTCTCTAAGCAGGCAGAGTATCTTTTCCTCTGAATTCTGAGAAAACAAAGAATAAAATAAATTATTTAAATTGGTACCCAAGTGCACTGCTAGAATCCTAGACATCTCAACTGCATAAAGTTGCTGTAAGTTAAGAGGATGTCCACTAAGTAACTGTAAATTGCACTGTCCTGTTGACTGCAAAGATGGCTTTTCAACTAATATTAGTCCAGGATTTGCATAACACAAAATGTGTCAAACATACACCTTTATGAACTTAATACAGGCAATATATGTTTAATTCTAAGTTTGAAAAAGACTTGTTTTGTTTTGTTTTGTTTGGCAGTGAATTGGAATTAGATACAAGCAGTTGACTGATGGGTCCCTGTAGGATGCTTTATGTCTCTGCAAAATTGATGTGATCAGTTGTTGGTTTTAAATAATCACTGTAGGTTACCCTCTTTTAGTTTTTCTAAATTTCTTTTTGTATATGTTTTCTTGACTCATTGCAGTGTGAGTGCACATGCAGGCATGGACTAAAATGAATCCATCTTCTCTTTCTAGAGCTTTCAAACTCATATCAAGACTGAAATACCTTAAGTATTCTGCCGTGCTGGAAACTTTGTTCTGATAGCTCAGATGTGACATGGGGACCACCTTAGGGTCTAAAGGTACAAACTGGTAAACACTTAACATTCGTTCCTCCTGTGTTTGACACACACAGGAAAACAAAATTATTTAAGTATTTTCCTTTTTGGGTCAGAATTTTACTGCTTCTTTAAGTAACATGTATAAAGAAGATTTTGAGATATTTTCAAGTGCAAAAATCTGTTTGAGAGCTATGGCAACCTAATCTCAAACATTTTCCAGGGTCTCTGTGTGAAAATCTCCGTCATCTGGTGTTTTGTCAGTTGCTTCAATGGGCCTAGAATAAATTTTTACCTTACAGTTCACAGAACTAGGGAGACCTGAAATCCCAGTATGATGAGCAAGCTGATAAAAATCTTAGTTTAAACAACAATTTCAATTCCTTTAGCATGCAATGAAAAAGGTCAAAGACTTTTACTTTCACTTTTTGTCCATGTTTAATACTAAATTGGGTGTAAATTTGCAGTGTACTTTTCAATCCAATAAATTCTCAAAGTTGGGTACTGCATTCACTTTCTGCTCCTTTTTTCAGGAAATTGTCTCAGATGCTTTGAGGTTTTATGAGGCAGCTACAGCTCAGACTAATGAGTGTTTGTGAGAAGTCAGCCAGGAGATTCAAGTGACAGAAAAATTGTTGACAGTCATGGTGCTGTCTGTGAGAAGAAAGGGAATAAATCCATATAGTTTCAAGATGATATCTGCTGATGGCAGCTTTGTGAAGGAGCAACATTTTGTTGCAACTATAACCTGAACCTTAAGGTGAAACCTCCTTTGACTTGTGGCCCTTGATTCTTGCTAGTATTAGTGGGCTGGAGTTCTATACTTTTAAATATGGTGTGAGAGGGATTAGTAAAACAGAAAAGAAGGCTTGCTAGATATATAAATTTTCTAATCCTGGCCCCAGTTGCTTGATGCATTGTGCAGGTGCTGGAAAACTGTCCACCATTTGTACTTTGCTGCCATGAAAAAGAAAAGCATAAAGCATCTAACAAGAAGGAGAGGGGCATTTACACACAGAGTCACCTCTGTACAGAATATATCAAAATTGAAGGAACCTGTAAGGATCATTGAGTCGACTATTTCATCATCGAACTTCAGCTCTCATCTTTAGAAATTTTGATATTCTCCAGTGAGACTTGGAATCCCTTCCAGCAGAAATCCAGTTCCAAGAAAAAGTAACGCTTTTTCATATTGTAATCAGCACGCAGTGAAGGAAGTTTGCTCCATATACAGAGAGGAGGCTGTGAACCTTTATTCATGGTAGTGTCAACTACTTCATTTATTATCTTGAGTAAGGGACAATGGTGACTAGTACAACACACAAAATTCAGATTAAACACAGAAAAAAAAATTTCATTTTAGGAGGGATGTAGCATCTCTGCTGTTGGAGATTTTCAAGAATTTATACAAAACCCTCACTGATATGGCATGGTGTTAGCTATAAACTCACTTCAAGCAGAAGATTGGATTGTGCCATATTTAGAGATCTCTTCCAGGCACCATTTCTATGGTCCTACACTATGTTACTTCACTTTTATTTGTCTGATTTCTCTGACAGTATCAAACATTGTTATCAGTACCTGTCATAATAATTTGTCTTAATATTTTTGGAAATCTTGATGTTACTGCGCTCCATATGAATAAATAAGACATTTGGAAAAACTTTCTGTAAATTCTACCATATTGAACAGTTTTCTAACAGTTTTTGAACTAACCATGAGCTTTTGAAATACAACTTGTACATTAAAAATTTTGTCCTGCCTTATTGCTAGCATACTGTGTATCTGAAATCCATGAAGTCTTCATCGTGTTGAAAAACTGTAGTACGTGGAAATAAAAATTCTGTCTGTAAAACTTTGCACCTTGAACACTTCAATGGTGTTTTTCTTTAACCATGAGCTTTTGAAATATGTTTTGAAATACTATTTGCACATTAAAATATTTGTACTTTGAAATCTACTATGCAAATAGTTCCTTTCATAAAATCAAGAAAATAGAATGTTAAATATGTACAGGAATAGTTGCCAGATGGCTGGAGCAACAGTCTGGAACTACTAAATGGAAAACATTCTTCTTTATTAGTTCAAGGCAAAAACATACGTTTTAGGCACAACTCTAAATCAGGTATTTAGCCATAAAACACCTCCAAGTCCCGAGACAGTCGGGAAATATTCTTTAATTCTATTGAGCTGAGACACGTCTGTGGTTAAGTTGAGAGAGAGAGAGAGAGATGTACCTTTCTCCCTTTCCTGTTTCTGCAATCTAAAGCACAGCACAGTTCCAGAGGGTGGGGAGGTAATATCTCTGTATGTTTAGTCTCAAATTCTCTAGATTTCTCTTCTAATTTATGGCACCCTTATGTAAGGACAAGTAAGCAAAATCTTTCATTTATCCCTCTTTCTTCTTCTTGATTACTTTGTCCTAACTTTCAATTGGCTACCTTGAAGCTATATCAAGAAAAAGCAATGACATAAAAATATTAATGGCATTACTGAATTAATGTATATTTCTTTTAGATCAATGTACAATTTGTTTGCATTGACCTGTTGTCAACCATGCCAAATACTTATAAAATGTTCAAAACAGATCATGTGCCTTAGTTAAAAATGGAATATTCAAGTATTTTTTTCAGCCTCTTTAGATGGAGAAATTTTAAAATGCTTTTCAAAACCACAGATCTTTTTTATGGTGAACCATATATTAACACAGATTTGTTACAGCATGAGTCACTAAAGAAAAACAATCAAAAATTGTCCTGCCCCACTTGTGAAATACTGAGGACTGTTCATGGAGTGCATAAAGCTTTATTGAAGAGAATGTCACAAATAACTAAGGCAGCACAAGTTTAACGGTGTAACTGATTACTTATACATGGTTACTTTTCAATGATATAGTACAGTAAAAATATTACTGCATAAATTGATTTTATGTTGTAATATTCCTCTGAACAAATCAACATAGCAGATGATTCAGTTGTCTCTTGAAATCATCAGTTCATAAACCTTCTCAATGTATCTATTTTGAAATTAGTGATTAGCCTGCCTTCTCTGAAGGTGCACATAATTTCTTTTTCTTGAGAAAAGTGTTATTGTTTTCACCCTCTCTTTTTTTCAGAGCTGCCTCCCAGCCATCTGGATCCTGCATGAAGTTATTTTCCTCCAAAGACAGATGCTGCCTTTGTTAAACTTCAGTAGGCTTTATCATCTTAAAGTTAGCCCTAGACATATAATTATTTTATGGTGAGTATATATTTATTAGAGGACTGAAATTAGACCAAACAAATCTGCTCTGAAGGCCATGTCCACACAAGAAATGAAGATGTGGTTGCAATTTGTCCTAGCTTTAATCAAATAACCCCAGGCAAAATATGACAGTTCAGATTTCAGCATAGATTAACATCCCAACGGGCTTGGAATGACTGCAAAAATCCTTGGCAAAAGGCTATATTCATGCATGCCTGTAGAAACCTGGGCAGTATGGAGTTAATGCATTGCTGTGCCTCAAACACCAATGGCCACTCAAGTGGGCAGGTTAGACCACGATGTGGCTGGAAAGGGGGGCTGTACAGAGGTACGGCAGCACCTTTTTGGGGCCAGCTTTGCTTGTCTGGCTCACGGAGACTGCACAACATAAAGGACAGTGCAAGCGCAGAAGTGGGGTCAAACAGTGGGTGTGAACTGAAAGTCAATCTGGTAGAAGGGGATCAACACCACCAAAAGACCCTCAAAGGCCCACAGTCCAGGTACAGAAAGGTCCAGAAGAACAGACTGTTCATGCTCACTCATTGACATGAAGAGCAAGAAGCCTAATCCCAGGACAAGGAAAACTTGCCCCCAAGACCCTGACACCCCATTAGCTGGATTGATGCTGGACCCTGTACTGGTGATCTTCTTTCCTCCCCTATCTGACCTCTCTTTCACACTCCTTATTGCCTCTATACTTTTATTCTTTTATTTCTCTTACTATTAGAAGATAGGGGTAAAACATACCAGTTTCCATGCCAAGTGTGTGGTTTTTTAGCAAAAATAAGTGTTTTTTTAAATAAAACTTAATTAACTAGTGTTTTTTTCAACTGTTTTGGAACCATTTTGGCTTTTGCCTTTCTTTTTTGACCATGGGTATCTGTGAATCTTGGATGCTCTGTTCCATGCAGGAGTGGGACGCAGCACTTTTACTGATTTCATAGACAGGATGCCAAATCATCATTTTTTTGCCCAGTGCAGGAACGTCCTTAACCTTAGAGTACTATGGTTTTAATAAACTAAGAAATATTGCTTGTAGGGAAACGTATTTATATATTTTATATTAGTATGTGTGTACATACACACACACACACACATATATATATATATAAAAATATTTTATATTTGCACACCTGTGATGTTTCTGCCAGCTCATATACTTAGAGGCTTCTCACAGTCTCACAGTACTGGATGAGCCCCATGATAGAAGAACAGGTTAAAGAGAAAAAGAAAATGTTGGCTGAATTTCTGTTATTCGTGGGATTTGTAGAAGCTGGCAAGGAAGTCAGGCAGACAGGACCCAA
>VZTX01007745.1:228880-285172 GCA_013400915.1 Pardalotus punctatus | reverse complement strand
TGTGCCTGACACCGGCTCGGGTGTGAGAAGAGCCGTTCTGTACAGCACCAGAGCAGTGCTGGCTGGAATGATCTCTCAGACGCCTGAGAGACACTCTCGGTAAAAGCAGAGGCTTATTCCAAACCCCTCCTCGCCCACGGCATTAAGAAAGAAAGAAAGATTCTAAAACAGTGCAACTACAAGAAAACACTTCTAAAAATCTCTTTATTGCTACTTTGTGATAGACCACTTAAATCAAGTGATGAATACAAGCTGGTGTATGAAAATTTGTTTATCAATTATCATTGATAAGCACTTTACATGCTAATTGCCTTTTTTGAGGGTCACTTTGCTGATTTACCTTCCTCCTTTTGAGCTTCCAGCCATCTGAACCTTCTTCACACACCTCAGGTGTCTGCCGCAACACTTAGAAGACAGAGACATAAACAGTGCATTTACAGGCATGGTCTGAGAGAGCATAGGCAGGAATGGATGCAAATGCAACCCTCCTTCAGGCACCCCGAAAAAGGGAATTCTCTTCAGCAGGAGAAGGAAATCTCTCTTCCTTTTTGGCAGTTCATTTCCACTCTCCTCTCCAGATGTTTATGTCCCTTGGGCTGAATACTGAATCTACAGTTTGTGTGACTGCACTCAGAGTGAGCAGAAAAAAAAACAAAAAACCCAAAATTCATCTGAGAAAAAGAAAAATCAATCTTTGGTTGGTCCTACAATGAAGAATAAACAGCAGTCCTCTGAAATGTGGGGACTGAGTATTCTTTCTGGCGGTTATTCTCCAGAGTTCGTACCTTTGCACATCTATCTAATTACAGTACCAAATCCTTCTAATTTCTGATCTTGGATGAAACTAAGTTTGTACTTATCAGCTTAGACATCAGAGATTTGCATTTTCTGAGGCTGGGTACACGATGGTGTGGGAGGCCCGGCCTTGGTGGTGGCAGCTGTCAATTGTCCAGACTCCACCTCGGAAGTAGGAGACTCCTCCCTAGGGGAGGACTCCGAAGGCGGCACCGAGGTCTGAGCTCTGCCCACCCTTCCAGAAGATTCTGTTCAGTTCGACACGTTATCGGTTGTTTCTCGTTGTACCCTCCCCTCACTTATTTTCTTTGGACACCGTACCCTCAGATCCGCCCCTCTGATGCTCCCTCACTGGCTATCCTCCCCTACTCCTCCTGTTTTCCGCCTCCCCTAAAATCCAGGTGCACCTCCTCAGAGCCCCCGATGTCTCTCTCTGAACCTCTCGTTCCTGGATCCCTTTGCCCCAGTTTAATAAAGGAGATTCATGGAAGAGAACCCTCCCGCAACCCTTCGTCTTTTGAGTGTCTGTGCCTACATCACGCCTCGACTGTCGCTCCCCCGGAGCCAGCCCCTCGCTGCGATCCCCCCGCAGATCGCCCAAACGTGGCTGCACCAGAAGCAGCGAGCTCCCCGGGCACGCACAGCCGGCGTCCGTGGCCGAGGGCGGCTGGGATCTGCCAGGCAACACTATGGCAGGAGGACTAGAAAAAAAAAAAAAATCAGTTTTACATTTAATACTCAATCTAAGCAGTACTTTAATAAGTTTGCATAATACTTTGTATTGCAATAATACTTTGTATAAGGCTGCTAAGTAGAAAGCACTGAGGGCATGTGTTTAGAGCACGTCTAATATATTCATTATTTTCACAATGTAAGTTTACTCACTGGGATTACTGATTCACTAGGCTAGATGTAAAAAATCCTCACAAAGTTTCAACACAGACAGTTGTCAACATTTACACTAAAAGATTTTCTGCTGGCTTTTTTAGATATTCAAATGAGGAAAAACCATTGGGGACAAATAAGTGAAGTAAGAAAAACTAGAACACTGGCATCACAACAAGGGCCGTTAGGAGCCCCAGATGGTACAAGGAGGTGAAAAAGGCTGGGGTAGAATTGCAATATCTCTTTTGTGTAAACTGAGTCCCAGACCTGAGTAATTGCTCTGTGGTTACACTCCAAAGGAACAGGAAGTCAGAAGGTGGTTTCACAACACATCTTAAGTCAGTCCCTGACACCGACTTCATCTTGTACAACAGGCTGTTGTAGTAGTCCCTGTGCCTTTACTCTAGCCCTTGGCTGTTTTCTCATGTCTGTGATGCTTTTGGCAAAGAAAAAAGCAAGTCTGGCATCAAGAGAAAAGGTGTAGAAGAGGAAGAGTATGAAAAGCAGCAGTTTGTGTACTA
The DNA here is from genome assembly GCA_013400915.1 of Pardalotus punctatus. NCBI lineage: Eukaryota > Metazoa > Chordata > Aves > Passeriformes > Pardalotidae > Pardalotus > Pardalotus punctatus. The sequence goes on along the minus strand of VZTX01007745.1, from coordinate 282,971 downwards.
CTGGTATGGCTGACACAGTAGCACAGTTCCCAGCCTTTTAAAGGTGGGTATGGGCAGAAAGTCAGTTACAATAACCGTATAAATTCCAGGGGTTTTAGAACACTGGCAAACTCAAATACATTAAAGAAACCTCTTGGCTTATCCAGGCATAAACTCTCATTAGCATATTTTTCTCTTAACTTCTGCTTTTAGGGCACAAGGTTAAAAAAAATAAAAGAAGAAAACAAATCTGAAAATAGTTTTTTCTCGGGTCCGCCTGTCATGCTAAAGAAGGACCAGGCAGGTCTTTGCTACCTCTTGGAATGAAATGGATTCCATGATGTCTGCAGACAGCCTGTTAGAGGGCTTTGCTCCCCTGAGAATTATGAACTCATTTCTTAAATCCATCCTGTGGCCCTGATTGCCAATAGAACTAGTTGTAATCCTTACAGTACCATTACTGTGTTTTCCTTTTCTCCCCCCTGCTTCCAGCTGCCCCCTAGTTTGTCCTTCTCTCCGTAAAGAAAAAAACTAGCTCCTTCTCAGTTTTCTCATACTTCCTTTATTTTTTTTTAATGAATTAACCAATAATTTTCTTGTATGTCTTACTACTCCATACTTTTTAATGAATCACAGAATCTTTGGGGTTTTTTTTGGGTTTTTTTTTTTAAATAGGAGAATCATATTTGTTACTAATTTTTTTTTTTTTTTAAATAATAGTGATCTTCTGGACGTTCTGCATCCTAATCTGCCACTGTTCTGTCTAACCATGTATCTGATTCCTTCAATATGTCTTCCAGCCTCTCAGTTTGGTGTAACCCACTACTTTTATAGAAATACTCTATTCTTAGTATTTCAGGAAGTTAATATCCAAAGCCAGCATATAAAGCCAGTATATATATCTATGGGATCCTAATAGAAATATATCAAGCACTTCAGGAAAAATCATTGCTAATGTCTTTGAGAATAATTTTTAAAAAAACATGCACCTTGTGATGATTTCCTCTATCCTCCTTTTCCTTGGCTTGCATACCGAAATTTCACCACAATTGTGTCAAAAGACTTAAAGAGACTTAAAGCCAAACAATACCATGTGTTGGCTTTCCTTTACCATCAACCACGAGAGAGAGAAGATTTCAGTGGCTGAAAAGCATAACGGTAAACATGGGAGCACAAAGTAATAATATATATGACACTCCTCATGTTCTGTTTTGCACTGTCATTAGAGGTCTGGGGATGGATGTTGTCCACATTTCTTAGACACACAGTTTTATTTAACTATGGTAAACTAGGAATTTCAACTGGAGGACATATCTTCCTAATCAGATATTAAGCAGCATGGAGCAGTGTAATGCTATTGACTAGGCTGCAGGAGAAATCTTCATGCAGTTAATACTAATTGTGGATGGGAGGCTGCATATGGCACTATGTAATTTAGTCCAACAAACCTTCTGCAAAATTATCATAAATCATCACATGCCACAAGCGCAGAGAGCCAGGCAAAAATTCACCATTCAGATTATGACAAGGAAAAAGCAGTAACAACTGAGAGCTGTATGAGATGATGGGAAGGCAGCATTGTTTCACAGTTGCAGATGACAGCTAAGAAAAAGTAAGCCTCTGAAGCATTTGAAACTGCAGTAATTTATTTATCTAAAAGGTAACTAAAAAACCCCTGTCCTAAACATAGATAATCTGTTTTCTCAGTGTCTACATTATCTTCTCATGTAAATAATCAGGATTTGCTGAAAGTGCTTCACACCAAAATGGGGACTTTAGGACAGCAATTTTTACTATTTTATATAAAATTTTCACTGAAATAATTGTGTTGCGCAAATTTCTGTTGTTGTGTTCTTCATGACCCAAACATTTTCATTTTACTGTGTATTTTCCTGCTTGCTCCTCTGTCTCCCAAAGTGTTAGAGCATCTCTACTATTCTCTTCAAGAAAAATAATTACCCACTGCTTACAGGGCCATTTCTGGATATGATATATTTTGAACGGCTGTTGGCTTTTCCCCATTTAAATAATCGTTCATTCAAAACAGAAAAAAAGAATTTCTAGGCTGCTGGTAACATCTTGGAATATAAGTTCATGTTTTCCCATAGGGCTGAAATGAAATCAAGGGACAATCCATCTTCCAGAGGAAAAAGGCCCGTAGCAGGTAAAAAATGTGTTTTTATTGTTTTTGCCATGGAAGGATGTTGGGGAAGATGAAACAGGAAGACCTCGTAAATATGATTGCTTAAATTCTGAGTATATGAAACCTGTAAGTGAAATAGAATTGAAAGCAAGTTTCGATCTCTAAAATGCCAAGCCCCAGTTACTGAACAACTGGAAAACAATGCTATGGCCAGCTGTCTGTAATCTCCTTCTTGATTAAACAATGCCCTTCTCCTTACCAAGAGTCCAAGGGTCAAAGCTGACCCTGCTGGCCTGGCAGGAAGGGTCCAAATGGTAATGTAGTGATTCTTATAGGCTGTATGTAAATGCTATAGGATTTGTATCTTGTACGAGATTTGTTACTGTAAAATAGAATATTCAGCAGGGAAGCTGTTTTACTGTATTGTAAGGGACACATCGCTCTCTTCTCTTCTCGGCTCTTCTCCTGGATTCTTCCCTCGGCTCTTCTCCCCTGCCCCTCTCTTCAGCCTCTCCTCGCTCTCTCCCCTCCCCCCACCCTGTTTCCCCAATAAACCTGCATGCTCTAAGACTGGACTCTGGAGAGCTCTGTCCAAATCGCCGGCACATCGCAGAGATTCCTACAACACCCCAAACCACTACAGAAGGAGGCATATTAGAAGAAAAAAAAAAAAATCTATTGACTGAGTTGATTTATCAAAGTCTTGTGCGGTTAGATTGCTTGTACCTCTCATGAGCTCTCATTGCGGGTGTCTGTCTTGTCTGTTGACCTCAATGATACTCCTGGTCTAAAAAAGGGTTACCTGTGTGGTGAAGGGTTAGCAGAACCCTTGCTGACAAGCCAAACCCTATAACTTTACAATTTTTCTTAGGCTTGGCAAATATTTCTGTTGTTAAGGGCCAATTTAAACTTTTCATAACCACAAATTAGATATTTTATGCTTTAACTTCCTGACTGTAAAGAACACCGAATCTCTATATCCCCTACTAAAGGTTTCACAGGGTTAGGCTCTAGCAAAAAGGTGAAATTTCAGAACATTTCAAGATATTGAAAAAAACAGCTGGAAAATTCCTACATCAGAAGTCCAAGTGTATCTTGTACAATAAACTCCAACATGTAGAAATGTAGAACATTATTTATGCTGCCTTAAGGAGATAAAATATTGTGATCATTGGAAAAAAGAAAATTTGAATGCAAGGTCAGCAGTTAGTACATGGTCACCCCTGAAAATAGCAGGAAGGTCCCGTTTCTGAAAATATTATTAGATTTACGATGCACTGTGTAAGCAACTGAAGGAAACATTCACAAATACAGGCTCTGAACAACCAGCCACAGAAGCTCATAAATTATCCCCAGCAAGATAAAAGGCAAGACAGGTAATAAGCCCAAAGCCAGCAAAAAGGAGGTCATAAACTTTAAAATATTTTGAAATTAAACTACATAGGATCACAATAATGTGTGAACATCTGCTACAAGTTCCAGAAATACACTCATACATAGTGATGTATGACAAACGGAAAATTTGGAGAAATTTTTAGCCTAAAAATCACAATCGTTCCAGAAAATGATGCTCTTTAGTGGCTAAGACTCAAAAAAAAAAATACAAATACAATGTCAGATATCATTGTCATTGTGGAAAGTAGCACCACATTTTACAGCAGTTTGGAATGGAGCATGAAATGGAAACCAGGTACAGAGTAAGTTCCCCCAGATTTTAATCCTCTTCTCATGCTGTATCCCTTACCTGAGAGCAGGGAGGTACCTCCCCAGGGTTATGTCTTGAAGTGACAGCCTCTTAACCTTTTTCTGAAGGGTGAGCAAGCCAACCCTTCTGAATACACTGCAAAGACTCCAAAGATTGTTATGATTTTCGGACACTCAAACTTGCAGATATCATACTGTGTCATTTTCCAGAGTGCTTTTCACCTGAATTCTGTCCACCAGCTGCAAGGTGTCTTGGCACACTCCAAATCCCTGTGCATGCTTGGATGCATCTCTGGGTGCTTTGGACATCCCTGCATGGTGTGCAAGGCTGTGTCTGGGCAAACATAACCTGTGTGAGGTGCCTCAGCCCAGCAGGGTGCAGTAAGACACTGGCACGGTTCTGATAAACCCACACTGAACCTGGGCTGTATCCAAATATCCACAATCGTGGAACCAACGGGCCATTTTTTAATCCCACTAGGCACAGTTTGAAACACTTCTATAAATAGGATTTGGGAAGCAAATACACTGCTGTTAAATGTAAGACTGATGAAATCAAAGCACTTGAATATGATTCCGTGTCCAAGGCCACAAGCTATTCCATGTTTCTGCTTAATGTAAGATGTCTGTCTGTGTGTTCTACCCACTTGCTGCAGTCACAGTGAGATCATTCTTCATTTACTCTTAATTACCTTGTTAAGAATATTCTTCTGGAATGCAGTTCCTCAAACATATACTGTGTAAGTCTGCTATAATTCTATTTTTCATAAGGTGTTTTGTTTTTTGTTTTAAAAATATTACTGTTATAAGAATATTAGGAGCACCTTTCTAGTGGAAATTAAGTTGAACATTTCTTAGCCTTCCTCTACTATGTATAACTTTAAATTCCAGACTCCTTTTGGTTTCTCGCTGGTATGTTGTCCCCAAAGCAATGCAAGTTTTCCAACAGAAAAAAAATAAATACACAGTTTAACCCAAGTACAGCCTGCAATCTGGTTTTGCTTTGCACAGCAGATATTGTCTTCCATATAATTTTTCTGTCCTTTATATATTCCGGTAGTTTATTTTCCTTTAACTATAACCACATTTTAGACTGATGTTTCATATATATTTTTTTTACAGAAAATAACTATCAACAAAGACACCATTAAATATCCAGAGTGTCATAAACGAGGCAACTCTTGATTAATTAATTTAAAAAATAATTTATTAACTAGGGAAAATTGAGAGAACAGTGAAATAAAAGTTTGTATAAAAAAAATAAAATTACCCAGGAATGCAGTGATCAGAGAGCCAAAAATCTGATCTGGCTGTTAACCCAGGGCAGAGACCTATAGCGCTGGGCTTGCTCCAGCTAGTCCAGGAGCAAGTCACTTACTTGAGTCTCTGGACAGAGATTCAGGCCTAGATCCCACAGCACCAGGCTTTACCACAGCTATCCTGGGGCAAAAAGCAGCTCCTCAACTTGTACACCAGGTTTTATACCCCTTCGGCTCCTCCCCAGACCGCCCACAGCCCCGCCTCCATGGCACAAGGTGGTTAGTGGATGCTGGAATGATGGAACATCTTTTCACCAGTGGCTAGTCGTTGCTGGGGGGAACTGATGTCACCTGGTCTTCAAGGCGGGAAAAGTGCTAATTAATGTTCCACGTTGCCATGGAGCTCGGTGGCAGACCAAAGGCTGACTTCTAAAAATAGTCCTTTGGCTGTGGTGAGGGGCTTTGCCTTGTGGAACCTGGCTTAAGCTGAGGGACTGAGTCCATAAAATCAAATGGTTTTTCAGCAAAATAAACTCTCTTAACTTGGTTTAGAACTTAAAAACAACACATAACACTCAATAAGCAAAGAAAATACCTTACAACTTAATTCCTATTTGAATAATCATAATTTGAGTCAACTAACCTTGAAATCCCACTCTTTTTTTTCAATACAACAGTTGCTCCACTTATTTCCACTCCATAACACAAACTAGAACTATGAAACTTTATTAGAACCAAAATAAAAGAGGACTTTCTTTAAAACTCCTTAACTGGTAACCTCATTAATCAATAAAATATAACTCTCTTAACTTAATCACTGGTGGGTTTGCATGTGTGAAAGTCAATTTTTGAATTTCATGAATAACACAGAGCTTGTTTTTTTCTTTCTGCAACTGTTTTGACTTTGGAATCAACTTCTACAAGACCCATTAGAAATGTTCCATATTGTTTCAATACCCTACTTTTCCTTATATCCTACACAGTTCCCAGGTATCAAGCTTGTTGTTTCTGTTGTTTTTGCTAGATACCATTTCAGATGCAGTTGTCTTTCTGCTCCATGAGGCCTACAATGTTGATCTTTCTGATTCTAAAACCATCTGTATGCAGAGATGGACCTTTTTCTGCATGCATTCATGCAAGTAATAATTTCAAACCTCTGTATGTCCAGGTACTGTCCTGAAGGAAATAGTCACTCTATAAATGCTTGACATAATTTGAATTTTGTATTGAGTTTTGCTTATCTCCCATTCTCCTCTAGTATTGCTGCAGTTAAGCAATGGCAGCTGTTTGTGACATGTAATTATCTAATTTTATTATTTATTAAATCTTATTAGAATTCACAGGTCACATTAGCCTACAAATTGTGATGTACATCTCAGGAAGTGGAATGTGTTCCCTGGAAGTTTTCTTTCCTGGAAATCATCAAAGCTGCCATAAATTTGCAAAACTAATAACATTCTGGGGTGGTGTGAGGTGACCTGACACCTCCTAGAGTCTGGATAACATAGCAAAAGAAGCAAGGTGACAAAATGTTTGGCAGGGAAACTGAGGCTGCTTGGCCCTGGCATCTCTGCCTTACAGAATTTTAAACAACATTGGTCATAAAGCTCAGGAAAATTACCTATAATGAGTACAGCAACTGAGGGCATGGTATAGGGAGTGGAAGATAACATACCTCTCTGTTTTAATGTACGTGGAAGAGGTGTTGCTTGGCTTCTGGGCTATCTATGCTCTTCTGTTGCAGTGGAGCCAGTTAGGCTGACAAGGAATGGGAAAGCAGCAAGGGCACATTCCTACCATTGAATTCAATAGTATTCAACAGTTTTCCCAATAAAAGGGAAATCCCTGTGGCTGGGTATGTGAAAACCAAGTGGGATTAATGAAATTAGCATGCTAACTGAATTTCGTATATGAAAGAAACTGGGCCTAATGCACTTAATTTTGGAAGTTTGTTATGCATGTGACTTGTGCATATGAATATTCTACGACTAGCTTGGGATTTACGGAGTGGATTCCCAGACCCTTTTCAGTTCATAAATTAACACACTGGATTGAGCCCAAGCAAGTGCTCTGTCTGAGTTGAAGCCCAGTGCCTTAGAGAGCACTCGTCAGCTTTCTGGCAGTGCAGCCCTGGCCTTGCACTGCAGTGCTTCCAGGGGTCACCGCTGCAGGGCAGATCACACAAATACACAAACCCATGCTTACTTTTCTAAACAGAGGTCTTAAGCAACGGGGTACAGAGTATTCTCTGTAATGAGTAATAATTCATTCCCCCCTCCTCCTGGTTTTTGAAAATTTGGTATTTTGCAGTAAAGTCTTGAGGAGCTGCTGTGCTCGACAAGTATCAGGAGCTGTGTAGATCAGCACTGCGTTCAGCTGGGAAGGGAAGAATTTCTACAATCTATTTTGTCCAGGCTATGCTGAATATGTGTCACATGTGTATAAAGTGAACTTGACAGCAGGGACCTTTGTGCAGGACCTAGCCCAGTGGGTGTTACACCCATTGACTGGCCAAAGTATTTTTTTTCTTGCTCTCTTTCTAGCACCTTGTATACTTTACTCTAAAGTGGTAAAGCTTCAAAAGGACAGATGCAGAGTACTTCACTCTAGCAGGGAAAGTCTCATAGTAGCTGCTGATGAGGTGAAAGAACATCTGCAGACTGAGGTGAAATCCAGGTCTTTCCTTAGTGAAGACAGTGGCTAGGTAAGAGATGGCTGCCACTATTATAGTCTTCCTTGCCTCCTTCTGCAGTTTTTAGAAGAAGAAATGTCACTATTCCTCCTTAACATCTTTTAGCCAAAACACATTCATAATCATCACACCTAACAGATCAGATCTGTCAGTCAGTTTAGGCAGATGAACATGTGGATTTCAAATGAATGATAGGGTAGGGGTCTGTTTACTGAGCTCTGAAGTGTTTCTGTGACTATGAACCCAGATACTTGGAGATCTTCAAAGTAAAATAGTAATTACTCACAGAATCTTCCTACTTTTAGCTTTAGGTGGTCTGACCATTGAAATGCTGTTTCCTTGATCACAACTTAGGATTTATGAAGCTAAATTCCATTTAATTTTCTTATTAGATGCATAGGCCTCTTCCTGGATTTTATCCAGCCTCCAGGCTAGGAAGTTGTTTGGCCTAGTGGTTTAATGGGTGTCTTACTGTGTGAAGGTATTCTGCTTTACACACTTATTCTGTGTAAAGCAGAATAAGTAAGCCAAGTTCTCTCAGTTTCACAGAGAATTTCTCTTGAAGCCTGAACCTCCTGAAGCCCCATAACATTTACACTGATGCAGCTTGGATCTTCCCCCTAGGAGTTAATTTCCTTTTGAAGGCTAATTTATAGCATTTCTATGATAAATGGCAAGAGAAGAGCTAATTACGGTATGCTGAGGATGTATATTCATGCTTATAGAAAATGTTAATAGACCATGGTTAGAGACTGTGAGAAAGTTATAATGAGGAAGGAAGAGGTAGCTTGTTTATATCCAAAGGCAGTGCCATCATGCTCTGTTTGCAAGTCTCTGACCAATGTGTACGTCAGTTTTGTGCCAGGTACAAACTGTTACCTCTCAGAGTTTGCTTTCAGTGATGCACTCCAAGGAATGGGAGCCCTGAGCACAGCTGTGTAAAGAAATGGCATTGAAGTTATTTGATTTCTGAGAAAGCACAGATCTCTCCTATGCAATGGGCTGTCTAGAGGTTTCTCTGAAGAGAATGTCAGCAGAAAAAGCTTCTGACCTCATTCTGATATGGAGTTACAATTAGAGCAGCTGAAGCTTACTATAGTGTAGGTGAAAGAGACCAAAGCTGGAGGAGGAGATTCCCAGTTGGTGAACTTGTTAAATATGACAGAAGGTGATAAAAGAAAGGAAAAAAAATGTAGCCTGCTTCACTAACCTGCTGCTTTGCTCGATCTGCTGAAGACTAGCAGTGCCTTTTTCTGAAGGAAATACTAAATGAATGCTTTTATAATCTATAAATTTGTGAAGCACTTGGCAGTGGACTGGCAGTCCTGCTAAGCCCACCCAGGTGTGACAGGCACCTGAGCACTCTTCAAATGTATGTTTTTATTTTCTGAACTTGTCAATGTAAGACTCCCAGTCTAAACAGAAGCAACCTTCCTTCACAGTAAGAAACATTCTCTTCTCCAGGCTGAATACTCCCAGCTCTCTCAGCCTTTCTTCAGAAGAGAGGTGTTTCAGTCCCTTCATAATCTTCACAGCTTTCTGCTGAACTGTCTCCGGTATATCCATGTCTCTTTTATACTGAGGAGCCCAGCACTGAACCCAGTTGTTCAGATTTGTCTCACTTGTTTCAAGGAGAGAAGGTTCACCTTCCTTGACCTGCTGGTGATGTCAATTGTTAAGTAAAAGCTGCAGTTGCCAGGGTATTTTGGAAGGAATTCAGTGTGATGTGTCACATTGACTCAGATGTGCTGCGTCTTTCCGGTGTTTAGAAGGAGCAAGTCATCCCTGTATCACAGCAGAGTCAGCTGTGGGACAATTACCTTGCCAAGACTGAGGCATCTTTTGATCAACTCAGAATTTCACGTGGTGAGGGAACAGTCAATTTGCAAGGTAAAATATAACTGTTCAGTTTAGCAGCACCCAGTATTTAGCAGGAACTGAAGGTGGAGGTAGGAGTGATGACTCTGGATAAAGGGGCTTAGTTTCTGTTCCACTACCATTTTCCACAAGTGAACACTTACATAAAAAACCTGGTTGTTGATAGGAGTTCAGTGATACTGGTGAAGTGTGAGCCAGCATAGAGATTTCTGAGTTACATTGCTAATGTTTTAGAAAAGGCTGGCAGGCGCTGCCAGTAATGAAAATGGTGTTCATTACACTCTCATTAGTTCATTCTCTTTTGCTGGTGTTTTTAAAAGGGTAAATGTTATTTTTATTACTCTTTAAATGGGAAAGGAATTGATTTTTCCTTTCTACTAATACATGGGAGATGTGCTAATATTTGTAAAAATATTACCTTAAAAAAGGTTAGAATATTTTTAAAGCTTGTACCTTTGAATTTTTCGAACTAGACATAAATGTTGAATTCAAAATCTTGATTTAAAAAACCTTCTGGAAAATTCAACCATGTGATTTTATGAATCATTAGTTAAATATTTTTTGTAGGTAGTTTCTACTAATGTGTGCTTCTTCAGTGAAATGACAATGAAATATCATTGTCTTTGCCAATTCTGTAAAGGATCTCTGAAACTTTTGATGCTGAGCTGAGGTCAGTGTACTTAAAATGTGTTTACACAGCTTGGTGTCCAGAAATTTGCTCATTCTGTAGGTGAAGTGTCAATTAGACTATGATGGGACCAACAAGGAATTCTTGAGTGAGTGACTGAGTGACTAAAGTACATAAAACTGTACTTGTAATCATAAGGTAACATGACTTGACTTTTTTCCCAATAACTAGTGGATAAACAATCTTTATAATATCATTTTATAGCAGTCAGATCTTCTGTCAGTTTGTGCAATTGGGTGTCTTCTCCCATGGTACAGTAAAAATGCAGTTACGGCTGTCCTAATGCTGAACTTTGGCTAACAAGCTGTGCTAAAAATTTTTTAAGGAATAGATCAATATAAAATACATATCTTCTTGCTTTCTTCGTCAAATGAAGAATTAGAAATAGCAAGTCAAGCTTTATAAAGAAAACCCATAAGAAAACACTTCATTATTTTTAGATGTAATTTAATCATATTTCATCAATTTTGTTCTGAAATTTCATTTTAAAACATCAACTGAAAGATCCAAAGATGTTGAGATAAATGTTTCCTCAATTTTAAATCAAAATTGTCCTGTGAGCTTTATATCATTTAACATATATGATTAATCAAAATAGAATTACAAGTTTTGGTATACTTTTTATTCTGAATACATCTTCCTCCTTCCATTAAACATAATTTTATCTTCACTAATTTTGGTCCTTTGAAGTCTTAAGATCAAATCAGCAATGCGCAGATTAGCTGCTCTAACTACAAACACATGGAGATAAGAGATCACAATGTCGTGAAGAATCCCAAGCAACAGTAGTACAAATTACTCATGGAGCTTTTTATATCTCAGCATAATCTTGTATGGAATTAATGAGTCAAAACTATTGGTCTGAGCATTACAATGGAGATCACCTGAGATTTTTAGTTCTTTTTTTTGAAGGCAATTTTTCTCAAAATAGTTTTTGAATCCTTATTGCACTCTGTGCCTTTTTTTATAATCACTACAGTTTCAGTTAAGAAACTTTAGCTTGATGGGCCTCACATGATCTAGAATCCAAATCAGTAGTGAAAAAAATCAGGTTACATATTTATCTCTTTACTTTCTTTCATTTTCTTCAACAGCTTGATCTGGGAGTGCATCACTTAATTTTTATTTTCTAAGCTGGACACTGGCTTTTAAAACATTTCCCTCTTCAGCTGACAAATTGCCGAGTGATTTGAAAAATATATGAGAACCCAAAACTGGACAAATTCTGTGGTACTCAGTGCTGCAATGCCTAAAAGTCTGGTTCCTGGTTCACTGGGATGAGAATTTCCCCTACAGGGAAAGAAGGGATCTGTCTGGACCAGGAGTTCTCAGGCTGGTTTTCTGTTTACCTCCCTGAGAGACATAACATGTAACCTTTGTTTTAAAGTGGACACTGTTGTGCTGGGTGAGCAAGCGACTCACTCTGGAAGACATTGCTAATCCCTCCTGTGGTGCTCCCAAAATTCTATGGCCCCGTGGGAGAAGGCAGCTGCCCACCAGAGGCTGCAGAGAGGGCTCTGCTGAAGTTCACACCTGCTGTTTTACTCACCAGGTCCTCTGGCTGTGCAAGTGCTGCAGCTGAAATATCTTCCTTGAATTTGAGAAACTCCAGGCTTTTTGAATGATTTATGGGTTTATGTGAAGCTATAAATCTTCTGCTACAGCTAAACACAACAATGATAGTGTTTGTATAACAATTTGCGTCAGCTTTGCTTGACCACATCTGTGTCAATGCCGAATTGCTGAAGGGCTGAGTAATGGCTGTACACAGAGCATGACTGAAATAACACCGGGCTCCCTGGCCACCAAAGGGAACTGCCCCAGCTTCCCCTGGTTCCCAGGGGATTACCAGAATTAGTATAAACAAATCCACGAGAGCTTCAATTAATCTCAAATGAAGCGACAACCTTTGAAAAAACTAAAACAAAGCCCTTGAGGTTTAGCTGGCAGAAATTCCACCAGCAATGTCCAGCTGACCTTTTTGTATGGAAGAACATTTCTTTTTACAGGGTGGAATATACCCGTCACCATCAGTGTGTGGACTAGGATGCCAGAGAAACATCAAGAGCTCATTCTCTTTCTCCAGTAGCAAAATTAAAATGAAAATTCTTCAGCATTTTTAAGACTTGAATTTTACTTCCTCACTTCTGAGTTTTGGATTCGTGCCAAAAGAGGAAATACTTTACTGCTGTAAGGTGCTCTATTTAGCTTTCTCACAGCTGAGAGAATAAAAGTGCCAGAAAATGTGTAAGAAATATTACAGTTTGTGAAATTTTCAACATACTTCTGTAAACTAATAGACATTTGGATAAATACAACATTTGGAAGAGCTTTAGTTTAAGAATGAAATGTTTAGCCTGTACAAGGGACATGCAAGATCTAATGGATGCATGCTAAGACTAGCCTTTCACACAATCAGCATACTTTCACATGGTTGACAAGCTGCCCATATAATACCTCATTGCTAAAGCAAAACACTAGGTCTGAGATTGAATCAGTGCAGATTATTTCAAAGACATGTCAATAAAATCTTTTCCTACATAACACACCATCCTAGGGATTTTTGTACACTATATATGTAACATAGGCAAATTGTTTTAGGAATATTTAGAGAACTTACAGGAGATGAGTGGCAATGTGCTTTTTTTAATGCTTCACTCTCGTTGTATCCAGAAAATCCGTACCTAGAAGAAAACAACGCATTTTTAATCTGAATTCTAATTGCCCATGCTTCCAGTTTTCTTTGTTACTTACATGTGCTAAAAGATTGCTTTCTCCAGAACTTTTCCAAGATTGCAGTCCTTTTCTGGGCTCATACTGAATTCCACCCAAGGAATAGGACTGAAAACTCATGTTTTCTGTTTTCTCCCTTTTAGGAAATACTTCTTTAAATACTTACTGTACTTCCTTTCTCCAAAAATTCTTCTAGGTAATCTCTTTTTATTCTGAGTCTAGGTCAGTTTCTTTTACCTCCTAGAATGGAATTCATCAGATCCAACCAATTAAATTCAATTCTTCGAGTGTGGTTTTTTTTCATTCTATTCTAGAGAAAGACCTTTGCTCCTTGTCACTGGAGTTCATTATGTTAGCTACTGGTCTGACTTACCTGGGGAGCATTATTGCAAGGGATTACAGAAAACATCCAGTTTGTTGGCAGTTTTCCTTTTCAGTGTTCCTGCAGACCAGCAATTCCACTGCTCTTTTTGCTGTTGAAAAACTCAGCAATTGCATCTGGTATTATCATGGCGTTAATTGCATTCAGGTTTTTGCCTTGATTTTTTCTGATACTCACTCTGCATGGTTGGCTTGGTTTTTAGTACTTAGCAATTTCTTCTTGTTTCCACTCCTGTGTTTGCTGTTTGTGCTAATGAAGAGTTCATATCCAAGTCAAATTACTTTTTACTTAATTTCCTTTTTTTTCCCAAGTTTAGGCATAATTTGTACTTGTGTTGATCTCTTTATTTTCCTCTATAGAAGTGCCAGCTCTTTTAGGTAATGTTTCACATTTTTATATTTCACTTAATTGTACTGCAACTCCTCACTATCCAAATGATGGGAACAAAAACATTATTCTGCAGTTATTAAACTTAGACCTTCAGATCTTCAGACCTTCTGCTTCAGCCCATATATTCTATTGTGGGTTTTTGACACAGAGTGGGTTTTGCAATTGATTACTTTGAGAAGAGGATAGAAACCCAAGAGGTAAACAAAATTATTGGTAAGCCCTTCAAGAGTTAAAATGAAAATCTTAAACAGTGAAGGATTTATGGGCATGAAATAACACACAGCAACAAACAGAAACAATGTTATTAAATGTAAATATTGGATATAAAACCAAAATAATGTGTCTCAGTAAGCATTTTTTATGACTTAGGGAGCCATGAAACCCAAAACAGGCAGAACAAATGCAGCAAAGCATTAAATTGCCCTGTTATTATCTCTCATAACATATTTGTGCAGTACCTTTAAGCCAGCAAATACGCATACACAGAGGAAAACAGAAACTGATGAAAACTGCCATATTACGCTTTTCGAGAAGCTGAAAGACGATGATGAAATTATATGAAGTAATGGGAGCTTTTTAATGGACCCAGGTGGTGTTTCAAGAGGAGCTGAAGGTACTGACCACATTGCATAGCAGAAGAATGTACTTCTGACAAAGACTTGTGCAGATGTGGTATGTCACTTATCCTAGAAGATAGAAAAGTAGAGGCATGGAAAAGGTACTCTGAATATATGACTTACGAGCCCTGGTGTCTGTGGCTTTCTCCCATATTTTTTTTCTCTGAATAATCATAGAATCATAGAATCACAGAATCATAGAATGGCTTGGGTTGGAAAGGACCTTTAAGATCATCTTGTTGCAACCTCTCTGCCATGGACAGGGACAGAGCTCAGAGCTCCATCCAGCTCCTGATAACCAATCTAAATCTACTCTCTTCTAGTTTGAGAATAATACAATGTTTGAATTCATAACAGAAGAATCACCCTGGTTTAGGCCTGCCAGGAGAAGCAAACTGTGTGCTTTTATTCAAATACCTTTAACTGTTAAAACAGTTAAGACATGCCCTGTGTCTTTAATCTGTGATAGGAAGACTTAATGATTGATTTAAGTTAAAGTCCTATGTAAGAAGCAATGAAGGAAAAGTTTGGAGCACTAAGAATCTTTAGGGCACTGACAGATTTTTTTCTCTTTCCTGGAACTGCATAAATGAATTTCTGGCACTAAAATACATGTAAATTCATGTTAATAATTAAAAAACAAAACAAAAAACTCCACCAGAACAAATATACAGCTCATAATGGCTCCACAAGTCCCAACTTTTAAGCATATAAGTACTTAACCATAAACCTTTTAGTCCTGTTGTGCTCTCTGACAATGCATGAATAATTCCAGAGAACACTTCAGTGCAGTTCAATGCAGTGTTTTATGAGGGACAATTCTGATTTCAAGTGTTAAATTATAATAATTTGAAAACGAGTATTACTTTCAAATCACTTTTGTGGCATGTAGGGTCAGAAAACAGGGTTGTTATCAATTTCCCAAAAGTCTCTAAAGATGAAAAGGGATTCATCAAACAGAACAGTTCTATCAAAGAGTAAGAGTAAAATTGTGTCATGTGGTGACAACTTAGTTGTCTAAAAGGTAGGGCAAAAATAAAGCTGCAAAAATATATTTTCTCATAGAAAGTTTCAGTTTCCTTGAGGGGAAAAAAGTTATTAATTCTGCACAACCCCAAAATATGTTGACTGAAAAACTCCCATGGCAATCTCTCCTGGAAACTGAGTACAGGTACCTCACCTGACTGTCCTCCTGAGCCAAGGTCAGGGACAGACTCACATAACCCACAAAGCTTTGAAACAAAATCCATTTCCATCATCGGTTTTTGACACCTTCTTGGCACCTTCTTTATTGTACATTTCACTGCTATGGAGACACTGTATGTAGTCATTTGTAATTAATGATCTTGCCTTCTGTAGAGTTTTCTGTCTTCTGCACTGACAAAGGAAAAGAACCGCGAGCGACACTATTTTGTGTCCATCTTAGGGACAAGATAATGGACAGTTGTGGGAAAGTATGGAAATGAGACACTTCAAGATCCACAATGGTCATGAATCTCCAGCTACCAGTTCTTGTTTTCTAACAGTTTGGGGTTTTTCAAGTAGTATTAGTATTAATCATGCAATTTTGTAAAGAAATACTAATTTGGTTGCTAAATATTTATTGTTTATGAAAAGGAAAAAATGTAATACAAAAGAACTGATCATCGTCATCATAAAAGAACCCCACTTACTTAAAAGATATGATCTTACAAAAGAGGAAAAGAAACTTGATTTTTTATGTAAACATGATAAAAACTTTGTTGGATAAGAGTAAACACAGATCTTTTCCCTTATATGTGGCATATACTCTCTTAGTATGACAACGTCACATATTTTAAATGGTTCATAATTTCCTTTAAATAAGAAAGAAAGCAGTGTCTCTTACACTTTTCCTCTTTAATGATTTAGGACAATGCACAAACCAGACACAGTCATTATTTTTCCACATGTAATGTACATGTAAATTAGTTGTATCAGTGACCTCTAAGCATTTTTTGAGGCTTTATAAATTTATTACTATCATTACACTGAAGGTTATACTCTTTACCAGAAACGGCAGAAACAATATTTCTTTATTATTATTTAATTATGTGTGTAGGTTTTACTATGTGCTGGCTACCTTTCTTCATATAATTTGAAATTATAAACACTCTCGTAAACATTTTTACATTTTTACAACTAGTTAAAAATTGAGACTGCCTAAATGTTTTGACAATGAAGTCTAAATACCAAAGATTAATTCTAACACTGGATACCTTAAAAGACTTTGATGAAGATAGCCAAATACTGTGCACGCTGTGCATCAGGCTTATGTTCATTACAATGACTCTTCCTTTTTTGGGTGAAGAACACTCACTCTGGCCGAGTGAAACAAAGCAAATTCCCAATTTAGAAACATGAAATATCCCCTGGATAACTCACATGTTTTTCTACTTACCGAAAAGGAGATTGAATTCACTACAGAGATCTTCACTCTTGCGTAGATTTACACATGGCACACAGAAAGTCTTGCCAGAATTTAAAGTGACAGAGACTTTCTTGTGGTCCAGGGTATCTGTGTACACAGGCTGAGAACACACAGGGTGATTGCATCAGCAGCTGCATTTCCACCAGCTCGTGGAAATAGAACGTTTTGGAGAATGGTTATGTGAACCAGTCTGCAAATTGCTCAGAACTGACATTTTGGCCAGCGCCATGTACAGTGCATTTTCAGCTGAGACAGCTTGTGAACTGAGTCTCAACTAACTACTAAAAAAAAACATAATGACAAGAGTGATCTAATAATATTGAGATTGATCTGGATAGAGGGAACAGAAATCTTTCCCAAGTGACGCTTGGGGAAGGAGGTACAGTTTTAGTGATGGGACTTATATCCCACAATATGACCTGCCGTGAAGAATGGGGTCAGAGCCGTAATTTCTACCCCTTTGCTTTTGTTGAAGGATTAAGAATCTATCCTGGCAAAAAACCCAAGCCAAACAAAAACCCGAAAAGTAAAATATGGTAATGTATTATGCCAGAGGTTCCTTTTATTATGCTGGAATATTCCCTGCATATGAAGACTGTAGTGGATGATCGGTTTGGTCTCTATAGTAAGTGTCTGGCTGACTGCATTATGGTGTGCTTGAAATTATCCTTGCAATAAAGTGAACGTCATGTCTTCATCTCTTCTGCTGAGGACTCATAAGATTCACCTAACTTGAGATCAGGCTCTGGTTACCTAACTTCTTCAGTTGTGTTTTGCCTTTCCTGATTTTATGAGTAGAGATGAATTTTTACTGTGTGTGTGGAATCTTTCATCTTAAAGACTTGTTCCCTAGCTTGTCCATACTGGCTTAACGAATTCAGCACATCACTGCTCATGTGCACATGTACTTGGGTGTTCTTCTGTTGGAAGGCCTGAGTTGGTGAGATGATGGTTTCAGTAGCTGTCACAAATGTGTCCCCAGGTCTGAAAAGAGAAAGCTCTCCCAAGTTCTCCAGTTCAGGCGTATGTATGATGTTTTCCAAAGCAAAACATTCCTTAATTTTATTAACAGAAATAAGGTCTAGTATAAGTGAAAAGTGTTAAAATCAGTAAACCAGATTTCTCAGTTACACTTCTGTTTCAGTAAGTTATTCCCTTGAAAAAAAACACTGAATATGAGTAATTTACACCAAGCTGCATTTTAACTTCTTAGGCCATAACCCAGGTGTTCCATTTTGCACATTGTAACTTCTGCAGCTTCACCTAGGTGATAGTCATAACCCTAGACTAGTTCCCTTTTGCTGCATGCTGAGATACCAAGAACCAGAATCTGGCTGTTTACTGTAGAGCAGATGACAGACTTAGGTACCTACCTTAGTTTCAGAGTGCAAGAGGAGAGTGATGTAGATCCAAGCTTCCCACACTTCAGGACCTCCCATTCACAGCTCCCTTTGTAGTACTTAGCAAGTGCTGGAAGCAAGACTATCTCCTGCACCAACTCACAGACACCATGTGTTTAAAAGTTTTATTCAGATTCAGAGTCACAACTCCTCCTTGTTAGGTAATTTAATAAATTATGGGTGGAGAGACAGTACTGAAAGAAAAGATTATGATGTAATCCCGCCTCCACTAAAATTAACAAAACTCCCACTGGTGTCTGCAGGAGTAGGACATCTCCTCCCAGATTATATCCACCTACTGTCTCTAATGAAACAGCTGTTAAAATCTGTGTCCCAGTGATACATTTTGTATACCCCAAATTAATCTTATAAAGTGACCTCTACATCTGGTACTGGATCGGTTAATGAATACTTCAATTTCAGACTTGATGCAAGGCTTGTGTAACTGAAAAGGTTGTTGCAGGTATAGCCACTGCCTCAAAAAAAATCTCTTGCTTTCCTGTAGATTGCTGAAATAGCAAGGGGAATAAAAAGCTATAGGGGTACCACAGAAGGAAAACTAAATAATTAAATTGCAGAAATAAAAGTTTACCGCATTAAATAGTGCAAAGAAATAAACACAGGGATATGTCTAACTAGGGCAGAGGTTTGTTAATTTGACCATGCTCTTCTTGTGCGACTTGAGAATGCTTCTCAAGTGCAGGGCTTGTGCATGACCTGCCATCAACCTCATGCTCAGGTGAACCAGGGTCACACAAGGATTTTCTCTCCACACTGTGGTATCCCCGAGGGGAAGATGTGACCAGAGTGGAGAGTGAAGCCAGACTGGCTTCTGATAGTGCCTCATCACCCATGAATGAATAAAAGAGAGTCCAGGAATGGGCATACAAAAAGTCTGGTTTGTATCTTCCACATTCATTACTACTTATGTGGTAATTTTTCACTGCAAAAATATTTTTAATAGCATTCACACAGAAACCACAAAGAGTTAGATCATAACTTCACAATCTGATTATATGGCAGTGTGGAATTTTGGACAAAGGGAAAACAGAATATCCAAAAGAGCTGTTTAGCACTTGGTCTAGGATCTAAGTGCTGAAGGTGTCAGTGTAGGGCATTTTAATGATTAAAATGATTTAATGATTAAAACAGAATTTAGCGTTGAACTACCCTTTGAGCAGAAGGAGGACAGTCTGTGATTAATGGCGTGTTTGGGTACTTTAGCATTTCTAAGCCACAGGCTCATAGGCAGCATCTGACTCGGATTGCTTATATCAAATTTGGAGGAGGGTTTTTTTTCACACAACAGTTCAGAGTGGCTGGTTGCTGTACTAAGCTAATTTGAATTGTACTATATAACTGGGCTGCAAATTTTGACACTTACAGTTACACTTGTAGAGGTGATTTGGGGTGCCGTGGAAATCTCTGCGATGTACCGGCGGTTTGGACAGAGCTCTCCGGAGTCCAGTCTCAGAGCATGCAGGTTTATTGCGAAAGAGGGTGTGGGGAGGGGAGCCTGCTGCGGAGCCGTGGGGCGTAGCATCGGGACAGGTCTGGGAGAGAGGGAGAGAGGGCGAGCGGAAGTCCAGAAGAGNTTGTTCAGTAACTGAGGCTTGGCATCTTAGACATTGAAACTTGCTTTCAATTCTGTTTCACTTACAGGTTTCATATTATCAAAATTTAAGCAGTCATATTTACGAGGCCTTCCTGTTTCATCTTCCCCAACAACACTGAGTACCCAGTTATAAAATGTGCAAAACTATACACATGTTAAATTCGCAGTGACTGTGTACATGGCTTATATGGGCAGATGAGGCAGGCACACTCTGAAGATTCTCACTGAACAAACTGAAGATGCACATCTATTTTATTGCCTCTCTATGATCAGCTAATACAGCCTGATTTTCTCTTGTTATTTCAGCTATCTGTGCTCCTACTCACAGGCAATTATGGCTGTGCAACTGTAAGCCTAGGGGCCTTCTGAACTTTGAAATGCAGGGTCTGGATGCCAAGAGCCAAATGAATTGAAAAGGCTGCCTGACACATGGGCACAGCCCTGGTATCAGGGCTGCCAGTGGATGAGGATTTTTGGTCCAGTAAGATTCTCAGTGATGAAACTGAGAAGAATGTTGGTTTATATAATCATCTCCTGCCACACTCCTGCTGACATAACTTTATTTGATTCGTGAGGAGTGTCAACAAGTACATGAAATAATTTCTCATTGCATGGTGTTGAAAAAGTAATTTGATTTTGAGACAAGGAGAAAAATACATAGGGGCATTTCCAGTTCATAAGAAATTACTCACAAATGCAACCAAGTCTCTAATTTTTAGAGCTCTAGGTGGCCTTAACTGGTGTAGTGGGTTTGGACCAGATGACCTCCAGAGGTCCGTTCCAACATTCTGTGGCTCTGTGATTTCATGAACCACATGTCCTGAGCTTACACGGCATCATATGATGGCAAAACCAAACCAAACCAAAACAAGAACAACAACAAAAAACCAAACCAACCAACCAAACTAACCAACCAACCACAAATAGACCCAAAGCAAAGCAAAGCAAAGCAAACCAAACCAAACCAAACCAATTAAAAAAAAAAAAAAAGTGACAGACCTAGGAGACCATGCACAAACTGAATCAAAGTCAGTAGTTTGTTCTAAACCACTGTAGTTTTTCAGTTGTACAGGTGTTTGAGGAGAGTATGAGTGAGTTCATTGCCATCACATTAACTAGGAAGTTTATCTTTTGTATAGCTAAAATAGTTGTCATTTCTGCTGAAGGACTACTTGGCGGAATACATCTGCCTAGTTTGATGGCAGGTAAGCCATAAAGGGTGAAATAATATAGGAAGGTGGCTCTAAGGAGAGTATGAGAGAATGACTGTGCGAAGGTACCACTCGTCTGGGTAATGCATTATGGACTGTAATAGTGGGGAACAATCCAGGCTTGGCAAGTAGACTGATAACATGATCTAATAAGACTTTTCCATCTGTAATGCTTCTGATCTCTACCTGGAGAAACAATAAATACACATTTGATATGCAGCTGTTTTGTTCCAGACTCACTTCTGCTTGGATTGTGGCATGACATATCCCTGGCTCATGTTTTTAGAGTCCTTTCTGAGGGTGGAGGTGGAGGAGAGTACACATTCAGGTATTGTCCCAAAAGAGTTGGGGCATTTTTTTTTACACACATGAAGATCTATTATCTTGGCAATGCTTCTGGCGCTTCTGCAGGTTTGTACAGGAGGCGACGGTCTTGCAGTGATCACATGCAGTTATGCTGAGGTCTTGGCACTATGGGACAAGCCTTTCCAAAGACAACCTCTTTCATATCCAATTTCATATGAAAATTCAAAATAAAAAAACAAAAACACCAGCAATAGACTTCTTATTAAAAAAAAAAGCCAGGATTCCTCTTTAAAAATTGTACTTACTGTATTTCCTGTCTCTGGCCACCTGGGATCCAGAAATGAGTTATCCTTCTGCCCTCCCTGGAAAGAACAGACTTTCCCAGTTATGTCTCAACTGTTTTTTTTCTAGAGATGGAACAGGAGGGCTCAGCAGGCCTCTCACCACTCCATTTATATCTTCAAGCTCCATAAGGGCACCTTGTAATCGTGCTGTTCATAAAAGACAGAAACAAGTCCTACTAGGTCCTCCAGAGAAATGGATCTAGGTATCTGTAGACAGATGGATTTGTACACTGAGAGTGTGGGATCTGGATTTACTGTGGACAATGGTGACAGAGTGATAGTGACAGGCAGGCACTTGAGCTCTGGGGGATTCCAGGGACACTGATGATCTTAAGTGATAATTTTCTCTACAGTCAACAAGCTGAAGAGACTGGGGTAAATTTCTGCAAATCATAACTCAAGTCTGTGCCCCTGAAAACATCCCTGCCTCTTACCAGTACTTTTTGCAATTATGTGTTTTTCTCAATTAACAAATATGCTGTTTTAATTCTGTTTAGCATTACAATCACATCACATGTCTTCAATGTGCTCCTGACTCAGGCCACATGTTCCATTGGTGAGAAATACAGCTGTTGGAAAACCTGCTAAATATTTCACTAAGAAAAAGATTAAAATACAATTGGACTAGCAATTAGAGGGATAAATGCCTGTTATCCAACCCAGACACGATTAAAACACCACTAAAATGTATCAGCAGAAGTTATCCTCAAATGAATTAATATAAAGCAGGCATGCAGAAAGAAGTACTGCTCTTCCTGTTTTAAACATCCAACACACCATGACCAACAGCATCTTCCATTTCTTAGCAGTATATCCCTCAGCAAGTTTTCAGATGACACAGAGCAGTGCAGTTGACGCAACAAAAGGATGGGATGCCATCCAGAGCAACCAAGACAAACCTGAGAAGTGGGCCCATGAGAACCTCATGAGGTTCAACAAGTCTAAGTGCAAGGGCTGCACCTGCATTGGGCACTAGGTGGTAAAAAGCTGAGGCCAAAGTTCTGGGAGTGTGCATGAGGGCTGCACGTGCTGCTGGATGTAAACACACAAGCAAAGACTCTAGTTCTGTTTTTACTTAGTAGTATAGATATAAAAAATAAAATCAAAAGTCAAGAAATCAGAGCAGACAGGAGATGCATCAGATCAGAAAGTGAAGCAAGAATGCAGCTTACCACATAAGGATTGACGAACACTGTGATCCAAAGTGTAAGTGCTGATGCCATTCCTCTGACTTGCACATTCTGTCATAGAGGTTACTTTTGTTTAGGAAGGAAGAAGTCCATAAAAGAAAGCTCTATCTCTGTGTTATTTAAAAGATGCTAGTTAAAACGGCAAAAAAATAAGGATTGTAATCTAGTATGATGTTAGGAATAAATTAGTGTGATTGTAAAGGAGACTGAAATGTCTTCTCAGTATAAACTGCTTCTACCTTTCAGTCAATAACATGCTGCGCTCCTAATGATGTAGTGTCACCCTGATCCTAATTATTGTACCACATGGAATTATTCTCCTCCCCACAGAGAATCTGTAGCTAATTTTCCTCTTTCATGTCAGCTGTTAAACACAAATCCCATCTATCACTGAATGTTTTAATTAGTTAAAAAAATAATATACTGAAGAAAATTTTTTCCATGTATTAAAAAAAGATTAATGCTATACTGAAAAACAATCCTTGGCAAGTATTGACAGGCTTACATTTTCTTGAGGTGCTATAGAAACATGCCTTTGGAGGAAGGGGACACAAAGTGGCAGGTGAACCTAGAAATCTTCACACCTGGGGTTTATGCAGAAAAGTGGAGGCAGAGCTTCCTTTAATAATGAACATGAAACCCTGTGCCATTATGAACCTCAAAAAGATCCCACATGGTCCAATTACACCTCATGCTATCATTGGGAATCTTGCAGCTCAGTACTCAAAGGAATCCGTTTTTCTTTCATCTGATTTGTGCTTATGCTTTGGTATCACTGCTCAGAACCCCCATCTGGGATTGGTGTTTAGCAGTTCTGAGCTATAGACAGTAAAAGAATTAATCACAATACAGTTGATCTCTCATGACTAATGCCTCTACCCACTATTTATTAGAATACTTTGTGGACAAAAAGTGGAATTCCTTAATTTAGTATTGCTATTCTTTGTCTTTTGAGAGATGAGTGACATGAAGGGACATACTAGGTTTACATTGAAGATGGTCATTTGCAAGGCACATTTTCAGTTGTTAAAATGGGAATGGTAANCCCCCCCCCCCCCCCCAGATTTCATTCAGACCATTGTATTTATAAAGGAACCAAATTATTGATTTTATTTTACTTAGATAATCTAGTTCCAACTACACATTTAGTGACCTTGTAGATTATTTATGTGCATTTACTGCTAGCAAAACAGACAGGTTTGGGAACACTGGCAGCTAAAAATTCTTCTGCATTAGTTTTCGTGGAGGATATCAAAGGAAGCAGAAGTGCTTTGAGAATTCTGTCACCAACTCAGCCGGACACTCCTGTTTATAAATACCTGAGAGATTATAAGGAAACACAAAATAACTGAGTGAGTGCTCTATTACTAATGAG
The DNA here is from genome assembly GCA_013400915.1 of Pardalotus punctatus. Taxonomy (NCBI): domain Eukaryota; kingdom Metazoa; phylum Chordata; class Aves; order Passeriformes; family Pardalotidae; genus Pardalotus; species Pardalotus punctatus. Next base: position 258,616 of record VZTX01007745.1, on the reverse strand, counting down.
AATTCTGGCTTGGTAATATGCTAAACCCTTGTTTAATGACTTTACATTAATTTAAATCATTCTGAGGCAAGAGGAAATAAATAATGGGGCAGGAGAAGTTGTAAGTTCTCCAGATTTGCTCTTTGGTAAAAGACTGTTTGCATTGACACAGAAATGGCTAAGCATATGAAAAGCAAATAAAAGAATATGTTGATTTTCTTCCTACATTGGGTTGTGGAAAGATTCTTGTTCAGATAGCTAGAAAAAGCTGGTCTACCAAAATAAACGTCACTGGTCATTGTAACTGGGCAGACACTTTCTGTGGTCTAGGAAGGACTGACAGGGACAATGTATCAGGGAAACAATATTTCATATGAAGTGCCCTTTATATACTGTTGTATTTAACTTGGATTTTATTATATATTATTATTATACTATATATTACATATTATTAAGGGATTACATTGAAGGGTGATGTACAGAAATGTATTTTAGTGAATACCAGATGCTTTAAAATGTTATCAAAGCAGAAAACATACCCAAATTATGCTGTCACAAATTTGTTCCTAACAGAAAAGTTAAAATTGTCCTACCATGGGATAGGTTTTAATCTATCCAATCTTGCTACCTTCTACTTGTGTCCCATTTTCTGTCCATACTTTATCTGTCATTACCATTCCATTTTCTTCTTTATTTCCTGCTCTTTTTTGAGGAGAGCACACTGACACATCCTTGCTCAAACATAATTTCTGTCCTTTAAAATCATACTTGACTGAGAGCTCATTGTAGCACTGTAGTGAAGAAAGAAGTTTTCTTTACTAGGATTTAATGACAATCAAATGTCCCATGGAAAGGTGACATCTTCACCTCCTAGGTAGTCCTAAGAGCTCTCATACTGACCTAAAAGTCGTCATCTAGCCCTTGCCAGGGTTAAAAGCTGTACCTTAGTGACAAGTCTGATGGCCCAGTGAGGCTGCACAACTTACCAACCCAGTGCTCAGGCAGCTGTGCTGTTCTAGGAGTAGTGTTCAGGGTATGTCATTGTGGAATTAGGGAAGGTTTTTAATTGTTTAAAGAGAGTGATGCAGTTTAAGTTCATTAGCATGTGCTAGGTAAGAAAGGGAAGCATCAGTTTGCTTCTGTGAAAGCATATTTTGTAATTATAAGTTAGACTAAAAGTATTAAGAATATTTAGAATTTGCTTTACTGTTAAAAAATATTTACAAATGAAAGCAAGCACAGTTCAGCCAAATTCTTTATTGAGTATTTGTTTCAAAACAGAAGTAGAAAAGGACAGTAGACAACTTCTGAAACTTTGGTCTGCAAAATTAAGGTACTTTGAATATGTTTTTTCTACTCCATGAATAATTCTCTTTCACCTTTTGTTAATAAAGGCAGACAAGTTTTATGAGTACAAAACTAGAGTTATAAAACTGAACATAATTTACAGAAAACTCCACATTATTACCAGACATTAGCGAAGCATGTTTTGATACAAAAGCTTTCAGACCTGGCCTCATTTTTGTAAGACCTTTTTCCATGCTGAGTTAACTGTTTGCATGCATTTTGTTTATCCCTTTTATAATCCACTTTAATAATCAAAAGACACGTTTAGGGAAAAGTGGGAAAACACTTAAGAATCTCAGTATATGTATTGGTATAGGATTCCTTTAATGGGAATGATTTTTCTTATAAATAAAGAAGTCAACATGATCTTGAATACATTGCAAGAAGCTCATAATGTTTGCTTTTTTTCTTTTTTCAAGAGCTTCCATTAGCCAAGATACTGGAAGGTATTTGGATATGCAATGTAGGAGAAAAAAAAAAGATACATTTAATATAAGGCATATTTGTTTGCTTAGAAAAGGTAACATTACTGGTGTCGCTACGACTTTAAAGACATGATGAATTTTGACATATGAAAAGCATACAATACTACTGAACCAAAAGTGCTATGTTAACATCTCGTATTTCCTTAGATTACTATAAAAGTCACCTGAGGTGATTCTTTTTCTTTTCTAGAAATTATCTAATTTCATTTATATTCCTTATTTAGAGGAAATAATAATAATAATAAAAAAATACACTCTGTATTGTTCCCTGCTCATTTTTAATCCAATCCTGCAAACACTTACTAGCCAGCAAAAGAAGGAATCCTGGTTCTACAGAAGTTTTTGGGCTTCCAGGATCCCACCCTGCATAATGCTTACTATCAAGAGCAGTAAAAGCACCTCCAATGGACCACTCCTAGTGTGCACTGTGCTGGCAGTGAGTACCTGCAGCTTCACATCTTTTTGTCGATTCATGGTTCAGTTTACATTATGTCATAAAAACAATGTCATTTTCTAATGTTCTCATTTAAAAATAACCCAGTTCCTCTTCCTCTGAAAGACCATGTTGTTAATTTGTAATTTTGTGAATTCTGTCTTGGCAAGCTTTTAAGAACGATCTAGTCTTGTCCTCCTTCGTGCTGCTCCCCCTGCAAAATATGGAAAAGGACTTTAAATATTACCTATAGTTATATATAACATAATAACACTATACATTGTATTTACTTGTGAAACAGACATATGAAAAGGAAAGATGAAGCCTGGAGATAAACGTTTCTCTCTTGAACTGGCAGCTGTGAAATTAAACTGATCTCTCAGCTTCTTAATTCATCAAAATAACATAGAATCTGAGAGTTATAAATCCTATGGTGGAGAATTCCAGAGTGCCATTTTCCCATTGTTAAGACTCCAGAGTCAGATTTCACTTTGATTGCTTTATTCTCATATGAAACACTCTTTGACTAAAGCACAAAATCGAAGTTGTTTTCAGATCTACAAGAAAAATATAATTAGCAATTCCAGATTTTGTTAATTTTTTTGTAAGCAGTAATACTACTTTTTCCTTTTGAAATCTGTATTTTTAAGAGCACTTTTTTTTCCTCCTGAATTTTAACATAACTGAGAATAATATTTGTTACATGCTGTAATATTTAAATGTATGTTTTGCTTTTACCTTGTGCCCTCCTTGCTGGTTGTGCTTTCCGTACAGGTGGTTCTAGAAAACAGAAATGTTGCAGTCAGAAGTTATTTGCAGAAGGCTTTGAATTAAAACTCATTAGAAATATTGGAAGCTCATTGCTGAATTTTCAAATTTGTTATTTAAATTTTTCAGTAAATTAAGGATTTTTTTTCTGGTAGCATGTTAGCTTGGTCACCTGAAATATGAATGCTTAAAATACAATTCCCACACTTCTCTCATGTGCAGTCATCCTTTAAGTCTTAGGGATATTTCAAAAGTATTTTTGTATTTTAAACATATGAATTAATCCATTATCTGTGCTGATCTTCTACAGATGATGTAGGCAGGTGTCAGGACATTTTGTCTGTGCTCTTCATTCATGAAAAATCGTGTGACACTGTCAGTGAGGTACAAACACTGGTTAAGGCACAGGACTCAGTCTCAGCTTTTGGCAGAGGATGTCCAGGACTGTTGCATTGACATTACTTCAGCAATTATTTATAAGCAATATGCTTGAAACCATGCAACATGTTGGCCACATTTCCAGCTGTGCATGAGGCTTGATTTGTGCATTGTGAGTCCACAGTGTGATCCCACATTTAGAGTTCAGTTAATTTTCTCAGGCTTCTGCTTTAAAAAGTGGAGCAGATCAAGGGCTACTGAACAGGTACCACCCTCATTAGCAGATACATCCTTTTTTTTTCACTTACTCAGTGAAGCTATGGACATGTTTTCCTTTTTCTCATCAAAACTTGACACATTTTTTAACCAGATGTCTCCTCACTGGGAGGAAAAACATTTCACAAACATAAGAAATAATTCTTCTGTTACCATCATAGAAATGTTACTGGAGTAATTCTTCCTTCTTTACAACCATGAAGTACTTGTGTATTCCCTTAAGGAGCTGCAGCCAGTTCTCTTTTCATCCTGAGGTACAGGGTATATAAATGCATAGCCCTGAGATACAGGCTTGACCTTGTTCCAGCTGAGGCTAAACATGAGGTATCTGCACCACCATGGCAGAAAATTTCAAGCTCTGCACTGCCGTGACAAGGACAGAATATGGTCCATCCAAACTGTGCTTTTCCATACTTTTGTGCTGTCGGTACAATTATTCTTTCAGATAAGCCTCATGTTTAAGATCACAGCTGTCTGTAATTTTCAGGCAATATGAGACTCCCCAGCATGTCTTGTACTACTCAGCACTGACACTGTGCAAACACTATGTACAAACCTTAAGTATTTGGCACAGATTTAAAAATAAAAAAGGTAGAAACACACTTATTTAATTTCATTCTCCAAAATCCGTAATATTTTTTCCTATGTATTTAGTTCAAAGGCTGACCCAATAACTTATTCTTAACTTAATGACATTATTAGAATTAGAATTGTAATTATAAAAAGACATCAATACAAAAGAAACCCTAAGCAAGTTACTTCTTAATTTTGAATGAAGATCATTAAACCATGACTGTTAAAGTTGAAGAACAAATTCCTGGTGTAAAGGCAGGTTGAATTCTATTTGGCCCCTTTTGAACACTGATTCTATTCTGGTTCCCTCTTTTAACAACAGGACAAAGGTAGTGAAATTGCAAGACCCTGTGAGATATTTACTCAGCCCCAGAGGGTATATTCTCTGCACCCCACCCACTCCTTCACAGGGCTGAGAAACCCTCACAACAACAGATCACATTTACACTGACAAGAAATAACTCAAGTTAAAAGAGTCTCACAGGGCTGAGAAACCCTCACAACAACAGATCACATTTACACTGACAAGAAATAACTCAAGTTAAAAGAGTCTCACAGGGCTGAGAAACCCTCACAACAACAGATCACATTTACACTGACAAGAAATAACTCAAGTTAAAAGCGACTCACGTGGTCTTCTTCTGTATATGCTGCTTAAAGAAAATTCAGTTCTTTATAGTGCATGTTCCTTTAAATGTTTTACCTAAAATTTGTGGTTAGGCATTTCCTCTTGTCTACTATTCTTGCCAAATCTTTTAGTTACTTTTAGCCACATGATAAGCCTCAACATTTTTCTCTGCAATGTCAGTGAAAGAATTATTTTCCAAAACAATTCGAAAACACTTCTTGCTAAAATTCAGGCTTCAGACCTAATAATTTTTATGAATAGATACTATAAAACCTCACCTGGAATGATCACTTTAGACAAAGCAGGTCTTAGTGATACTGGATTTTTAGACAAACTAACCTTCCAGATGAACTTTCTTGGTTTCTCTCTCGATAATCTGTGGCTCTCCCTCAATTACTTTAGTAACCTTGGTGTACTCAGTTCCGGCTACGATAAGCATCAAAAACAAATGAGTTAAATCTGGCATAGCATTTTTCCATATGCAAGGAGCCTTCAGTGGAAACAATGTCATTTTTGGGTGTAGGTACTGCAGGCTACCATGCTATTCATGCCGTAAGGCATGTTATTTGTAGGGATGAGTCATTCATTGCAATCTTGGTTTAAAGTTTTGTTTCAACAAGGACTACTAATTCTTTTAAGCAGTCCTGGATATTTTATGAGCAGAATTAAAGCCCATATGAAATCATTCCTTTATTTAGACAGTGATGATACCTTTGACTCTATTCAAATTTAAATTATTAGGAAGTTTTCAGTAAAACATAATTTTCTGTAGACAAGAGGGCCATAAGGGAAAATCACCATTGTCACCAACAACCCTAAAGCAACATGTGTATCTGCTTTTATTGTCTAAATTTATAGTAAGGTATTATCATGGCAGCCAAGGGTAGCCAGCCAAGCTGACTGGATAAATCATGGAAAAGACAGAAAAATCAAATTAAAGCAAAAGACAAATCTGCCTGTTTGGTCCATTCTGTAAAGCAAGATGCTTATGCAAACTAACGTATAATAGCAAGGAAAAATAACAAGAATTCAAGAGATGATATTGTCTTTTTCAAATTTCCTGCAGAGAAACTATCTCTTTTCCATACACCTATATGCTCGCTATAAAATGTATATTTACAGATTAGGCCTATTTAATGGTATACTTCTGTAACTGAGGATGATTATGAGTACAGTTATAATTGTTAGATTCTGGCATCAGACCTGTCTGTTTTGGACAGTTCTGCAGATAAAATTTGATTGTGCTCCTTGTTGCCTGGTTTAAGCTAGTAGAAGATAATGCAGTATATGGAGGTATTTTCTTGCTACAATTTTTTAATTTCCAGCTTTTCTTTTAAATATTCAATTCTGAAGTAGGCCTTTCCAGAGAACAAATCCTTTCACATAGCTGGGACATGTAGGATAAAATGAAAAACCCTCTGGAAGTTTCTATTTTTCTCCAAAATTATAGGCAAATTCTGGCTTAGGTCTGTTATACTAAGATTTAGATATTTAAAACAGAACAAAGAATTACAGTCAACAGAAGTTATAGCCATATCTTAGCTTTTCTCTAAGACTAGCTGTGTTATCAACTAGCATGTTTAAGTCTGGTGGAAAGCTATTCAGCTCTTCAGCCATCTTTTTTTTTTTTTTTATCTTGGATGAAGTTTAAGTCACATCCACAGAATAGTGCTTTTGAGAAACTACAAGGTTTAGTTCAGTGAACTAAACGTGGCTGTAAGCTACTTTACTCGTATATGACTTTGTAGCTTACTAAAAAGTGAACAAAAAATGAAATGGTTTCAGTTAATTTATGTCAAGAGAAACATCCATCCATATTTTGAGCTTCTGACTCAAAGCTAAGATTTACAAAAACCACATCACTTAAATTCTTTTTTTATTCCCAAGTGCTATTACAGATAGTTTTTATAATCTACATTAAGCAGAGTACATTCCAAATTCATAGATAAAGATTAATTTCATAAGCAAAAGTTCTTTTACTAGTTTTCTACATCTACTGGTTATATGCTGCCAAAACTGTTAGAATCAAGAGAGCAAGAAGGAAAGAAAACCATTCCTTGGAATGCTGTATTTGAAGAGAATGAAAGTTAATGTCTTGATATCCATCACCTGTAAGCATTTAAAGAAGGATGTTAAACATGCCTTTAATTATTAACTTGAGGGCAATGAAAATTCATTTCTGAAGAACTGATAAGTAAGAGGAATTTGGCCTGTTACAATATGTTCTGTTTCATAAGAGTTTTTCACTGATTTGAATTTGCTAAGGAAAAAAAAGTGGAATAAATCTTCATTGCTCCCCTGAGTTTTAATTAGGTAACTTTTTAAAGACTGAAAAAACACAAATAATTTCTTTTTTCTGTGATCAATGACATTAAAAAATGGATTACTCAAACTTTGATACTTATTTCCACTTCACAAATATCTGGCAGTTCATATACAGTATTTTACATTTTTTCCCATTAAAATTCCATTTCTACTATGTCAGTCTTTAAAATGTTGAGTTCAACATATCTGAGAGGGGTTTAAGTTATCATAACCTGTTGCAAAAAGGTTAGTTATAATACACTGAATTACCTCCCTGCAGAAGTCTTTTGATTTCTTCATCTTCCAGTAAATGACCATCACCTTCAATAAATTTGGTCACCTTGGTAACCTCTGATAGGATATAGGTTATGGCAAAAAAAAAAGATTTACGGAAAACATTTGGCAATCCCACAAGAGCCTATTACTGAATTAATCCTGTCATAGCATTGTTCTGAATTAAAAAATTCATCTGTTATGGTATCAAATTCCACATGAACACTGGAAACACTGTTTTTAATGGAAAACATAGCATACTATACGTTAGACCCAGGCAGACTCAACAATAGAACTGACTGAAATGTGAATATCAGGGACTCAAAACAGAATTTTAGATTTGGGCGGTTCTGAGGTTTAATTGCTGGATAAGATTTTGCAGTATGAGCACCATTTTTTAAAACATGGAATATCCATTCAGTAATTACTTAAGTTATATATAGAGAGATACACATGTATTAAAGAAAGGAACGAAAACAAGAATACTAACCTTCTTCAAGGATTTTCTTTAACTTCTCTTCATTGTCTGAACCCCCTGCAGTAATTCTGGTATATTTTATTTCAGGACCTGGACAAAAATTTATAAGATACTGGCTTTTATCAGATATGGCAAGTTTGTCCTTCAAATTATTTTTTCCTATTTAGTACATATGGTGATTCCATGGTTAACATGCTGCAGTCTGCTTATATGATAACTTTATTTTTTACCATTTCCCAAATTAAACTGAAAGAGAATTAAAAACAGTAGTTACAACTATTTGTGAAAGTAATTAGGCAAATTTAACATAATTACAGTAACTACATGCTTGCATTCTTACTCTAAGACACAATTTTAAACAATTTATTGTATTAAGTCATAGATCAGATATTTCTGAAGTCCATGATTAGTCTGAATCGACTGTTGCAAATAGACATTGGTGCTTTTATTACTGCTATGAATCATTAGAAAGCATAACATTTGAGATTCCTCATCGGTTTCTACAGATTGAAAATAAGGAACTATCAGGTCTGAAATGCTGGCATTTTACATTATGTTCATCATTTCATGTGGGATATTAGTGAAACTTGAATTTGAGAATTGACGTATTTTAGTCCTCTCCCCTGAAATTTTTTGTCAGAAAATAGTCCCAGCTATATTCAGAAACCACTAATGCCTTTCATTCAGTTGTTTTCATTGTAGTAAAAAGTTGTATGATGATAACTTAAGCATGGTTCTTTATTTCTGTCTTGCACAAATTACTTCAGCTGAATTTCAATATTTTCTAAATAAAACTAATATTAAGACTTACAGCTAAGTCATTATGTTGTTACAACAGTGTCTTATCCTTACAAACTCACTGACAGACAGAATTTTAATGGCAACATTCTAACTGATATTTAAGCAAGGTGATCAGAAAGTGTCAATAGGGAGCTACATATATCGCATACTATGCTTAAATACGCCTCACTCATCAATTTTTAGGATGTTTAAAGAAATATCTCTGTAACAGGTCAAATACAATTGAAATTCGCCAAGGAATTGGGGAGTTATTGTGTGAGAAAATCAAGGGATGCAGATGCACATTAATTTTATCCCACATTAGCTGTATTCAAGTGTCTAACTCATGGATGTCAGATCAAGTCCCCACCTTACAGAGAAATAGAGATATTTTTCTGAAATGGTTGTCAAGAGAGCCTGGGATGACATGTAAAAGCAGGCATCCACACATGAAATATCTACATTTGGTAAAATGAAACCTTCCTGGAGATTTATAATCCAAAAGTTCAGAAAAAGATTGTTTTCCTTCTAAAGCAAGAGAGAGTACAAAAACACGATAAAAGCAGCCTCATTGTGAAATGGTAGCAAGAAGCTTGCAAAAGCAGACACTTAGCAAATATATGAAAAGAAAAACTAAAAAAAAAAAAGAGAAATTTTCACAGTTTTGCATTCTGTTAAAAGATAGTTGCCATTTCTGTATATGTGTGTGTAAGACACATGGCCAGTTTTTCAGCCACACAGAGACTGAGAAGCATTACGGAAAATTCTTTTGTCAAGGAAACAGAGTTTAGACACTAGGACAGAACTTAAGATGCATTGCTTTTGTATGTAAAGGTGGACTTTGCTAAGAATGAATACCTCAGTTTTATTTACCTTGAATAATTCTTTCTTCTGTTACCTTTTTCTCTGTCACTTCCACAGGTCGTCCATCAATTATTTTGGTGTATGTTTTAATAATTGGTTCTACAAGGATTTTTAAATTGAAGACATTAATCAAGTGATGAACTTACAAGTGCCCTTTTTGAGACGTGGAAACTAACTGAAGCGCACAAGGAAATACCATAGCATATTTTAAGAAAAATAAAAATGTTCAGAGACCAGGAACTAATTCTACTCAAAATTTAGGATGATCACATGTGATTTTTCCTTTAAAACCATCCTAGATAAGAACATCTCAATGCCCTTAGCAAAGAGAAGGTGCGGTTTACCTCTCTGACAAAATTGCCTTTTAATCACAGAATCACGTACTACATTTTTGATTGCAGGACGATAATGAGCAAATAATTCTTAACTGAGACATATGTTATGTGAGCATGCAGAGTGTTTCTAAAACTGTCTTGACTGTAGCTATGGAACACAGCTAGGCAAAAAACCCCTATTTTTTTGAAATGCATAAGAATTAAAAAAGAAATTATGCAATAAAATTGCAGCACTTCATGAAGGCCTTGTTGAAAACAGAACAGCTGTATGACAAACATATCAAATGAATCACCTAAATAAAGTAGAAACTGATGGGCAATAGTGAATGCTTCAAATTTTAACTATCACAAATTGAGTTGCTGAAAGCATACCAACCTCCATGAATCACTTTAGTTATTGTCTCCCCTTCCCTGACTATTTTGAACTCAGGTTCCCCTTCAATTATTTTAGTGAGCTGTGTGATAGATGGGTCTGTGGCATGGGAAAAAAACAACACGTTAGAAATAGTAATAGTCATAAAATATTTATAGTATTCCATGGGGGTGAGGTGAAGCTTGCATTTTGTCTCCCTCCCCTAAATAAGCCAGATGATTGTAACAGACGGCTGTTTAAACCTGAGAGGTCATTTGTGGCAGCACTGTACAATCTTGTGTTTCCTCACACATGATCTTAAGTATAGATCCTATTGTACATTTACTCTTTATCATTGATTTATTTTTAAAAAATTTTGTGTATATGGTATTTTTAATATTTGTTGACAAGTTTCAGACAACAAACCAGATCCTCAGCAGTGGAGAGGAAATCTTTTTCTTTATATTTTGGTAAGAAGGGTACGCTGCAGCGTTGCTGGTATCCTATTGCTATTGCTCTGCTAGTGACCAGCATGCAATGGACATAGTGAGAGTTTATATATATCTATATATATATTTTAAAATATTTTTCTTATTTGTTGTTTGGTCCTCCTTTTAATTGTTGTTTTGGAGTTTCTTTTAGTTTTTGCTTTGAGTTTTTTTATACAACTTTTTTTTTCTTTGTATTTAAGTCTTGACCAGTGGTTACGCAGCTTAAAAAACACCCAAAAAGCAAAGTTCTGAGATCAGCTGGAGCAGCTGTAAGGATATTTATCAGCATTAATGGCTATCATTATCATGAGTGAGGTCATCTTGATTACACTGATCCAAATGTACAGGCTAAAGCAGCAGATACTAGATAAATTAAGAACATACCATCAATTAGTAATAATATGGTTCTTCTGTACAGAGTGCTATGGGTACTCCTACTAAAGAAGCTGCCGTAAAACAAACTTCCTTTATTCCTTATTTAGAGATAGAAACTTAGCATAGTCCATCTTTTTTACTTTCCTTAAAAAATCCCTTAAGATGTTTATATGAATTTTTGTTGAAGTTGATTGTGCATTGATTTTTTGGTTTTTATAATTACTGATCAAGATTTAACAACAGCTTTTAAATATGTGTGCGTCATGTTAACTGTAGCAAACAGTCAATTTAGGCTAATTTTGATACTAAAAAACAAAAATGCACTTTTTTCTTCTTTTGCAGTAGCAGATGATTGCATAAATTAGAATTTAGAGATAAATAATGCATTATTCGCTGCAGATGAGGTGATATGATGGGATTATAATGATTCCCTGTTATTATAGGCCTCTATTCATCTACTCTGAGTTCTAAATAGATGAATAAGCAATCACTTCTTTTATTTTCTAACACATCTGGATGAAAAATATTCATAAATATTTTAAAGAAACAGTCTTAGAAGACTCATTCCCTTGCTTCTATTTTAAACTTCGAGGAATTTTTTGCATGTTGAGAATCCATGAAATTCCAATTAACATTGACACAAGTGATGAATAAAGGTTTAAATTTGTTTTTATTTACATTTCTAAATAACTGTACCTTTTCATGTTATTGATACAGTAGATGTATGCAAACTAAAAGGTGAAACCATAACCAGCTATTATGCCTAGTCTAGGGTCAATCCTTTGAATATTTGATCGATTAAGATTTGGGTTTCAGTCAATTTTAACTCTTTACATCTGTTTAATCTTTTAGATCCCATACATGGCTATGTATGAACAATGGAAACACAACACAAGTAGAAAACACTGAGACAGGAAAAGGCACACATCAGCTTCTAAACTTGATGAGGAGAGATGTAGGGTTTTTTTAATGGAAATCTCCTTTCCATCACGATTTGATAGAACTTCCTGACAAAAATTAACATTTAATTTGCCAGCTTTTACCTACAGACTGCTGTGAATTTAGGTGGTTCTGATGGGATCTGCCACTCACTTATGTTACTGAGAAAGCTCAAGAGGGATAGCAATTGGCTTTATTTGGTCTATACCGGAATCAGTCATCAACAGAAAGGCTGCACTGGCCAGAGATCACTCCCTGGAGAGTGTCCCAAAGCAGAAATACTGTATTGGAAATGGAAAGGAGTAGCCTTTCAATACTCAGTAGTTTCTAAGATTATTTTTCCTCTATTTGGTGAGTAAAATTTAGTTCTACATTTGATTATACAAGTGATTATACATACATGATTATGCAGACATTTCATTTTTCTTTTTTAAGACAATTTTGTTTCAGTTAATTTTCAACTTCTAAACATCCTATAAATCACCTAAACTACATACTCTGTCTCTGGGTGTGACGGAGAGGAGCAGGTACTTTCAGAGAGTCATTCACCCTCATCATGAGTTACCATATGAAATAATCTATCCATTTGCACTGCACTGTGGATCTGATTTAATGATGGAGACCACGCAACAGAGATCAGCATATATGTTAAATGGCCTCTAATGCTAAATGAGATGAAGCACAGACAAGCTCCTTAAAAAATAAACATTTGTCACTTCTGGAAACAAGTCCTCCCAGAAACACTGATTCAGCAGTCTGGATAAAATTCTTTGCATGACATTTTTAACTACCTTTCTCTGAGCTCCAACAAATTCCCTTTCAGTATTTTTATTTCAATGGAAAACTGGATCTCATCAGCTTTAGTTAAGTTATAAGTCACAAGTGATTTTAGCAGTCACAGCCCCACATTGTGTTCTCTTCAGTCCCACCACTAATCTTTAATTAATGCTCCTGTCTTCAGAAATGAAAGTGATTGACTAGATATCATTTTCAGGCATCCAACAGATATTGGTAGTTAGAACTGATTGAAAATTATAGAAAAATGAACCAATTTTTTTCTTCAAGGTGTAAGAATATATCTACTTCAGTTTTTAAAATATGTTTTAATTAAAAAAAAAAAAAAGGAAATGCCTTAATTGAAAAAAAGGGTAATAAATGGTCTGAAAAATGGTTATTTAAAATATTTTTAAATGCCTGTAGAAAAAGAAGAAAACTCATTTGGGGAGAACAACTGTGGGCAATCCTTTCACACAAAATATTTCAGTCAGTTCTAATTGCAATATTTGTATCTTTGCTTTTCCAGCAAAGTGCTTAGCATCCTGGAGTTGCTAGATACAAAATGCATCCCATTAAAGAAATACATTCAATATATATTCTGAATATGCATATGAACATATGCAGAAATATATATACCACAGGCCTTATTTACCTTCCTTTGTGATGATAGGCTGGACGTTGCTTTCAATTATGTTAATTTCTGAAAATACAATACATTCCATTCTTACAATTTCTTTATGGCAATGATTAGTTAGATTTGGTCTGCTCATAAGGATGTGTTTCTAATCATAGATATAAATGGGTAGAAAAACAACTCAAAAGGATCTAGAGTATGAATCTTGGTTGTGGTTATGAAGTGGTGCAGCACTCAGGTCACCTGCAGACAGAATCTGCTATTTCTCTTTGTGCCTTATGAAACCCATGGGTCACGGGACCCATCATGATGTATGGTACATGATAGTGATGGCTTGTACAATTACTCACACAAAGATTTGCACAATTCCATGACATACCTTGTATCTGAGTATTGCCCTTTTTTAGGGATATGATCTATGAAACACAGGAAACCTGGTATTCAGAACTATAGACAGAGCATCTCAGAGAATATGTCCCTGGAATATCAAGTCATCCCTCCACACCTAGGACAGACTCAAGTATTCACTGAACACCTCAGACAGTTGTTTGACTCATATCCATTCAGTGGTAGAGAAGCCCTCACTGGTAGAAGTTCCAGGCTTCCCTAGTCCTACGTTCAACTGGATCTACAGCTACAGCTTTCTTGATGTCCACATTGACCTCTCTTGCTTCATTTTCACAGGCATTGCTGCTTCTGCTACTCTCACTGACCATGGCAGGTAGAATCATGGAATGTCTTGTGTTGGAAGAGATGCATAGGGATCATCAAGTCCAACTTCCTTCTTCTTAAAGGACTACCTAAGACTAAGCCACATGACCAAGAGTGTTGTCCAGAAGCTCCTTGAGCTCTGTCAGACTTGGTGATGTGACCATTTTCCTGAGGAGCTTGTTCCAGTGACTGACCACCCTCTGGGTGAAGAACCTTCTTCTAACGTCCAGTCTGAACTTTTCCCAAAACAGCTTCATTCCATTTCCTCATGACCTGTCATTGGTCACCATAAAGGAGACCAGCACATCATCCTCCACTGCCCTCCTTGGGGAAGGCATGGGCTGCAGTGAGGTCACTGCTTGGCAATGAGGTCACCCCTCAGCCTCCTCTTATCCAAAATGAGGAAGCCAAGTGACCTCATCAGCTCCTCATAAGTCTTTATGTCAAGACCTTTCACCATCTTAGTCACCCACCTCTGGACACTGGGCCCAAAACCGGTGCCCAAAACTTCCCCCAGCACTGGAAGTGAGGCTGCCCCAGTGCAGAGCAAAGCAGGACAAACCCCTCCCTTGCCCAGCTGGCGATGCTGTGCCTGATGCCCACCAGGACATATTTGGCCCGCCTGGCTGCCAGGGCACTGCTGGCTCATATTAAACTTGTTGTCAAGGTGGATTACTCCTTTGTTTCAAGGGTTTTTTAACTTCAGTATGTCCATTCCCAATTTTCAAAAGCCTGATGTGACCATTTCCATTTCTACTGTGAAATGTGTATAGAACTTCTTAAGAACTTAATCATTTGTCTAAATTCATATTGCCTCACAAAGACAATCCATACAGCAGGATCTTTGCCTTCTAACAGCTTTTTTCAACATATGCTTTATATGCAGAAACTGAATTTAAACCCTGAGAAAGACTGCAAGAGAGCTAAAAGGGGTCTTTGTTAAAGTTTACTCCCTAAAGAGGAAACAGTCTGAACAACTGTCTCCCATGCAAGCCTCATATTTGCACGTATGGGAAACAGGCAGAAGAGGTACTGTGTGTCCCTCTGGAAATATTTATGAAAAAGAAAGTCTCTCAGTGCACAGTCAATTCTGCATCTTGGAGAGTGAGTACGGTACAATGCTAGGTCTTTGAGAGAGAGGCAGTACAACTCTGCTGTGCACCAAACGCTGAACCTTGGCTAAAAACTGAAAAACAATATATTCCATATGGATCGTGTCTACCCCAAGAGTTTGAACAGCTCACTTCAGGGTTACTTTCCAGTCATACATCTGGAAAGGGAAAAATACAGTAGCGCAGCAGCCAGAAACATTTGACTTTGAATCTTTCTCTTCCTTTTCTTCATTGGCACACATCTTACTTTCCCAGAAATTGCTTTCTTTTTTATTGAAAAAGAGATGTACAATTCCAAATTGGAACTGGCAACACTTAAAAAGCAATCTCAAACCCATCTGGAAGTATTTAAAATGAACTTACTGTAAAATGTCAGTGGAATCTCTTTGAAGGTACTGTCACGAACAAACTATAAAAACACAAAAGCAATTTATTTAAAATTTAAAAGAAGTAGCACTTGCCATATAGTTTCCTGGTGAGTGTGGGTAGGATTCACTGCTTCATTGACCTAAAAGTTAGGTGATGCTATTTGTCTAGGTTGTCTCATTCATTATTGAGGCAGAATGTAATCTCAAGAAGATAGCTGAGATAGGTAAGGATGCCTACTTTTCTTCACAGTCTTTTGATGCTGATGGCTTTAGTGACATAAGAATTTAGAAGAAATTTAATTTTTAAGAATCACTTAACATCTTTTTCAAATAAGTGATTTGTTTTCCAAGAGCAATAAAGTGAATCAAAGAACAGATTTGTGCCAGTTCACAGTGATATTATCCAAATGGAAATATTCTACAATTATTTGTCATTGAAAAACATAAATTCTATCTCTTGCATGCAACCGTTCATGATTGTATTTAGGTAATTGGAAGCTATTGAATGTGTTGTCTGCTGAAGAAAGAAAGGACCAGAAAATCACTTATGACTTACAATGTACTCAGTTTCACAGATCCTGCCAGAAAGACAGAGGGATAATCACTGAAAGAGTACCTTAATTTGAATGTACTTAATCAACTTCTTCAGTATTGTGAGCAGCTGATCATTTCCAACAGGCAGTTCTGACAAAAGAAACAGGAATGTAAGAGGGAATATACAGCTGTGTACATTTAACTTTCATTTACAGTGATCAGGTGATACAATCACTCTCAAACAATCACACAAACATGTACTCGATATATATTATTCCATATCAGCAGAAAAGATAGTCTAAGGTTAGTCTTGTGTTTCATATGCTTTACTTTCATAAAATTTCAAAATATTGCCAAGGTTTCAAGCAAGGATCTTCCACAAAATGGGCAGTGAGGAAAATTTTCTGTTTCAAATTCCACATAGAAATTGTATCTTTAAATTAATTAACTTTTAAAAGTTATTACAATTACACTGAATGTAAACAGATTTAAAAGAGTGTGCATAAATTTCATGAAACGATACTCACCTGCTGGGTATAGGAGTTTGTCAATGACATGAATGACGCCATTTGTTGCCATGAGATCAGATTCTCTTGATTTCAGTTCATTAACCAGAAGAGTATCATTCACCTGATAAAGGATCGAAAGAGAGCCCAAGTTATCAGGGACATTAAAAAACAACCCCAAACCCTGAAATAACTTTTGGAGAAAAGCATGCCATTCTGTAATGTGGATAGACATGGAATATCAAATCTCTGTTACAAGGCTTAGCAGGGAGACTTTCTGTACTTAACTGTTTTCAAGTAGAGTTTCCCTCCTTGGATGGTTTTAAGAATATTTGTTACACCTGGCTCAAAGCCACTACCAATGAAAACTCCTTGTGTCAAGTGGTAAAGAAGAATATTCCTGAGAGCATTTTTGTCTCCTATGTAGAAAGAAAAAAATAAATAGGAATACAAATTAAATGGTAGGGGATAGTTTTTTGTGGGAACTCTGAGGATTCACACAGACTTGAACCAGCACGAAACATAATATGTATAAAAACACCATGAACACAGAAAATTTGAATTTGTTAAAATGATGACAAAGGGAAAAAGACCAACTGTATGACAAAAAGGTACTCAGAACATAATCACAAAGAACCTATGAGAAATCTTATACAAAAGATCATAAAAAGGGTCAATGGAGAAATTAGAAGTGCTAGGTTTGTCTGCTCTCACAGAGGACAGACGCAGCTTGGAGAAGTCGCAAAAGGGGAAACCCATCCTATTTCAGAGACGATTTCCACATTTCAAAGTTTGACATTCCTATCTGGGATGAAAAAAATCCCACATTTTCAAGACTGTCTTAAAAAAGAAATGTATCCTCTAGCCCAAGTTAATATCCTGAAAGGTTGTCTGGTTCTCTGGGTCCATGGAGTTTGAGAGTCATAGAAAAGCTCATAATATCCCCAGGAGGCAGGGCACCAAGCAGAGCAGCTTTAAAACACATCTGTTTGCCATTACATGGACTATTGACCATTCTGAGTTTAATACTAGCATTCCACACTGATATTGGTTGTTATTAGGAGTTCCAGCCCTGATGAAACTGCAATGGAAATCCTGTCTAGTCATATTTTTTTCCTGGTGTCTCTTTCAGTGAACATTTCCCTTCTTTTTTTTCCCCCCTGTCTTTTGTTCTGATTGCTGATACTACTATAATAGACTTTACTACTGAAATGCAATTAAAAGATTTTTTTTTCCTAGTAAAATTAGCACTGATATTTTGACTGTACCATTCATAGATAGCATGAAGCTACATACAAAACCTAAACAATGGCGACTCCAAAGATTTTTTCACAAGCTGTCACATGATCTTTGTTCTATGCTGCTATGCTTATTGGTTAAAATAATCTTTGGTTTGTAACTTTCTTACAGATAAACAAAATATTTCTTTACATTAATTAAAAAAATAATATACTCTAATCTTTATGGAGAAAGCAACATAATATCTTAAAAGAAATCCAAGGCAGAATTCTAGAAAGTAATCTGGCACAAAAAAAATAGACATTCTGCTGCAAAAAAAGTTATGAGGGCCAAGGAGAGCATTTAGTAACCAAGTCACTATGATAAGAAAAATGGTTCATAAAGCCCCTTGGAAAGCAGAAAGGCAAATAAAATTGTATTATTAACTACAGAAATAATCCAAAATGGCACTCGCTTTGGACAGCTTCAAGTTGTGAGCTGAAGACAAAAATAATAGAAGGTAGTAACAGCATGGAAGAAGATATTAAGGAGTGAAATTTAAATTTAAAAACCAGGTTGGATGCTTTTTTCCAAAAAGCTATTTTGACCATCACCAAGAAGGAAATAATTCAGGGAATTCGTATGTCATGCTCTATGAAAAAAGTAAGCTGCTTCAGCAGACAGCTTTTGTGTAAGAAGTGCACAAGTCTCCTTTCTAATCAATTTTACCTTTGTTTATAATTCCAGTTTTCTTACGTTACTTACTTATCAGTATGTTCTTGTCATCATCAGTCAAACCTTTAAAGGCATCGTTAGTTGGGACAAACAGAGTCCACTGTCCAGGCTGTGACAGAACATCATCCAAATCTGCAGCTTTCACCAGACTGAGGAAAATGCTGTTTACAACAAACAGACAAACCACAAACACATTTTGTTGAAATGTGGTAGCTACAATTGGATACAGGTACTTAGTTGCCTCATTTTTTTTTCTGATTGTGCCTCACTTTTCAAACACTTTCACTATTTCCCAGAAATAAAGATAGTGCAGGAGTAAAATGAGGGGAAAAAAAGGAGAAGAAAGTCTTAAATGGAGCAGAGAGAGGAAAAACTGTTTGAAAAAAATATTGGCAGCCTAGATCAGAGCAGGATTCATCAAAAAACAAACCCTGCAGATCAAACAGATGAACAAAGGATGCAAAGGATAGTTCTTGCTCTAGGAGTATTGATATACTTGCAGGAAAGGGACAGAAATAGATACTGGAAAGGTATGCAATACTGCTGTACCCATATGGAATTCTCCCGCTCATTAATTAAAACCCCAGAGTCCACTGCATTTATACCTCTGGGTGTATCATCCAATTCCTTTTGTTCTCTTACTGCTCTAATTCTAGTGTCTGACTGACTCCTTTGTGACATAAACAACCATTCTAGCTTAGAGTGTGGAAGCCTCGTCCACATAGAGCTGGAGAACACCTTTTCTTCCCCCACATTTTGTTCCTTTTTTTTCTTTTATTTGTGTAGGTAATAAAGACTGCCACGCCCTCCCTGCTCTCCAAACCCCAGCAACTCACATACTCACAGTGCAAAACTTTTTCTCAGACCAACTGTATTGTATATGCACTTATCCTCCAAAGGAAAATCTCAATGCTGTCTAAACTGCTACTCACCTAAAACGCTTATCATTTCTCAGCATTTCATGTAATGTCTTTTCTGCTGGGTTGATGATCTGTCTGAAGATGTGAATGAAGCCATTCCTTCCTTCTTTGCTTCCTCTGACCATGCATGAATTTTCAATACATACAGCCTTATTTAAAGAGAAAAAAGTGTAGCTATTTACACAATGTTAAAAATAACAACCATATGTATTTCCTGCAGTCAAATTGTGGTTTCTTGCCAGGAAATTTGGCATGGCTTGAGAAAGCAAAAGTAGCAAAATCTACAGTTAAATAACATGGTACAAATATTTCCAAACTGGATTTTTTTTTTGTGCTTGCCCTGAGAATATTCTTAATTAATTATAAAAATGATCTTTAAAGATTTGTAATATATTGAATGCCTAATTTGAAATCCTGTTCCATTTTCCCAAAGAGTTTTCCATGCAAACAATACTCGGATTGATAAAGATCAGTTTTTAATTTTTTGCTATCTTAAAAGCTTAAGGATTTTTTGCTAGATAGTTATAATTGCAAATGTTGACAGTTTCACTCAGCTTTGCCTTTTTACACTCTCCATTTTCATAGTTGGATGCATATTGTTAGAATGCCTCATTCACTTACTGTGCGGTACACGAAGACTCGAAGTAGTTTTCCTCCAATTGTTTCCAGCTCTTGGCCATTGTACAGTTCATTAAGCCCAACTTTCACTTTTATAATGTGATTCTGCAGTATTGTTTTAAGAAGCCGCTGATCCAGCCTTAAGGTGTCATCTACAAAGCCATTTAGATATTAATATATAGTAATCTATATAGTGAATTTTCTTTAAAAAAAAAAGTTTAAAGACTTTGGAAATATAGAATCTTTCTTTGAAATGCTTGAGTTTAAGCGTGGACAGGTCTGTGTATACAGAAAGGGAATTGTTATGTAGTTTCTGCATATGAACATTCCTCAAATTCAGTCAAGAACTTTTCACATAGCCATGATTAATTACTGTAACTAATATGTGTGATGATTGATATGTGGGCTTGCTCCATCTTCTGAATTACTGCTATAGATCCTATTCCTTTCTACATGTGCACCTGAAAACCTATCCAAATTGGCTTCTGTGGTAGTGAGACAACACTCTAGTTCTTTGGGGAAAGGCAAAATGTCCATGAGGTCGCCTCTGCAAATATATAAACATCTGTTTTATGGTATATTTTTATCAGTTTCTCCCTGCTTTAATGTACTAGAAAATACTAACTTTCTTGTATTTCCTGGGTTTGGCTAGGATAGAACCAGTTTTCTTCCTAGTAGGTCATACAGTGCTGAATTTTGGGTTTAGTATGAGAATAATGTTGGTAACAAGCTGATGTTTTGGCTGTTGCTGAACAGTGCTCACCCTAAGCTGAGGACATCGCAGTGCCTCAGGCTCTGCCAGTGGCAGCCTCATGAGAGGCTGGAGGGATCATGTTCAGGACAGATGGCCTAAACCGGCCAAAGGGATTTTCTGTACCACAGAATATCATGCCCAGTATGCAAACTGGGGGAAACTGGCCAGGACATGCCAGTCAGTGGCTGGGCATAGATGAGTGGGTGGTGGGCAATTGTATCATGCATGAACTGTTTGTCTTAGGTTTTCATTTGATTATTATTATTGTTATTGTTATAGTTATTGTTATTGTTATTAATAATATTAGTATTATTAATATTATTATTTTACTTTGTTACACTTATTGAATTGTTCTTATCTAAACCTATGAGGTTTCCTTACTTTTTTTTTCCCCCTGATTCTCCTCCCCATCCCAGCATGGGGGAAAGAGGGAAGCGATCAGGTGGTTGTGTTGTACTTAGTTGTTGGCTGGGATTAAACCATTGCATACATTTTTGGAGAATAAACAAGTTTTGAATCTAATGGAAGTAATATAAAGATTAAGGAAACTGGCAGTTTTTTTTTCCCTTCCCACAATCTTTCTGTGCATATTTTGTATCTTATTTCAGTGACATGATTTCTGTTAGCAAATGATACAACTGAAAACAAGCTGCACAGTCTGGTGGTTAGGCTTGTTTTGTCTTTCTACATGGTATGTAATTTGAAAGATGAAGTATTTCTATTTGTCTATGGTTCTCTTTCATTAAACTTTGAACAAGTACTGGGAGTTATTTGGAAAATTGTCATAGTAGCATACATTCTTGTTTATTTTGACAATCTTTTAGAGCTACTAACCTGAGAAAGCACCATTCAGAGGAGCCAGGAGAGTGTATTGGCCTTCTGGCCTTAGAGAAGATGCCAGACCTAGCTGTGCCACCAGGTCCGTAAAAGTAGTCTGCTGGGCACCCCCAAGCTCGATGACTTGTTTGGCTGCAAATAAAGAAATAAGAAAAGGTATTTAAACACACAGTATCTTCCTAATCCTGATTTGGATCCTCCATTCTTATCCAGAAACATATGTCTGAGGGAATCTGGGTAAGATTATAAAAAAATATCTTCAGTGCAACAAGTTTTCATACACGTCACTGACCAGAATCAGGAATTAGCACTTGATCAATGAGGTGGATAACGCCGTTGCTTGTCACAATATCTTTGCGTTTCACCATTTTCACTCCATTCACAGTCAGGCTTTCACCATCACAACCAACTTCAACAGTGTTTCCTTCCAAGGTTTCATAGACAGCTCCACCTGTGATGGCTTCAGAGCACTGGAGAGTGTTTAATATGTGGAACTTCACAAGAGCTGCAGAGAAAAGAGCAGCAATTTCATAGATGTGTTTGGACAAAAATTCACATATAGGTGTGGGATTAATTATTACAGCTACACTATTTTTAATAGTATTTTAGTTTATCTAGCATATTTTCACTCATACATATTTTATTTAAATTTAATGTTATTGTAGGCCTCTAAATGGCATTTATGGTCAAAAATATTTGGCATTCTTTATATTATGAAAACTATATTGGTTATGCTTCAATATGCTGGTGACTGCATATGATATGCTCTAAAAGAACCTATGAGTGCAAAACTCTATAGGCTATGCAAAGGTGTCAGAGAATCTCATATTCAGAGAGCCCTGAATTTCTAGAGGCAGAAATGTCTATCAGACCTATGCAGCTCACTATTAGAAAGTCCATGTGCCTGTATTTTCATAGTTTCCTTTAAACTGTTTTCGAGACTACATTTTGAGTGACTTTCTGTCCCTAGGCAAGTGGAAAAATTAGAGACAGAAGAAATAACTCCTCCTATAGGCGTGAAAGTAGAGGTGCTTAATTCCAGAACTATAAGGATAATGTAGTTTCTGCCTCCTGATCCACTCATCCATATTACTCATTTGCAAAAATGCTTAAATACCTTCAGAAGCCACCTTGTCACCCATGATTCTTTCTAAAACTCCCCTTGGAAGTCTCTCAAAAGCTTCATTAGTAGGAGCAAAGAGTGTGTAATGACCAGGTCTCCCAAGAATATCCATGACATCTGATGTAATGGCAGCAGCCTAAAAAATAATTGTTTTTTTTTAATGCTGATTATTTGAAATATTACCAAAATACATTATCTGTTTAGTTTCACCTCATGCCCACAGGTACTTTAATGCTAGACTGAGATCATAGTGTTATGAAAAGATCATGAATGTTAGAGAAAGATGAAAAACTAGTTAACAGAGGAAGTTTCTTTTTCAATTGAAGACTAGAAAAGGTTGGTTTTTGTATTACATTTTTTAAAGGGATTAAATGTTGTCGTTGCCTGTAGCTGTCATGAACTGGGTTTGAGGGATTTGGAGGATCTACTCCACCTTTACGCCTCTGTATTTATAATACCTTTTTGCATTTATTGAGGAGATGGAGGATGGAAAAGGGCAGCAGTTATTTGCAAACCAATGGCATATTTTTTAAAATATACAGCATCAAATAGCATTACACTGTGCAGACACATTTTTTCAGAAAATGGGAAACCTAGAAACTTGGACAGTTTCTAATCATACTTCCTCTGTGGAAGACAAATCCTTATGTGCATCTACTGGTGCTCTAAAACTTGCTATGAGTCACGTTCTAAAATTTATTTGGCGCCTTTACCATTTTCTACTATCTGTTTTGAAATTGTTCGTATTTATTTAGCACCAGACATTGTAACTTCATGGTCACATATTTCATTGGCTCAGTGTTTGAAGAGAAGACATTTTTTCTGTACAGGGACATATTCTGCCCTATTGATGTGGTCTATTTGATCCACAAATGAAACAAAAGCATACTCCTTATATAAAATATACTTTGTCTTTTCATATAGCAAGATTTGTAATACCAGCTGAAGCTCTTAATTTAATTTATTTCTCTCTCTTACTGAGCTAACCCTTCTTACTTCCAGATATTGTAAACAAATAGAAAAGGAGTAAAAAAACTCTCCTTAAATAAACAGATAAGGGTTTTTGTTTCCGTCCACTTACTCTAAGTGATGAAAGATCATCCTCGACTTCAATGAAATCTTGAATGGTACTTCCAACAGCAGTCAGGACACGATCAACAACATGGACAACACCATTGGTAGCAATCTGGTTGCCATGGATGATCCTGGCACAGTTAACAGTAACAACCTATATTTGAAGAATCAAGTAGTAGAAAAATAAACATTAATTTGATCATAAACTTGGAGCCTGATTCTTACAGACTGGCAGTGTATGTACTGTACATTGTGTGTTGACTTGTTATTTCAGTGGGTTTTTTTAAATTTGAAGTAAAGTCTTGTAAGATTTGAAAGTTCGACAAAGCTTCTGGAAATATAGCAGCAGATTTATTCAGTTTACATTGATTTCATATTAGTTTTTAAATTATTACAATTATTGTGATTTTTTTTTCATATCTGGCTAATATGGTGATGATTGTATTTTTTTTTAGTGATGCAATATGTAGAAAACTATAGACATTCTGATGCCTTTAAGACAGCAAAGATGAGTGACTTAACTGGGTGGTTTCTAGCATTTATAAAAATGACTTTTTTCTAGGCAAATAGTGGATTTCCTACAATCTTAAATGTTCCTACCATGCAATAAAATTCAAATAAAAAATCTGATTTAATGTTATTTGCTCTCAAATTTATTATGATCATATATTTTGACCACAAAAGGTTTTGTCTTTTATGAAGAAAGCTCATTTTAATTTAAACTTTCACTTCTAAACAGCAAACAGCACAATGTTTAGTCATTCTTAGTGATTAGTCTACACAGCAGTCAAAATTTCTTTAAGAGAATATTTATTTTCAGTGGCAACTGACTTTGTACGTGTTATATTTTCAATAACAGGTTTTCTTAGTTATATAAGGAAATAAAGGAAATAAAGGCTATAACTGAATAAATATATTAGGTAGAAAAAGAGAATAGACTTACCCCATTCGGATAATGGTTAATAAGCAATTTCTGGCCATTGTACATAGACACCAGGGTCATGCCATTCTTCAGGTCTTTTGTCAACATGCGCTTGTTTAACATGTGGTGGTGGAGAGCATTGTACAGTTCAATATTTACATTGTCAACCAGATTTCTGTGAATTTCCTGAAGAAGAAAGGAATTTAATTAATTAAAAGTTTCAAAACATTCTTCCACTCAGAAAGATGTACATATTGTTTTACCTTAATATATGCTTTCAACATATTCAACATCTGTTAGGGGAAGATGACCTTGATGCCTATAAATCTGTCTCTACTTAAGTGATCCTGAAGTCTGATTTGCTCAGAAATGGAAGATGAGGCTTCGTCACAGACAAGTAATTGGAGGAGCTTTAATTCAATGTTTATTTAACTAAATTCGTTACTAAAAGAAGGACACCTACATCACCTACAATGAACAGCTACATGTCATGCAGCTGCTGGAATTCCTAGAAGTGTTCCCAAAACTATTTTGATAAAATTAACAATATTAATATGTGCCATGCAAGTGCTTAAATAAAAAACAATTACAGTTGCATAGTACTCCAGAAAGAAAATTCAGCTTCTTTAGCTTCAGAAATGTATGTTAAACATGCAGATTATTTTGTTATAACTTGTGTTATGTCCTTTTATGTCTAGAATCTCAACACTGCTTCCAATCTCATTTGTCTCACACCAGCTGCTTCATCTAAAATGTTTAATTCATGCACATGCAAACAGACACCCAGACTTACTGAATCTAATTGGTCCCAGGCTTCATTGCTTGGTGCAAAGAAAGTGAATGATCCTCGTCCCTCAATCTCTTCTCTCAGCTTTGATATGTCCGAGTAGCGCTGTGTGGAGGTAGCTCCCACAATACCAAGTGTACCGTACACATGATCAATAGGAGCAACTAAAAGAAACATAAGAGCACTGTAAACTCTTCAGTCCTCCAGTTTATCACAATCAAATTTACTTTGTGTCATTTGGATGCATAATAATTCTGAAACTGTTTAAGTCGGTATTAAACAATGTGATTAAAAATTCCATTGTCAACATACTCAAAAATCATCCAAACACATCTGCTTGCTATTGATTTTTGTGTTTTTCATAATGAAAAATTAGATCAAACAATACTGAATAATGTAGTTTCCTTTAGAAGAGCTGTTGCATTTTATAATCCAACAGGAAATGGGAGGCTATCCATGTATAATCACAAAAACATCTATGGAAATTGGGTCTCATTTGGTCACAATGGACCAGAATTCTTTTTTGTGAGGACTCTTGCTCTTCTTCCAGTGTCTGGTTTGTGCCATACAGTGATTCATCCAGAGAGTAAAAATGGCCATAGTCTCAAAATTAAAACATGGCTACATGATTACAGCATTCATCTCTCCTGATTTTAGGCATCTAGAAGTGAGACATTTGCATGCAATCTAATGGTTCTTGGCTCTTTTTATGGCTATGGAGAGGAACAGGCCATTCTAGAATGTGACTGATCTCATCCTAATGTAAACATCTGAAGGAAGATTAATTCATCTAAACAAACTGAACTCTGCATTATTGAACCTAAAAGGATTATTTCAGATATAGGGATCAAAAACTGTGAAATGTATTCCTGCTCCTACTACTCTTTCCTATTGCAATTAATGTTATTTATACAAAGCAGAATAGTATAAATAGGAGAGATGAAGAATTCCTGTCTTCATTTTCACTCCTTCTTTGATAAAAGTTATAAGACTCTTAAAAAAAATTAGATTCAATTGTTTTCAGAAAAAAGAAAATACAGAATTTAGATATACTCCACCTCATGTTGTGGTTTTCTGACCTCACTGTTATGCTTTAGACTAGTCTCAGATTTGATGGGAATAGGAATAAAAGTTCTTTGGCAGCTTTGGGAACTGAAGACACCATCAATTCTCACCAATCCAGCATCTGGAAAGAGCTGGGAAATTCAGCTTGAGCTCTATGATAAAATTCAGTGCTGGCTGATTTTAACTGTGTTTGCTGTATGCAAATGAAGCTGTGCATTCTTAGGCAGTGCTTCTTAAAAAGAGGCCATTGTTTCTCATCATCACCACCTTTGAAACTCTTCTGTAAATACAATTCTTTCCATAGGTGATTTATCTGTAAGAAAATAAGTTTGTACCTGCAGGACATCCTCTTGTACCATCCATCTTCATATAGCCAGGACAGCACTCATATAAGACTGTTCTGTGGGATATACACAAAAGCACAGTTAAACAATGTGCAGGAGAAATGTATACTAATTTTAGCTATGTCTAATTTAATTTTTATTATCAATTTTTTCTTGCTAAGTACATACTGTCCAGATATTCATCATTTTTTGTCATTCATCCTTTTCTTATTACCAATTGGTCATACTTTGTTAAATGTAAAGCTTTTGAATTTACAGAATGACTGCCATCACTAAATTTAAATGTTAGGAAGGAACATGGGCAGGCATATGGTACTCATGTAGAGTTACTAAAAGATGATGTGACTAGAACAGCAGTTGAAGAACATTAATTTATCTATTCTGTGTTCAACAGATTATATGACATTGAAGAAAGAGAAAAAAAGTGACAACATTAAAATAAAATCCTGAGAGAAGAGTTGCAAAGCAAAAAAGACAAATTTAAATGAACTGAATAGAAATTAAAGTGACAGAACTACATAAGGTCACCTCTAAACTGGTTATAGGAATTAACAGGTATTCAGAAGAAGGTCCTGTGCATTGTATGGTGTTAAAAATTGGAATAAGAGAGCCTCTGTTTTTCAAGGAAGAATTTGAAGAACCTTAGGAATGAGGGAGAGAACTAAGAACAGACATGAAACTGGTTACAGAGAAGGAAGTCACTAAAGACTGGATGGATGGATGGACACAAGGGGAAGTTCACTGGTAAATGTAGTGAGGATGAGAACCAGAATGCAAGAAATAAAACCCAGAGTTTAAAAAGCATGTCATAGCAGCATACAGATTTTAACATTACCAGGGGCCAGGAAATGTTATATAATTTTGTCAATAAAACACGTTCTCAAATATATGCTAGCTACATATAACAGCAAACAAGGGCTGAATGATAATTCTATAATGCAATGCTTATCTTAACACCATGTTTCTTATAAGATATAATGTCCTCTTAATTAATAGGCAGAAATAAAAGTTCTACCATAGACCTGTTTGAAAAATTCTCCTCTCTTGCAGGAAAATGCAAACTCACTAAAGTTATCACATAGATAATTTTGGCTTCTTGGAAGAAATTTAATGCATTAGACTTCAGATATTATTTTTCAGATTATGGTACACTGTACAGTAAATGGTACACTATAATGACATCACTGTCCTACATAATAGATTTATTTTTATAGGTGTGGCTGATGTTGGCAGTTCAAAAGTTCTGAACACTAATTCCTTGAAGGTTTTTACTGGGTCTTTAACCGCTACAGTCCAGCTTTTAATTTGCAGAATCTTTGGTGGCGGCTCAGTACACTACTCTCATTTTCCATAATCTAAAACTGACAAAAAGTGAACCACAACCACATTAAAATAAACAGCTTATTCAAATTAAAACTTGAACTTAATATCTTCAACATCCAAGTTACTTCAAGAGATTTAAAATAAAGTAGACTGGAAGAAAAATAATAATAAAAAGCATGTTTATAAAAGTAAGGATTATCATTCCATAAAAGAGAGCAATATGATAGAGGTGGTGAAGATTAAAGATGCTTTTTTTACAGTTTTTTATTTCTCCGTGTTATGAAAGTATTTTTTCTCCATTCCCTCATATGCATATAACAAACATGACATATTCACCCTTCTGCCATGTGCATATTTTCAACTGAGAAGCCATATATTTAAAGTATTCCTATAGTTATTTTTAGTGCATCTCTTTCTTTAAAGCAATTAATCGAATGCTATTTCTTGGCAATGTGTGAACAGCATACAATTTAGGCTACAGATTTTTAAACTAATAATAAACCTTATACTCTTAATCCTTCTTACATTCTTGCCAGAAGATAGTAATAAAAACATAATAATCTGATCATCTGTTTTGAAAAGAAATGTGTAGCAGAATAGGAATTAAAATGTTCTCCTAACTGTGTGAACTGCTTTGTCATGAGAAAATATTTTTTTCTTTCCTGGAATACAAAGTCTTTCCCCCTCATCCCAGGGGAAGCTATGAAAGATTGCACTTTAATTAGCTTTTGGAAAAAGGAAAGAGGCAGCTGAGTTATAAGCATAGAGTAAGACATGGCAAGTTTAATCCTCATACCATATCCAACAACGATACAATTAATGAAAGACAGAAAATTGGCTGAAGAACACAGTTAAGAAGAAAATGCTTCTTTAGCCAAGCATTACAAGATCAGTGCCTTTTTTACCACGTATCTTGTTATGCACAGCCCAGGCTTCTTTTCAGTTATCAAGTTCCTACTTACAATATTCATGCTCCCTTACAGTTTTCTGCAGTTAGAAGGTTCTTTAGCTGTGCTCAAAATGTTAGAAAGATGGAATGGGGAAAAGAGATTTGTATGGAGCAATGCACAATAAGCTTAGAACCAGATAAAACTCACTGCAAGATGCAGTTCCTCAGTACCACCCGTGTGTACACAGCACATAGGGGAAGTACAGCCTCAGACCAGACCAGAAATTATCCTTATATGTATCCCTACTAGTTCAATATAAGCCTGTGGCCAAAAGAAAAAAGCAAGCAATTATTCAGATAAGAAACAATGCTGCATTCTTGAGGTTTTGGTGGAGTTTGTTTCTTTGTTTTTCTTGGGGTTGTATTT